>VWZE01010908.1:376912-447252 GCA_013396675.1 Eubucco bourcierii
CATCCATGCAGGCCTCCTGGCATTCTTACCTGCCTTCCTCTTTTCTGGGATGCATTGTTCCTTAGCCTGGAGGAGGTGATCCTTGAACACTGACCAGCTTTCCTGGCACCCCCTTCCTTCCAAGGTTATTTCCCATGGCACCCTGCCAAGGAGATGCTTGAAGAGGCTGAAGTCTGCTTTTCTGAAGTCCAGAGATGTGATTTTGCTATGCACTCTCCTTGATGCCCTGAGGATCCTAAACTCTACCATTTCATGGTCGTTGCAGCCAAGGCAACCCTTCAGTTTCACTTCAGTCACCAGCCCTTCCTTGTTGGTGAGGACTAGGTCCAGCATAGCACCTTTTCTTGTGGGTTCCTCTACCACTTGCAGGAGGAAGTTATCAACGCATTCCAGGAACCTCTTAGATTGTTGGTGCTCTGCTGTGCTGTCCTTCCAACAGATGTCAGGATGGTTGAAGTCCCCCACGAGGACCAGGGCCTGTGAACGTGAAGCTTCTCCTATTTGTTTGTAGAGGGCCTCATCCACTTCACCTTCCTGATCAGGAGGTCTGTAGCAGACTCCTACTATGAAATCATCTTCCTGTGGCTTCCATTTAACCTTTACCCACAAACTCTGTTTCTGTGTTGGACATCCTCAAGTGGATCTCCGTGGCCTCTAGTCTATCTTTGATGTAGAGGGCAACACTCCCTTCCTTTCTCCTCTGCCTGTCCTTCCTGAAGAGTCTATAGCCATCTATCCCTATGTTCCAATCATGAGATGCATCCCACCACGTCTCAGTGATGCCAATGACATCATAACCCTGGAGACTTGCACATATGTGCAATTCTTCCTGTTTGTTCCCCATGCTCCTTGTGTTAGTGTAGAGGTATTTCAGTTGTGCCTCTATTGAAGTTGACTTGTTGGATGATTTTCCCTTACCTTGTTCTTTGGGCACTCTTTTCCCAGTCTGTGCTTCAGTCCTAGGGTCAGGCCCCACCTGTCCAAGCTGAGACATCTCTGTAGGTATCAGCCCTCACATTAGCACTGCCATGTGGATGACCATGTAACCCTTCCCTGCTGGCCTGAAGGGCAATTACCTGAAGGGGATCTGTCTCATCCCTGCAAGACTTCAATTGCATTATTTTGTCCCCAGCATACTTCTGGGCATTCTCTTCTTGTCCAGTATTGGAAACAAAGCTGTGTGGAAATAACAGCTCCACGGCCCAGTCTGAGGACTCATGGTTGAATGCTTGCTAAATGTTAGATTATGGAAACCAAACAAATCTCTAAATGCAGTTGGAACAATTATTTGCTGATAAATATATTTATCTCAATGTTTTACCCTAGTTGATCTGCAAAACCTTTTACTTGTATCATCTTCTGGAACTGGTCATATGACAGCTTAAATTTCACATCTAAACAGCTGCACCTTAGGAGGTTCTCATGCAGCCCTTGATTTTTTTATCCAGATCCGGACACCTACACTCTGTGGAGTCCTATGAATGCATTCAGAAGGCTTTTAACAGCAAGTGGTTGGGGCAGTAACATGTAACCTCTGTGCTTTCTCCCTACAGGAAGCCTCATGTGCCTATGTGCTGATCGTGACAGCTGTATACTGGGTCTCTGAAGCAGTCCCTCTTGGTGCAGCAGCCTTAGTTCCTGCTTTCCTATACCCACTATTTGGAGTCATGAAGTCCAGTGAGGTCAGACCCATGTGTATTTTTTCATCATTTAATATTGTTACTCCCAGGAAATTATTTGAATAAAGCCAATCTTAGTAGACTAACAAGACTCAGAGGTATGGGGGAAAGAAGTGTACATCTTGTAATACGTAGCCTGGGCTGACCTGCTCTTTCTTCTACTGAATATAGATATACAAAAGGCCTCATTAGCCAAGAAGGTTGTCCACCCTGTCAGCCAGTGCCTCACCAATGATTCCCCAGACCTATTGCATTAAAGGATCTCGCCTTTTGCTGCCTTCAAAACTACATAAACAGCAGCTGTGTGGTGAACTGCAGAGTTTCTTTCCAATTGTATTTATTAAAGATGCTGTATAAGGAATGAGGCTACATATTCTAAAACCAATTACCATTGCAAAGAAGGGTAGTGAAGCTGGTGAAGGTTCTGGAGAGCAAGTCTTATGAGGAGCAGCTGAGGAAACTGGGATTGTTTTAGTCTGCAGAAGAGGAGGCTGAGAGGAGTCCTCACTGCTCTCTGCTACTAACTGAAAGGTTTTAGTGATATGGATTTTGGTCTCTTCCCCTAGTATCAAGTAATAGAATTAGAGGAAATGGCATCAAATTGCACCAGGGGAGGTTTGTAATGGATATTAGATGAAATTTTTTCACTGAAAGAGTGGTCAGGCATTGGAATAGGCTGCCCAGGGAGGCAGTGGAATGATCACCACTGTAGGTCTTCAAAAACCCTGGCACTTTGGGACATGGTTTAACAGCCACAGTGGTGTTAGGTTGACAGCTGGACTTGGTAGAGGACTTTCCCAGCTGAAATTGTTCTGTGATTTACTGTATAAGACTAGATAATTTTGCCACTCAGGTTAATGACTAGCTCTCTACCCAAGCTTTAAATTAGTGCTGCCTCAGAGCCATGAGTTCTAAGGCAAAGGAATAGCCACACACAAAAAAAAAGTTTATATGACCAGTTCTGGATTTCCTTACTTAAGATTTTCGTGAATATTAGATTTTTTTTAATTGTATGCCAAGAATTTATTTTATCTACAGATTTTTAGAATTTTTTTTGCCTGATTTTTTTTCTTCCTCTCTCTTTTTAGGGGTGAGAGGGTATCACACTTGATTTACAAAGACTGGGAATTTAGATAAGAGCACAGCAATATATGTAGCTACCATAAAATTGTTGAACTCCTAACACAATCCAGCACCGGGCATACCCATAAATGGATGGAGTCAAGCATGAAACAGGAGTTTTATGTCCTTACCTTATTCCTTTCAGTGGTGTTAACAACTATGTAATATAACTAGATAAATTTCCATACCAACATAGTTAAATATTCTCAGCATTTTTTTCCTAATATAAAAGTCATATAGCTACACATTTCCATTACAAAGTTCTGAAGCATATTAGAGAATTCACATTTAAGGGCAGCCTGACAGACATTCAATGTTATATCAAATGGCAGACAGACTACTGCAGAGAATGTTTCATTTGCTTTAGCAACAGAAATAAAATCCTATATTTTAAACTAAATAACTCTGATGATGCTGCAATATTTCCAGTCTGCTGTTCTGTAGTACCAAGGGAACCCAGGGCTCCTGCTTAGCAGTTTAAGCTACAAATATATATGTGCTTATATATGTAATATATGTATATTAAGCTACAAATGTACATGGGTATGTGTATATTAATAAGACTATTTATATTCATTTATTTCTCTGGCATGACTGTGAAAGGAACAAAGGAAAATTACAGATTCTTTGTGCATTGATGGATTCCTTTCATTCAGTTCAAGATCTCTTTTTAATGAGGTGGCAAGAAAATAAAGAATGTTAATAAGAAAGAAATTAGTGGAAGAAAGCCAAAAAAGTGATATTTAAAGGTTCTGGCAGACAGCCATGATGCCAAGTTCTGCCTAGGTCACCATGTGGATTTGTTAAATAAATATAATTAAATACTTCATTTGCTGCAGCCTTCACAAAATAACATTAATTGTCATTCTTGTGTTTTTGTTGCATAGCATCAATATAACTGAGGGCAACGGAAAAATTACTGCTTTAACTAATTGTAATTGGGTTTTGGTTTTGGTTTTGGGGTTTTTTTTTTCCAAACGCTGGCAACTACACTTGGTCTTCTAACATTGGTTAGAGGAATAGTTTTAAACTAAAGATATGGTGGTTTTGGAAACATATTCCAGTAACGGCCTGGGAAGGATTGCATCAGAAAAAAAAAAAAAAAAAAAAAAAAGATAAATTCCAAGCATCTGTTTGTAACTTCTATTTTCTCCCATTTTGTTTGTTCTCACAGAAAGGAGGGCACATGTGTGCCTGTGTGTGTATGAATGTTTTGGTTTGCTTCATTTGTTAATTTTGTAGTCTCTTCACAGAACATCTTTTCATGTCTTACCAAGCTCCACATTTGGGGATGCTGCTTTGGTGGCCCATATGTGCTCTCTGGTTTGTTTTTTTTTTCCTGTGACAATTTATGCTCATTCTCTTTAATTTAATTTTTTGTGTGTGTGTGTGTTTTGTTTTGTTATGTTTGTTTGTTTATTTTTCTTTTACAAATTTTGTCCTATTTTCCTTTTACAATGGAGACAGATTCCCATTGTAAAAAGTTCTGGCAGAGGGTTTGTGAATCATCACAGCAACATCCCAGCCTTTCTTTATTGAATTCAGACTATGTCCCAAAGGACCTTTTTCTGAAACTGTAGGTTCTAGGGACACCACATATTCCCCAGCAGTTGAACAAGACATAAGAAATACAATCAAGTTAGATAAAGACATCTCCAGAATGAAAACACAGATGAAGCACATGAATAAGTTGCCTTCAGTGCAGAGGTTTGTGGCTATTTCAATCTGGTCCTAGATGAGCAGAATTAACTTCAGGCAGTGAACATCCTGCTCAAAGAAGGAAAATTTCTCTATATATCTTCAAAGCTAAAAAATCTACTGACAAGTAGCTACAGAGCCTTGCTATTTATTTGTAAACACACACAAAGAAGATTAAAGAGAACATTTTGACTTCTGAATTCTCCCTTTCCTCCAGCTCCCCGTCATTCTTTCTCTAGGGAGAAAAAAAGATCTTCAATACCATATTTCTTCTCATTGAGTATGCGCTTTGCACAGGGTAGCTACTACTTTTTTTAACTGGTTGTTTCCCCCTTGTCCTTAATGCAGGTGGCTGCTGAATATTTCAAGAACACAACCTTGCTCCTCATGGGTGTGATTTGTGTGGCAGCATCTGTAGAAAAGTGGAATCTCCACAAGCGAATTGCCCTGCGCATGGTCATAATGGCTGGAGCAAAGCCAGGCATGTGAGTGAACCTTTGACTTTGGGGTGGTCTGAGGCAGATGTCAGCAGCTTGAAACATAACAGCATAACAACTCTGACTGTCCCATCCTCAGGGAAGAAAGGGACCTCGTGTAGCTATGTTATGAATGATGCAAAATTAATCATTTGTAAGAATTTTGGTATCCAGGCAGAGATTGTTAATAACTGTGAAAATTGTTTATTAACATTAACCAGAAAACTTATTTATATGGCTTGAAATGCAGGGTTTGGAAATTTATACACACAGGAAACAGGCAAAACTGGAACACTTTGAGAGGTACCCAGCAAAGGCGAACATTATACTGGAAGAGAAGGTTCTTGCAGTCACTACACCGCTTGGGCTTCATTATCCTGCTTAGCCACTGGATGGATGCAGGAAGCTCCTTTCTGCTTATGGTAGAAGGCAATTAGTGATTACAAGAGGTTTTAAGTATTTACTCACAAAATACTATCAAGACAGTACCCTAAGCACGTGGAGGGGTTGCTGTCTGTGGTCTCACTCAAAGCCGTTTTGAGGCTTTGGAATTTCCCAGGCTCTTTTCTCAGGCAGCTGGAGTCTGGCACAGTCTCTGACCTGGTTCCTCTTGATTCCTGATTCAACAGAAGCCCGAGGGGCAGGTAGGATGCAATGCCATGTGCAGGTTGGGCACAATGTCAGGCTGGCTGTGCAGGCTGAGTGCCTACAGGCATTTAAAGCCTGTTGCTGGTCGGTGAGTTCCAGACAGTTCAGGATGCAATGAGACAGCAGCAGCACCATTAATTCAATGGCAGAGAGCACCTTGTGCTACCTGCTCATCCCTTTTTAGCAATACAGCCTAAGACTAATGGGCCTTTGGACACAGAATAGCCAATCGGAGTGGCAGGTAGCCAAGTCTGACCATATTAGGTGAAGCCATAGGCTTGCTTTACCCAATTTTGGGAAAAACATAGCCTTGTATGAGGCAGGCAGATTGCCAAGTGTGTCTACCTTGTTTACCACAGGATGCAAACAAGCCTGGGCAAGCCAGAGTCCTTAGATTCAGTGGCTCCAGGTTCTTTGTCCTCTTTCCTGCAGTTGCTTCTCCCCATAGCAGAAGGAGGGAGAGAAGAAAAAACACGTTTGGGAAGGCCAGGACATATATAAGGCTATTTTGGCCTGCTTAGGCTTAACATAACAAGTTATCAATTGACTATCGAAAATATCAGCCAAGAAGGCCTTTGATATTTCTGAAAGTACCTCAAGAAGACTTCTATGGGCTTAAACCAGAAGAAGGTAGATTGAATCTGGATGTCAGGAGGAAGTTCTTTCCCGTGAGGGTGGTGAGATACTGACACAGGTCACCCAGGGAGGTTGTGTCTGCTCCCTCTCTGGAGCTGTTCAAGGCCAGGTTGGACGAGGCCTTGAGTGACCTGTTCTAGTGGGAGGTGTCCCTGCCTATGCCAGGGGCTTGGAACTAGATGATCTTTTCCTTACCATTCTATGATTCTCTGTGTTGTACTCTAGGCTGCTTCTTTGCTTTATGTGTTGCACCACGGTGCTCTCCATGTGGCTTTCCAACACATCCACCACAGCCATGGTGATGCCAATTGTGGAAGCAGTGCTCCAGGAGCTAGTGAATGCTGAGGAGGAGCACGAGGTCATCAGTACTGCAGCAAGCACCATGATTGAAGAAAACGAGTCAATAGGTATTTGTCAATATTGGTCTTTCTTTTCCACTTTGTTTATCAGTGACCAGACTCACTGATACACAGAACTTAAATTCTATTGACCCAGAGCTGCCTGACTTGTACAGCAAAGATGCTGATCTGTGCTTTTTTCTGTTTGTATCCTGGTATTTCTTTCCCAAAATGAAATAACATTTTGAGATATAATGGGAGAATTGAAGTTGGGAAACTACTGTTGAATTAGAGCATGTGCTTAAGTTTGTGTGCCATAAACTCTTAGATTATAGGATTTTACAGGATTGGAAGAAAACCACTGAGAAGGAAGTCAAAGAAATGTAGAAGAGGCCCTGAAGCATGCTCTGTGACAATTCCACACTTGCTCATTCTTCCCCCTTCCTGGGTGCCCAGGTTAGAGCAGGTGTCACAGAAAATATTGTTAGTACCTCTAAGGTTAGTTTTGTTCATCCCTTCCCATAAATAAAGAATGTGGGAAGAAAAGATCCTCTCTTTTCTTTTAGCTCCTTGACTCCAGGCTGAAAATGGTGTCATCTAACTATGCTTGTTATATATAGGTATGATAGTCTTTTAATCGCCTGTCAGATGTGATCAAGACAATACAGCACAATAAAATATTGCATAAGGGTCACACAGTACCAGAGAGGGTCCAGACAAGATTTGATGTGCAGCAGCTTCTCCACATTCAGTGGTGTGGCCCAAGGTCTCATTTCAAGCCTTACCCCATGGGCTGCTTTCTCTTCCTTTGTTGCAGGTCTCAGTGAAAAGCATGGGCAGCCTTCACTGGAGCTTATCTTCATCAATGAGGAGTAAGAATGAACCCAGTACATCACGACTGGAGATTTGAGCCTTACACAGGTTGCAATGAGATGAACCCAGGAGTAGAGCCAGGAAGGGCAGGCAGAAGCTTACAAATGAGTGTTTGAGATATGACTGACAAGGAAGCCTTATATGAGAAATGGGATTAATGTAATGATATGAATATCACTGAAGCTTCCCAGTATACATGTATTTTTTTAACATTACAGCCATTTTACAGAGAAGAAAAATGTATCTCAGTCTGAAAACTCTTCTTTAGAAGTCTGTGCTTGTACTGCATGAGACACTGCTGTCAACAGACTATTATTTCTGTTCCCCTGAAGGAACAGTGATGGAAAGGAACCAAGGGCAGTATGGAGTGCCCACAGAATATATCCAGAGGGGGGGGACACTTAACAGAGGAATCCTGAGGAAAGTCTCAACTTTCAAGAGCATTCAAAAAAGAGATAAGAATGGGGAGATGAAGGAAGAAGAACCGACAAAAAACAATCTTCCTCTCCCCAAATCACCTAAATATAAATGAAGCTTTTCAGAAACTTGAAACACTAACAGTTTGAACCAGGTTTCTATTTGGAGTGAAATCCAGTAAGGTGAAAAACGCAAATCAAGGAAAGAATTCATTTCTTTGTTAAATTATCAAATACATAGGAGAATATGCAGTTATTGTCCTAAAACTCTATTATAGGTGAAATCATGAGAAGCATCTTCTTACAAGGTGTGAGAATAAATTGCAGTCTGTTCTTGGGCTCCTTCTATGTTGTTCACAAGTGTTCAAAACAGGTTCTACTTATACTAAAAAAAAAAAAAAACCAAAAAAAACAAAAAACCAACCAAACTTTAAAACAATCATTATTATTCAAACAGCACAGTTGCTAATGCTAGGTTAACTTGAAAGATCTAAACAGTTTTCTCATTAGTCTTGAGACGAATAGGTTGTCCAATAGTCCCTCTGTTAGTCACATTTTCTGTGCTGTATAGAACCAAACTTAGTTTGGCATTGTGCCATTAATCCCTGTTGAAAAGTACGTGTGGGATATTTCATAAAAGAGCTATTATTAAAATCGTGTCACTTGAAAAAAAAAAAAAGAGCTTGAAATAGTCCATCTTCTGGAATTAAATCTGGTTTTGATGTCAGACTTTGGTGGATTGTTTGCATGCCACATAGGATGGATTTTAGTGAAGGCTTTGATGTGATAACAGGTAGGTGCTCAGAAACAACACTGGGGAGGTTTGTAAAAAACCTGACTAGAATAATTACCCAGTGAGTAATTCCACTGTGAATGGAATCCATTGCTAGAAGGTGGTATATGCTACCTAGAATGTATATGCTTTCTTGCAGGGAGCTGGACATTGACAGCTAGAGACAGGGCTTTGAAACACAATGGTAACTCGTGTGTGGTGATCTAATGACTCCTAGGTGATGATCTAACAAGTCCTAATGATGGCCACCTCTTATGTGGTGGCACTGACAAATGGTATTCTTCACCATTCAGCAGGCACTAGTTCTCCTACAGATGTTGCCCCTCCTGCCCATGATGTGTACTTTTTTCAGGGAGCTGAGTGAACAGGCATTTTTAAAGCATATTTTCCTTTCTTTGTTTTTAGTGCTACTGCTACTGACTTCAGCTCCTTGGTGCACTCTAAGGTATTGTCATAGGTAGTATCTTCTGAGCAACTCTGTCTTCTGACACAGGAACCATTAGAGCAGAGTCCGTGCATCTCTGCAACAAACTGCTCTTTCCTTTATTTCAAACAAGTAGTGGCTGCTGGCAGAGATTATGTATTGAAGAACTCCCTGCTTTGTATTTAACCTATCAGCCTGCTTGCACAAATCAGGTCAGGACAAACTAGCTCTGTATTATTTGTTGTACATATGGCTGAAGATCCTGACATCCAATTAGTAAACTAACAAACAATTCCATAGATTTTCTAGCAAGTTCAGATATGAGCTTTTATTGCCCAGGTATTGGCAGTTTCTGCAGCTGAGACACTTCAGTTATTAGAACAACATACACATACTACAAAGTCACAGCCTCTAGTAAGAGATCTGTTAGACTTTCCTAAAAAGCAGAGGAAGACCTAAACTTATTATAAACTAACATTTAAGACCACTTTAAAATAAAATCAGGATGATTTGGTGCATTTAAACTTTTTTTTTCCTNGTTTGTTTTGTTTTGTTTTCAAAAGCCCAGTATCCATGACCTTTACAAAGCATCATAAATTCTAATTTCAATGCCTGTAGGAACAGAAGAAAAGCTAATACAAACACATTTGCCTTCCTACAGAGTATGAACGGTGTGCACATGATAGCCAACCCTCTTGGAACCATGAATTCTAAGAGCAGTGGACAGCATCTGCCTCAGGTAAGCAAATGTTAGACCTGGGAGGGGTGAGAGAAAAGACAGATGTGATCATTACCTGCTCCCCACTCTTTCTTATTTGTTCCTTGTTAAGCTGAGTTACATGGAATTGTTTTCCAGCATGTTACAGCAGTCCTGGGTTGGTCCTTTGTTAATTCTTGTCCCCTTTTAGATGTGCCCAGCACAGGTTAGAAGAGCCTCCCACAATGGCTAGTGCAATTCCTTTAGCTCTACATTCAGTACTTTGACCATGTTTCTCTTCTTATTTGGCTCATCTACCCACTTCACCTGAATAAAACATACTTGAAAATGGACCAACTAAAAAATAAAAGTCCCTGATGCACAAAATTCTATTCAGCAGCAGGCATACAGCATTTACCTGTTCAGCCAGTTTGTTGGGAAGTCTTAATATCCACCTCCTTTCTGTCTTGCCAAATATCCAGTCTCAAAATCCTCCATTACATAAGTCCATTTCAGTATTTCTGTTTCTCCTGACTGGATCCAAGAAAGGATTGCTGTTTGGATTACAATTACTTAGTATCCTATTGACATAATTTGATGTCCAGGACATGTTAGGATAAAATCCACACCTGAATCTGTGCTCACAGTTAAAAAATAATCTGAATGTATGTCTCGGAAAAAAAAAAAGGCTAATGCTCTGCATCCTAACATTTAATTTCCTCTTAGAACCATTCCCCATGCACATTTAGTAGTTATTTTGCAACTAATATACATACTTCACTTTTAATCTATGGGGATTTTATCCAGGGTACCCTCATGATGATGATGGATTTATAGCATGTCTGATTTAACTAAGTAAACCCAAATTCAAAATAATCAATTCAATAACTCTGTCTGTCTGAACCAATTGCTGCCTTTTCTCCAACACTAAATTACAGCCTCATTTTGAATGTGTAGTGCCTTGAAGCACTGTACCTTTTTTTCCAGTAAAGGAACTTGATTTACCAATATGGAGAGTTTTCTGTCATTGCTAAGAAAGCTTATTTTGGAGCAATTTTTTTTTTTTCCTACAGCTTTTTCTGGTCAAGTCTTTTTCATGCCCTTTCTAAGACTCTCAGCACTCCATTCTGCCTCACTCAAGAGGCCTCGAGGCAGTAAAAGTGCAAAAAGTCCACCAAGCATTTGTCTGGTAGCTGCTCATAATCCTCAAGGATTATGAATTCCTACTGCTGCAGAACTGGCATCTTGCCCCTGCAGACCACAAAGGCCCCTGGTATCACGCTGAGATTCTAGTCATAACTGGAGCTGGCCCTAACCACAGCCAGAAGTCCATTTATTGTTTGTCCTACATTGCTTGCAACAGACCAGTCAATTTCAGCTCCCTGGATAGGTTTCTAGTTCTGATTCCAGTTAAAAGCTGCCTTTTATAACACAAATCTCTTGTTTCTCTGGGAGCAGTATCACTATGACATGAAGGCAAGCTGAGCTGCTGTTCTGATCACCTGCTTTCTTTGGTGAATGTATCCCCTCACAGGCTCAGATCCTGGTCCTGCCTCCTCAGCCCTCAGAACTACGCCTGAGCGCTAAATATCGCTATCAGACCAGCCACGACCACATGGTTTGTAAATGCCTCTCACTGAGTATCTCCTACGCAGCAACCATTGGAGGACTGACAACCATCATAGGGACCTCCACCAGCCTCATATTCTTAGAGCACTTCAACAAGTAAGTGATACTGTGGTTGTGTGAAAAAGGTGACTGGGTCACTGACATCTCTAAGTTACTCAGTGTCTCAGGGAATGCCTGTAAGACATACCTGAAGACAATTTTGTTTCCTCCTCCAATGCTATTAGTAACAGAGAATGGTTGAGAGGGGGAGCTTAAGTTAATACATACCCATGCATTATTCTCATGTAAAATGAAAATTACTCAGCATATGGAAACATTTACATTTCCCCAGCAACTTCTTTTGATTTTTACAAACTGATGATCATGACAGGACAAGGGGCAATGGGCTTAAACTGGCAGAGGGGAGATTTAGACTAGATGTTAGGAGGAAGTTCTTTACAGTAAGGGTGGTGAGGCACTGGAACAGGTTGCCCAGGGAGGTTGTGGATGCTCCCTCCCTGGATGTGTTCAAGGCCAGATTGGATGAGGCCTTGAGTAACCTGTACTAGTGGGAGGTGTCCCTGCCTATGGCAGGGGGTTGGAACTAGATGATCCTTGAGGTCCCTTCCAACCTTACCATTCTATGATTCTATGATTCTATGATTCTATGAAGGCAGCAGACATTCTCTGCTATAACTTCTGTTATAGCATCTAAAGTCATAGCAGAGATGACAAAGAAGATGACAGAAGAAATGTCATAAAATCAGCTTTAAGTTGTTCTATGAGTTCTTGGGAAAGTTCTTATGGATGCTGGTCGAGCCACTAAACAACTGAGAGATGTCTCCCTTTCCAAAGGGGAAAAAGAAAGGGATTAAGAGAGAGAGAGATTCATGGTTTGGAAAAGAAGACTAAAGCTACTTTAACAAAAATAGCAACAATTAAATGAAATATTTACAAACATATACAAAACTAATATTGAACTCTATCCACAATAGCAAATACTCATTGGCAACACTCATGCTGTGGCAGAATCCCCAGACAGGACTCATCAGCAAACAAGAACCTGTTAGGACCTGGGTTCTGGAACTGGATTCAGGAACCCAGATCAATGGCAGAATGGACAGAGTCCTCCTCGGATGCCAGTCATAGAAGTAGAGCAAGTGAAGAAGAACTTGACTCTTGTGATCTCTCAGCTTTACAAAAGAAATTACATATATGGAATGGAATGCATCCTTGGTCAGTTTAGAGTCACCTCAACTGTTCACTTCTCCCTGCAGGTGCAGCTTTTTACTCTGTATCTCCAATGCAGTACAGAAGCTTTAGCAGCAACTTTGGTTTGCACACCACCAATCCCTGGAGCTAAACATAAACATCGACTGTAACCACTGCTATAAGCAGACACTGTGAACACCTACTGTTAATTTCAGAAGCATCACTGATCAGAATCAGTTCTGTACTAGCTTAAACCATGACATGAACCTAGAGGCATCGCTAGTGGTGTTTATAAAACAAAAAAATAGATAAAATTTAAAATATGGCCTTACACTCTTGCTTGAGAAAAGATGTAAAGCAGCTTTCTAGTCAGCTAAGTACATCCTTTAGCATGTATGCCCGGGACTCTGAAACACAGGAAAAGCAGAAGGCTCATGCACAGATTGGTGTACAACCTTAAACTCTATTTTCATTATCTGCTGCTGTCACTGCTGCAACAGTATCTCTCCAAAATGATGCCAGTGGTCCACAATAAGACACACAAAGAGATTTTAGGTGAAATCATTCTAAATCTGCTAACAGTAAAAGGGCTGTAACAAAAAACGTGGCTAGGGCCATAACTTCCCTCCTGGTAACTCCAAGTTTTTTTGAAGCTGGGCAGACAATCTAGATCATCTGGTCTCAAAGTGTCAGGGGCTGTCAATGACCTTCTTTGGTAGTCATTTGCGCTATGCACATGTCAGGTAGCTGCTGCAAATACAAAATGATGCTATTTTTCTATCATGTCATGACAAATGTGTGTGCATCTATGGTGTCTGTCCTTTTAACTGTTCTAACAGTGTGTATCTGTGCTGGTTTGAGGCTAATTGGAATATTTTACTGAGAGAAAGTAAATCCTTAGCTCTGAGAAGAAAGAAAGAAAAAAAAAAACAAACCAGTAACTTATATTCCTCATTCTTCTGCTGAGAAACACAAATATAGATAAGACACTCACTGATCACACACTTCTCAGTTAGCTCTCACTACTCCTTCTTCTTTCTGGTGGTCTGTGTGGTGCTATCTGACTTAACTCCTTAATCCAACCTAACCCTTTTTATTTCCTCTAACTTTCTTGTCATCTTTTTATTTCCTCTAACCTTCTTGACATCTTTTCAACATCTCACCTCAGATTTCTCCAGATTTTTCACATGAGATATATGGGGATTGATCTGGTTATTGCTGAAGGAAGGGAAAGAGGGGGAAGGTGGGAGGAAGTTTGGATCGGGAGCCTCCGGAAGTTTGGATCGGGAGCCTCCTGGCAGTCTGATTGTTTTGAGAGGGATTTGTGTTTCTGTTACTACTTTTAACTTGTATATATTTGTATGTATATATATATACACACATACATATATATACATACAAATATATACATATATATCTATATCTATATATATGTATCTGCTTGTAAATTGTGCTAAGCTGTAAATATACTTTCTTTCCTTCACTTCCAGCTGTCTGAGTCTAGTTTGGGTGAATTTATGGGGGGACAGGATGGGTAACTCCCAAACCATCACAGTATCCTTGTTTTTGTTTTTTTTCCTTTACAGCCACTATCCAAATGCTGAAGTGGTTAATTTTGGAACCTGGTTTTTATTCAGTTTCCCCATCTCCCTCATCATGTTGGTCCTAACTTGGTTCTGGATGCATTGGCTGTTCTTGGGTTGCAAGTGAGTGCAGATTTTTCAAAACACCTGGGTTATGAAAGCAGGGCATCTATGGCTGCTCTAGAACATGTCTCATAAAGATCTCAGCTGCAAGTGACGAAAACGTCCTTCCTCATTCCTTATTCTTGCCAGAAAAATTGCTGGAGGAAATCTTATTGCTTAGCTGTGTGGCACAGACAGCACTGCACAGCACTGCTGGTTGTGTGTGAAGTGCCTATGTATTGCTGGTGAAAGTCCTTACTATGCATTCAGCTGATACATTTTTTTATGTTTCATGATCATGAGGATCTCATAGTGGAACAAAAATATTGTTAGAAGCTCTTTTGGAGAAGTACAACTTGAAAGATGGATAGAAAAATAACTGCAAGTGAACATGTTATTTTTCATATCTTCCTCCAGCTCAATGTAATCAATGTGTGACTAGTTAAAACTAAAGGTAAATAGATCCCACATATACTTCTTTTTAGAGCTGAAATGACTCACTGCCTAAAAGATTAATACATTTCAATACCAGTAAGTTCCTTAGCCCTCCAAAAAGAACAGAACTCAGTCTCCTAGTTCATTTGTACCTCATATTCTTTTTGTAGAGGCACTCCACAAAGGTAATGAAAATTGATTAAATGTGTGTATTTAGAGTGGATCAGTTAACCTGCATTAAATTGTGATGCAGACACATTTACTCAGAATTAAAGTGGCTTTAATTTGATTTAGTTTGTTTTTAAAAGTAAGATGAACTGACATCGCTAATTTATTTCACCTAAGACAATAAATAAAATTATAATGATTTTTTGCTTGCTGCTGACCTTGACTGGATTTGAAGAGGTAATTTAAAGGTGAACAGCTCCATATCCTTCTCTCAGTCAGTCTCCTGAGCCTTGAAGTTCCAAATTAAAAGGCTAAAATAAGTCCCTTTTCTTGATTTTTTTTTTTTAATCTTGAGAGGAAACAGGTCCCAACATGACCCTAAATTACTCTCCTTTTAAAAAAATAAACATAATTCAAATTCCACACTGCATCCAAGACCTCATGCTGATTAATGTTGTTCTAAATAATACCAGACTGAAACATTATTGACTTTTTGAGAAGCAGAGGTTGATTTCAAGGCTCCCTAATCTCTGCCTCCTGTTCACTGCAGTTCATTAAAGAGCATACGATGTTTGGAGTTTAGCTACAATTCTCTGCCTTCACATTCTGTCCCACAAACACCCCAACCCCCACCCCCACCCCAAGTCTAGAAACACTTAGAATATGTTGAAACAGCTGCCTCATGCCTGTGCATAAATGTTTACTGAATTCCTGTAATGTTCATGTCCTTTTCCTTAGAAGTTCAGCGTCATCCATCTGTTGTTACTTGGCCCAGTTGGAACAATGTGTCAGGCTTGCTTTTAAGGCTCCAGACTGAGTCAAAAGGGAAGGATAATGGACTCACCAAAGGATTCTTGCCAGCAAAGCAGAGCTAGGAGTAGAATTGTCACTGTAGAAGTGTTTATTACAAACCATAAAGCTCTTCTCTTCCAGCAGCTGCTGGTGAAATTCACTGGAGTCTAACAGCAAGGTTTGGTAGGAAATCTAAATGCTTACAAGAGCAGCTCAGTGCTAAGTGGACTAAAAACAAGCATCACATTTACAAGTGAAATGAGAAGCCTGTTTAACACTTTTTGTTTACCAGTCAGGGCCTGACTGCATCTTGAGCTGTGCAAATTCCTTTGAGAATCTGGCCTTAACCAAATACCTGGAAGGAGATTGTAGATCGTGGTTTGGCTGGTGCTGTGGTATGCATCTCTAATGAGGTACCAAAATAGATGTTAAGTAGCAGGAAATATAAAAGCAGGCCATTGTCCATGGTCCATCAGTCACTGAAGTACCTGCTGCTTCAGCCTATTTTACACTGGCTTAGCTGCACAGGTTACTTAATCCACCCCACACACCTCTGTGACAGAGGGCACAGCTAGAGCAGAAAAGCAGAAGTCTGTGGCTCAAAGCACAGAAGAGTGATGTTAGTGTAAAGGATAAAAGGAAAAGGTTAAAGTGAGCTTGCAGATATCTTAATTTCCAGTAGGAATGCTCAGACTTTGTTATAGTATAAAGGTCATGTGAATAAACTAAGGACTTCAACTAATTTTCATACAAATGCACAGAAGGTGTATATGTATTCAGTAAGGAGACATGCTTATGCTCAAAGCGGCCCTGGCAGAAGCACAGGGATTTCTCAGCAGGACAAAACACTTAAGATAATTGCCTTGGCCTCTGTGGCAGAGGCAATTTGGTGCTACACTGATTGTTTAGCAGTGGATAGTATTAATAGAATGATAGAATGATAGAATCAGTCAGGGTTGGAAGGGACCACAAGGATCATCCACTTCCAACCCCCCTGCCATGGGCAGGGAAACCCTACCCTAGATCAGCCTGCCCACAGTCTCATCCAGCCTGGCCTTAAACACCTTCAGGGATGGGACCTCCCTGGGCAACCCATGCCAGGCTCTCACCACTCTCATGCTCAAGAACTTCCTCCTCACCTCCAGGCTGAATCTCCCCACCTCCAGCTTTGCTCCATTCCCCCTAGTCCTGTCACTCCCTGACAGCCTAAAAAGTCCCTCCCCAGCTTTTTTGTAGCCCTCTTCAGAAGCTGGAAGGCCATAAGAAGGTCACCTGGGAGCCTCCTCTTCTCCAGACTGAACAGCCTCAACTCTTTCAGTCTGTCCTCATAGCAGAGGTGCTCCAGCCCTCTGAGCATCCTCATGGCCCTTCTCTGGACACACTCCAGCATCTCCACATCCCTCTTGTCCCAGAGGCTCCAGAACTGGATGCAGTACTCCAGATGGGGTCTCAGCAGAGCGGAGCGGAGGGGGAAAATCACCTCCCTCACCCTGCTGCCCACACTTCTCCTGATGCAGCCCAGGCTCTGGTTGGTTTTCTGGGCTGCAAGTGCTCACTGCTGGCTCACGTTGAGCTTCTCGTCCACCAGCACCCTCAAGTCCCTCTCCTAAGGGCTGCTTTCCAGCCAGTCACTGCCCAGCTTTGAAAGCTGCCAGGATCCTCAGCATGGCTTTCCCTTGTTACCTGCAGTGAATTCTCAATATTCAAGTTAAACCTGGGCTCAAAAGCCAGACTGGGATGCCCCTGATCCAGCTGGAAGGTATACAGTTGTCCCATTAGAAAATCTGGTATCTGACTTCTGACACAGTCTCTCCACATGATGATAGAAATTATTCATATCCTTTGTAAGTTTCCGGCAGCAGAAAATTCTAGCCACAGTAGGTTGTTTGAGGAAGCCTACACAAAGCCCAGCCTCAGTTTGAGATGGCTCAGTGATACCAATCAGTATTAGTCAGAATAGCCTAGTGACCTTCCCAGTATGTCTGTGATTGATTCTCAGATCTGGAAACTAGACTATGCCAAGATCACATGCAATAATTTACTTTTCCATTGCCATGAGGTCTTCCCCCAGTCACATCTCCCAACAGTCTCCGGCAACTAGAATTTTCAATTTGCCTCATTGGTTTTATTCTGCAATGACATTTTTTACCTATTTTTTTCCTTTGGATGCCTTTGTTTAATTTTACTGTGCTATCTACCTCAGTTTTAAAGAGACCTGTTCCATGAGCAAGAAGAAGAAGACCAAACGGGAAGAGATGTCAGAGAAAAGAATTCAAGAAGAATATAAGAAACTGGGAAGTGTTAGGTAAAACACACTTGCTTTCATCAGGAATTTGCCTTTCTAGACAGGACTGCCATCTCATATTGCCCTCAATGTTGCCTTTAGCTCATGCAGATCATTCATAAACTGACAGCTCTTTCCAAAGACTTTATTAGAAACATTGACTTATTTATTCCTAAAGAAAAGAGAAACAAAAGGAAAAATTCAGGTTTATAACAGAGTTCAAAGGCCATCTGAGTCATGATTTGTCTCTGCCTTTGAACTAAACCACTA
Organism: Eubucco bourcierii; assembly: GCA_013396675.1. Taxonomy (NCBI): domain Eukaryota; kingdom Metazoa; phylum Chordata; class Aves; order Piciformes; family Ramphastidae; genus Eubucco; species Eubucco bourcierii. The sequence goes on from VWZE01010908.1 coordinate 395,167, forward strand.
AAACATCCCCCTTCCCAATTCAGGCACATTCTTATTTTCATGGATAGTTTACTGTTGTATGCCACGAGATGCCCAGCTTGCCCAGCTGACCATAAGCTTTATTCATAGTGGCAAGAGACGTCTCCTGAAAAGGTTATTTTGCCAGATTTAATTTTTTTTTTTAAGATGTGATACCTCATCAAGTCCATTCTTCCCAAAACACTGAGATGTTCAGTTGAAATGGTGAGAAATCGACTTGCTGACCATGATGAAATCAAAATCTAGGTTGTTGTTCAGACTATGCCTAAATAAAGCCAGGCATAATTTAAAGCTACCCTAAATAAATCAATATAATCAAGTCACCTTATATTTTGCCCATGTGTTTAAAATATCTAAGCTAATTTATGTTGTCCTTTGCTCTTATGCTTTCTAAACTATGAATACCACATTTATGGTGGAATAACAAAACGAACTTCACCTTTCCAACACATTTAATCATGCAAACACAAACCAAGCATTTATAAATATTTCCCTCCAGGTCTTGCCAAGGAATGTTCAAATTGCAAATACAGATGGATATTTTCAGCCTATTTTTAAATAGGTTTAGGTCGTTCTCAGTTAGGAGCTAAATGCAGATTTATTCAAACTAATCTGTCTTTCCATTTTCTGTGTGTTTTATATCCTGTGTGTTTTATATAATTCTCATGGGATCAGTTTCTACTTTCTTCTTTCTTTTGGGTCTTGCTCTCAGGTTTACAGACAGACCTTGGATTTAATTCCTAGTTTCTTCTCTTTTTTTTTTTTTTTTTCTTCTTTTACTTTTAGCTATCCTGAAATGGTGACTGGATTTTTCTTCATTCTGATGACCTTGCTTTGGTTTACTCGTGAGCCTGGCTTTGTACCAGGATGGTCATCTTTTTTTGAGAAGTAAGTGAAATTCCCTTAACAATTGCACAGTGACATGGACAGATGAATCAGTGCACCCTCAGCAAGTTTGCAGATGACACCAAGCTGTGTGGCACAGTCAACTTGCTAGAGGGCAGGGATCCATCCAGAAGGACCTGGACAGGCTGGAGAGGTGGGTCCAGGCCAACCTCATGAAATTCAACAAGGTCAAGGGTAAGGTCCTGCACCTGGGTAGGCACAATCCCAAGCACAAATCCAGGCTGGGTGGTGAATGGCTGGAGAGCAGCCCTGAGGAAAAGGACCTTGGAGTCTGGGTTGATGAAAAGCTCAACATGAGCCTGCAGTGTGCACATGCAGCCCAGACAGCCAACCGAGTCCTAGGCTGCATCAAGAGAAGCGTGGCCAGCAGAGCAAGGGAGGGGATTCTGCCCCTTTACTCTGCTCTCCTCAGACCCCACCTGGAGTCCTGTGTGCAGTTCTGGAGCCCTCAGCACAGGAAGGACATGGAAGTGTCGGAGCAGGTCCAGAGGAGGGCCACAAGGATGATCAGAGGGCTGGAGCAGCTCTGCTATGAGGACAGGCTGAGAGAGTTGGGGCTCTTCAGCCTGGAGAAGAGAAGGCTTCGAGGGGACCTGATAGTAGACTTCCAGTATCTGAAGGGGGCCTACAGGAAGGCTGGGGAGGGACTATTGACAAGGTCTTGTAACAACAGGACAAGGGGCAATGGGTTTAAACTGGCAGAGGGAAGATTGAAACTGGATGTTAGGAGGAAGTTCTTTGCAGTGAGGGTGGTGAGGCACTGGCACAGGTTGTCCAGGGGCGTTGTGGCTGCTCCCTCCCTGGAGGTGTTCAAGGCCAGGTTGGACGAGGCCTTGAGTGACCTGTACTAGTGGGAGATGTCCCTGCCTGTGGCAGGGGGTTGGAACTAGATGATCCTTGAGGTCCCTTCCAACCTTACCATTCTACAATTCTATGATTCTAAGATGGTCTTGCTTCTAGAGACTTTCTGCAGTAATTTTTGCTTTTATAACACCATCAGCCACTTTTAACAAGGTGGTGAAAAAATGTAGTCTTTCTTCAAAAATTGGGATATTTCTTTTTAAGCTGCATCTGTTCACATGTTGACAAGTTGCATTCTTTTTCAGCAAGCAGAGTGAATTAAACAACAGAAGTAAAACAAACATATTTTAAATGGAAAAAAACCCAGGAGGGTTGGATTGTGAGGTTCAAACATTTTGGCACATTCGTAGAGAAGCTGTCACTTGGAATACACTGCAAACATAACATTTTTTTTCTCCTCCAATTTTATTTTGGAATAATAATTTTTGACAAATCTATTTTTCTCAAGATAGATTTCATCCAGAAAATATCCTTTTCAATTAAATACTAAAGAGAAGCAATTAATGTCTCTTATTTTATATAATGTTGAAATGCATTTGATTAAAAGTAACTGTAACAGATCATGCATATAAAAGAGTGATTTGAACTTCCCTTTTCTTTTTGTTTCTACTGCTTCCTCATTTTGACAGAACAAAATAATTTCTAATACTCAGATTTCCTGAGGATCTCTAGAGTTTGGCACTATGCAAAATAGTTTATAATTAAAAGTCAAATAATTTATAATTTTGTTTTTAATAATTTAAAATTTTGATTTTATTTTTTCATTCTAATTTAAATTTATTTTATTTTTAAATTGACTTTTTAATAATAAACCATTTAATTTAAAATCAATCTACAGTTCATTTCTAAAGGACCTCTTGGGTTTGGGTTTTTTCCTCAGAATGTTTTTACTCTTTCTTGCTTTTTGTAAATACACTATTTCTCTGTGCCTCTGACTTCATAGATATGTAAACCAAAAGGGATTTCTTTTTCACTGGAATGTTGGAGATTATTGAGTGGTGACTGAGTCTGGCTACAGGATTCAGTTTAATAAATGGGGAAAAAATAAAAAAAAGTCCAATTCGTGTCCTTGAAATGCAGGCATATTTTTCTAGGGGGCTGTTAGTAAGATTTCAAAAATGGAAATTCAACTTCACCTGCAACAATTTGCCTGGAGCCACATACTTTGTTTGGAAATGTAATTGTTAGTGTGTTTTTATGATAACCTACTGTTTCTTTCCTAGGAAAGGTTACCGGACTGATGCCACTGTCTCTGTATTTCTTGGTTTTCTCCTTTTCCTGATTCCAGCAAAAAAGCCATGTTTTGGGAAAAGGGAAAAAGGTGAGGAGGATGCAGCAAGATCTTGCACATTTTCCAGTGCTTTTAATGATACTTTCCTGTTCTTCATAAAATGTTCCAAAAAGGCATTTTTGTTGTGGAAGGTCAGGGTTCAGTTTGTTCTCTGATACCAGCCCTTCCTAAATCAAAACCCCCTTTTTGTTGCTTTAATTCATATTGTTTTATCCAGCAGATGAAAAATAGAAGTTGTGTCTGAGGTGATCATCTCTTCTGTGTTGAATTATCAAAACCTAGGACTGAGTTTTATCAAAGGTTCAGATGGAGAGATACAGAAAAAGCAATGTTCATATTCTCAAAATTGGCTACAGATAAGGTCTAATAAACTATTTGGTCATGACACACAATAGAAATGATTTTTAATTTCATGAAATAAGTATAAAAGAGGTCAGTAAATATCAGACAAAGTTCCAGTTTTGCTAACTCTTCCCTCACAGTCTTCTCAATGACTATTTCACATTCACAAAATAATTTTTAATGTCATCAAATAAATATAAAAGAGACCAGTAAACGTCAGACAAAGTTCCAGTGTTGACAACTCTTCCCTCACAGTCTTCTCAATGACTATTTCACATTCACTTTTGGGTAGCACTCAGAGGTATCAATCAGTTTGCTGTGGAAAGCTTTCAGCAGTTCCATACGAAACCAGAATTTCTTGCATAAAGTCTTAAGATTTCAAATGTACCTAGACATGCTATGCAGCTTTTAGGAAAAATTACAATCTCAAACTCTTAATTCAAGAAAATACCCATGGATCTAAAAAAGAAATAATGTCCTCAGATAAAAGCTAGGATGTTATTGCACTTTATCAAGCTTCATACTCTGCTCTCGTCAGACCCCACCTGGAGTACTGTGTGCAGTTCTGGAGCCCTCAGCACAGGAAGGACATGGAAGTGTTGGAGCAGGTCCAGAGGAGGGCCACAAAGATGATCAGAGGGCTGCAGCAGCTCTCCTATGAGGACAGGCTGAGAGAGTTGGGGCTCTTCAGCCTGGAGAAGAGAAGGCTTTGAGGGGACCTGATAGTAGCCTTCCAGTATCTGAAGGGGGCCTACAGGAAGGCTGGGGAAGGATTATTTACAAGGTCCTGCAATGACAGGACAAGGGGCAATGGGTTTCCAACCTTACCATTCTATGATTCTATGATTCTATGTCGTGCTGGAGAGAGGAAATACCCTTCTTTGAGAAAACACCCTTCTTTGAGAAAACAATCCCACTGTACCTCTGTAGTCTATAGATAATTTACACATAAGTGTATATAACAGAGCACACAGTCCCTCAAAAAGCTGTATCAGCACAGGGGTTGATAACTAGAAGTCAGGACATTTGAAATACATATGCTGCATTTTCAGAGCATGAGCTAACCACAGACATAGACTACACATTTCTTCACCTCTCTCACAGAGGTCTCAAGATAAGTCATGTGGATATTTTGTGATTCATGCTAGTGTTAAGAATGTAGAGATCTGTGTCAAAAGATCATGATCTGTGTCTAAAACTCAATGTAATACTTGCCTTTTTTTGGGTGTTTTTGTTTTGTTTTGTTTTGTTTTGTTTTTTATATAGGAGACCATCAAAAGTCAACAGACATTAACACACTGGAACCCATCATTACCTGGAAGGACTTCCAGAAGACCATGCCCTGGGAGATTGTAGTGTTGGTTGGAGGAGGTTATGCCTTAGCAGCTGGATGCAAGGTACGGATTCAGATTCCCCCTTCCTAAAAAAAATTATAAACTTGGACATTTATCCCTTTGCATGCTCGCTGGTTTGGATTTTTAATGTGGATACTCCTTGCCCTCAGTAGATAGCACTCTTGCTAACAAAGAGATGACAAGGGCTCAAGTCAATTGTGTAGGCATCTGCCATTTCAGATGCTTTAGAATGGATAGCTATTCCTTCCAGGATGACAGGCATGACACAAGATCTGAGGGAAACCTTACACTTTTTTCAACTAGCAGCTAACCATCCAGATGGGGAACATCTGAGCTGCCACTGAAGGTTCCTTTCTAGGCACCTGAGTCAAGCTTCTGGCACTGACTGGATAAATCATGCTCTAGGCTATATCTACACCCAGCATATTTCATTAATACATATCTAGCTCTCCTATAAACTGATACAGGTAAACAATTAAATCTGTGTATTTTAATCTCAAATTCTATCCAGAATGTGCAATCCTTTGTCACCAATGTGCAATACTTCATCCCACATGTTGAAGAAAGAGAGAAGATCAGCCTTGGGGCCTTTTTATTGTTATTATGGCACTTGGTGCCATGGTCTAGTCTTGAGGTCTGTGGTAACGGGTTGGACTTGATGATCTTTGAGGTCTCTTCCAACCTCGGTGATACTGTGAAATGTATCTCTCTGTTATTATGGGTACATATTTATTAGGCACTGCAGTAAAACACAGTTTACTGAACAACTGACCTAAACTTTATTTTCTGGTGGGAAACTCTGATGCAAACTGGCCCGAAGAGAGGAATGTTTTACAAAGATACAAACTATTTAGTTATTCTTGTGCTTCTGTCCTTTCCCCAGACCTCTGGCCTCTCTACATGGATTGGACGCCAAATGCTCTCCCTGAGCAGTCTTCCCTACTGGGCTGTAACCCTGCTGGCTTGTATTTTGGTGTCCCTGGTAACAGAGTTTGTTAGTAATCCAGCAACCATAACCATTTTTCTGCCTATTTTATGCAGCATGGTAAGTAAAAACAGTGATATTTTTAGTCTGTCTTTCTATAGTGGACCAGCAGTTACAGAAAAAAAAAATTATGTCTTTTCTTTTCTATGATGTGAAGCAGAATGCAGGTCATGTTTCCCTATTATAATAATTTTATGTGATTGTCCCAAAGTACAGTACGCAAACAGTTGTCAGGTAATAGGAATATACAATCACATTAAAATAAGCAATTATGTTTGTATGAATTATGAGTTCAAATTTACCTATGTTGTGTGCAGAAAGAGACTGAAAGTGAAATTTAGAGCAACGCTGTACTTTTAGTAGTCTGAACTGTCATCTTAACACAGTCTCTCTTTTTTTTTTGACTATAAATGTAACCTGGAGACATTTCTCTTTCCAAAATGAAGTTAGCCTTGTGATACCTTTCCCTTTGATTATAAAAGTAGGTCATAGCAATGTAAATAAAAATACCAAATTTCACCAAAACTGAAGGCTGCAGTGAAAGAACAATTCTTTAGACCACCATAAAAAATATTGCATCATCGCTTCTTGTCATGTGAGTTTCAACCACAACTAATTTTCTTAACCACTGTTCAGGAGGACTTTGCATGACAGTGTCAGTATCCTCAGCAACTGAAAGAACTAAGTGCTTCATGTCAATCTATTGTGACTTCTCCTGGATGAAGACTGAAGTAGCAGTCAGTGTTAAGATCTGGAAGACACAGCAGAGAAAGTCATGGGAGAAAGAGCAAAGGCTGCCTAGTGGTAGCAATCTCTACCCTCCACCCTCATCTCAAGAAACACCCCTAGAGTATGACCAGCTTCAAATTATAGCACTAATGTTACTCTAAAAAACAAACAGAACAACAAAAAAACCAAACCAAAACCAAACATGCCCACACTTAAGTTTGGAAATTAAGCAGGGGAGATTCACAGAATCTTATCCTCACGTAAAGCAGAGAGGTTCTGTTCATCCCAATTGTGAGCAGTGGCTTTTATTGGTTAAGTGAAACATTCCTCCTTTGTCTTTCCAGTCAGAAACCCTGCTTATCAACCCTTTATACACCTTGATTCCTGTCACCATGTCTATCTCATTTGCGGTGATGCTGCCAGTGGGTAATCCTCCAAATGCCATTGTCTTCAGCTATGGGCACTGCCAGATTAAAGATATGGTGAGTCTTGAGATCGCGCACATCCTCCCATGCTTCATGCAACTTCAACACCTTGTCCCCACATCCTGCAGCCAATGATAATAATGACTATATTTGTGCTAATACAAAGTCTGACTGATCTGCACTGATGAAACGTGACTGAGCTATCAGGTTAAGAACATCCACACATCTGCTGCAGGATAGGCATATTTCTCAGTGTTAATTTATAGGCAATAGTCTAAAAAGAATATCAAAAGTACACAATCCTTTGCTATGATCTATTAAGACAAACACCAAAGAGCATGAGAAATCAGATTTATTACATAGCTACGTAGGAAGTCATGCAGTTATAGAATCATAGAATCATAGAATCATAGAATGGTAAGGTTGGAAGGGACCTCAAAGATCATCTAGTTCCAACACCCTGCCATAGGCAGGGACACCTCCCACTAGTACAGGTCACTCAAGGCCTCATTCAACCTGACCTTGAACACCTTCAGGGAGGGAGCATCCACAACCTCCCTGGGCAACCTGTGCCAGTGTCTCAGCACCCTCACTGGAAAGAACTTCCTCCTAGTATCCAGTCTAAATCTCCCCTCTTCCAGTTTAAACCCATTGCACCCTGTCCTGTAATTGCAAGACCTTGTCAATAGTCCCTCCTCAGCCTTCCTGTAGTCCCACTTCTGATACTTCTATAAGGTCTCCTCGAAGTCTTCTCTTCTTCAGGCTGAAGAGTCCCAGATCTCTCAGTCTGTCCTCACAGCAGAGCTGTTTCAGCTCTCTGATCATCTTCATGGCCACCTGTGGACCCGCTCCAACAGTTCAATGTCCTTCCTGTGTTGGGGGCTCCAGAACTGTACGCAGTACTCCAGGTGGGGTCTCAGGAAAGCAGAATTATCACTATACTGCTACGTGTGGTATAACTCTTCATTCTGACTACCTGATTGAGAATTTCAAGCAAGAAGCTCAGCAGTTTTTCAATGACATGCATCAACCTCTGACTGTCACTCTTGAACACTCCCACAATGTACACTGATACATAGTACTGTGGTGGGCTTTGGCTCTAGAAATCAGTATACATAATTTTTCACATTATATGTAAGGCAGTTTAAATGCATACATACACCCTACTTTTTCCTGTTAGCTACTTTTGACTAAGTTGTCATTGATCACGTTCTGATGTCCTTTGTTTTTGCAGGTGAAAGCTGGCCTGGGTGTAAACCTGATTGGCTTAGCTGTTGTCACGGTGGCAATCAACACCTGGGGAATTAGACTTTTCCAGCTGAATACTTTTCCGGAATGGGCAGCAGTCAGCAACATTACTAGCCAAACATAACCTCTACTGAAAACATAAAAAGGAGGAGGAGGAAAAAAAAAAAAAAAGCAAAAGCAAAAAAAAAAGTACAAGACCAAAGCAAGTTGGAATAAAATGTTACACTTATATTTAACATATGAAAGAAAGGTGACAATTTTTATATAGATAGAACTAGGATTCATAGGAAAATCATGAAGAAAATCCACAAGGAAGTCTTCTGCACAAGTTTGTCAGTAGTGAAATCAGTGTGAGTTAAAAGGAGACATAAGGTTTGCTCTATTGTTGCGTTCCCTATGATACCATAACTGGGAAAAAAAAAAAAAAAGATCTTCTATGTTCTTTGCCTACGGCTTTTTTACACCCTAGAACAATAATGTAGGACTTGTAAAAGAGGGGATAGAGGACTCCAGTGACAGAAGACAAATATATATACACTGCTGAACCCAGAAGTAGGATATTCAGTTGTACCAGACTTCTATAGCAAATGAAGGATGAATCTTACTACCAAATCCAGAGTTTCATAAGCCCACTTTTTTTAACAGCAAATAACTATTCTGCTTTTGATGTGACTCATCATGGTGTTGGAAGAAACCACCTTCCCACCTAACCTATGAAGCCTGGACAGAAATACAACTATGAACCACCAGCTACAGCACTTCAAAGGGATACCAGAAACCACCAGATAGGAAGTATTTATTTTTTTTTTTCCCCACAGCCCTGGTATATGGTTTTCAGTATTTCAGTACTTGCAGTTTCTGCTTTGGAAGGAAGAGCTTCAGAAACAGATAGAAAGTTTGTTCAATACCTTCTTTCCTTATTGTTCTGCATTGGTAGCTGTTTCAGCAGTGGAAGCTGTGACCCACAAAACCTTACCAGGCCAACAGACTCATTTGGCTGCTCTTTAGATAGCCACACAGTTACAGTTCCACTGACAGAGTGGCGCTCAGTGCCACTCCATGAGTAAGAAGGGAGAGGGCTGAAGTGGAGTGGTGCTGGTGTATCTCCTCCTTGTGCACATTCACTTGGATATCACACCCACCTGCACTCTAGCAGCCCAGAGAACAGGAACTTCAAATGTAGGAAACTGTGACATAGAGCAGATTAACTACCAGACCAAAAGGCCAATCTCTTTTATCACCTGCAAAGTGAATGTCCTGCTTTTCTGACTAGATCTGATACTCAGTAAACCTCTTATTATACTATGTTCCTGGTTTTAACGATTTCTTTAATGTCAGTATATTTAAGGTGTACAGTAGGGTGGTTGGATATCTTGTAATCACACTCTTTCTATATACTTAAATTAATTTTTATGCTTTGCACTTATACTCTAGGCTTTTTGGACGCTAGCATGAATGTCTATTCTGCAAACATAAAATGTCAATAAAATAAATTATTCACTGCTGCATATTCTGGTGCTCTATGCAAACACAAATAGGATACATTTCATTTCATAACCTAGCAAGCCCTTAGGGGAATAGTGCTTTTTTACTGCCACAGAAACACACAGAATGATAGGGGTTTGAAGTGACCTCTGGAGATATGTAGTCCTACATCACCCCACCCCATCCCATCCACCCACCAGAGCAGGGTCACCTAGAGCAGGTTGCACAGGACAGCACCCAGACAGGCTTTGAATGACTTCATAGGTAGAGATTCTACCACCTCTCTGGGCAGCCTTTTCCAGTCTTCCACCACTCTCAACCTCCTCATGTTTAGATGGAATTTACTAGGTTCGTGTTGACAAAAGCATTTCTTATCTTTGTACAAAAGCAGGAGGGAACATCCTTTAGCAAGACAACTGCTATTCATGTCATATTTTTTCAGTTTTTGAAAAACAAAGTGCTTCAATGAATCAATGGTTCAATGTATCCCCAAGCCCTCCTAAACCATGAAACAATATCTGTGTCTCTTTTTTGAGTCTTCTCATCTCAGTTGTTTCTTCTATCCTGATCCTCCTGTTCCACTACGCCTCAGCATACAAAACTCACCCCTTTCGCTGGGATCCAGATGCTCTACACTACTCTAGCTCCCTGAGTGTGGCTGCTGCTGCGCACAAATCCCAATACAGTGCTCAAAGTGGAGCTGCCTCAGCTTCCATTCCTGCACAAACTGTAGTGCCCCAGCAAGCTGCACACAGTACTGAAGCTGATAGATGCTGTGTCTGTCCACTAGAATGGGTAACTTGCTCCATGAACAAGCCCATAAGCGGATGGAGGAGTCTGCAGTACCAAGGGTCCTGTCTGCACACACAAGCAGCAGGCCATCTGGGTTTTTCAGTCTTCAGAGCGACTTTTAACATTTTTCCCATTGCCAAGAAACTTTCTGGCTTGTTTTCCTCCCAAAGCTTTAGCTGCTTTGTGCCTTTTACTGTGCACTCATCTTCTAATACTTTTCACTTCACGCTTCATCCCCCATCATCCTCAAATTGCCTAGTTGCTCGGCAATAAAACACTCTCACCCTCCTAATGCTTATTTCTCGCCTCAGCTCAGCTCAGTTCCCATCAGGCCTTGCTATCCAACACCTCTCTTAGGGGATATGAAGACAGGATATTCTCATTTGCAAGAGAGATGAGCAGCTGGCATACCAATCAGTTTTAGGGAGATCTAGGATTACTCACAGACTGGTCACCAAAATTCTTCAGTAATAACACAGAGCTAGGCAAATGAAAATTGCTTGCTGCTGTGTGGCACGTATTAAACACCTCTTCAGAAACATTGTCTTCAGTCTCTGGTACAGTTTCCACCTTAGGAAATTTGCAGAAACTTGGAGTGAACTCAGGCCTTCCCTCCTGTTTTCGTGTTCTCAGCATGCTCCCCATGTCCACAGCTGCTGCCATTTGTCACTGCAACGTCCCACTAGGTATCTGCAAGAAGGCAGTGTGCTATATTGGCTTCAAGTTTGTCTGTACCAATAACCAAACCCAAAGTGTTTTCTTCAGAGGGAAGATGAAACTAATTTCAGCATGATTTCCAGATGCTTGCAACATTCAGCACATACACAAAGTCCTAAAAATAAAAGCTCTGCTTTCAACCCAGAATCTAGTACTCCTATGCAAAAAGTATAATCACACTACTAGTAGTTGTAAACTACTTGACACTCTATATTACCTTATACTAGAATCTTACAAAGGCTATATTTTAATTTTTTGTGAAGTGATATAAAATCTGAGTCATTTAGCTGAAGCAAAATGAAGTGATTTCTATTGAGTAGTTTTTCATTTTGTAGCTGATAAGAGTGATGTTTAATTTATGAGGAAAAGAGTATGATAGTTGTACTTAATACTTGCACACAGGCTGTTCAGTTCATTCTGTTTTGGAGAAAAATGACAATAACAGAATTTAAAATAAACTTCTTTTTTTCTTCCATATATTGATTACTATCTTAGTACTATGATTATACATTTCAACCCAATGGTGTAGTTGTCAGAGAAAGACTAATCAGTGAGATGGTAGGTTGTAAAATCCCTGATTTCACATTATGTTCCATTCCAGCCTCTAGGCTCAAAGAGCAGGAAAGTTACTAATGTAGTTATGGTTTGATTCACTGATTTACAGGAACAAGGTATTTAATTTTTTTCCACGTGTTAAAGACTAAAGTTAGAGTTGACTTTGACAGTACTATATATAGTCTACAAGTAATTAATGACATTTATTTGTCGAGAAAATGAATGACTATCTGTGACTGATGCATGTTTCAGATGGAAAAGCAAATAACCTCCACATCTACTTCATGTCAGTACAAAGTCAATAAAAATGACCTTGGTTTGAATCTTCATAACGTAAATATTAGCATACCACATAGAAGTGCAACAAATAGAACTAAGTATCTCTTTCTGGTACCTCTGAGGACAAAAAGCCACAAACCAAATCAACCAACCAACCAACTTTACTAGTAATGTGCACTTCAACATCCACCACAAATTCCTAATATTCAGAAAAATTCTGCATCATATACAACAGATGAAGTTTTACATTAAACCACCAACAAGCATGTTTCTGCAAGCACAGATACAACCTGGTTTTATAAAATCAGCTCCTTATTCTGAAAATTCCAGTTCCTTCCTTTGCAACATTACAGTTTCACCAGTAATCTAAGGGGCTGCCTGTAATCTGGTTTGGTGTTAGTCTGGGCCCTTCAAAGCACATTTCTGGATGCTTGGCACTTATAACAAACATCTCCAAGGAAGCATGCAGAGATGAGTTGTAGCAGTTGTTGGTGCACACAGTGTCAGCACCACAGGACAAAGAAGAACCGCAGTGGAAATATTCTGCCTCCAGAAAGGCAATATTTTGAATGATATCACAACTCCCTGCAGTAACACCCCGAGCAATGTCCTGTGCTGCTGGATCAGCACTGTTGCTTTCTTCATCAGAAATCACTGTGAAGAGTGATACTCTGCATTAAGAGGAATCTTTACCTAAATGCATAGAACAAGTTTCTGATGTAGATGATGCCACCTAATGCAAAAGCTTACAAGAAAAAGAGTTGGCTTCAGTACACTTTACCCAGTCTTTGAATAATTTCTCTAAAACAGAATCCATTTTTACAGCAGATAGCTGGAGGCATTAGTGACTTAAATGAGTCAAATGGAGTTAGGAAAGCCAACACCTGGAGGGACTCACTTGGGACTCCCACCCATATCTCCTTCCCTAGAGCCCAGGATAAGCCACATAAGCACACATGTGATGCTCCATGTTTGTTTGCCTTTGGTCTTTTCTCTTGGATGATGCCAAGTCCATGCTGTGACCTCACCTCCAATGAACTCTCTGGTCTCATCCCACCTCCTTTTGGTCAACAAATTTCTTGGGATGGACCTTAGGTCTGATTCGCCCACTTACTGTATCTAAGGCTGACGCTATCAGCCACTGTTATTGCCTACTGTGTGCAGACCTTTTGGGCTGTGCTTCACTGGTGAGAATAACTGACTGGACTGGGATCACTCTGGTTCCCAGTTTGTAACAAGGAGGGTCCCTATAGGCACTAAAGCTGCAAAAGAAAGCCAAAGAAATGCTAATGAAGCTGGCTGATGTCATCATCAGCCTACATTCCATTGTCTGTGAAAGGTAATGGTAATACAGGGAACCCTCCAAAAACTGGAATAAGCAAATGTCATCGTCATCTTCAAAGAGGAGAATTTGGGGAACTACACTGTGGTCAGTCCTGCTTCAGCCCTTGGGAAAGTGATGGAATAAATCTTTCTGTAAGTTGCTTTCAAACCTATGAAAGAGAATAACGTATTGGGAGTAATCACCATGAATTTACAAAAGGTAAATGATGCCTGACCAGTCTAGCACTTATACAACAAAACTGCTAGCTTAGTGGACAACTGGACAGCAATAGATGTTGTTTAGCAAGGCTTTTGAGATGGCCTTCCCCAACAATCTTACAGACAAATATGCATGGACTAGATAATTGAATGACAAGGTGGATCAAAAAATGGCTGAACCGCTGAGCTTAAAGGGTTCTGGTCAGCACGACAAAGTCCATCTGGAGGCCAGTCTCTACAGGTGTGCCCCAAGGAAAAATATTAGGGCCAACAATAAACGGTTTGCACAACAGAGTGCATCATTGGCAAGTCTGTAAAAAGTACAAAACTGGGGAGAGTGGCTGATACACAAGATGGTTGTGATACCATTCAGAAAGACCTTAAAAGGTCAACATGAATCTCATGAAGTTCAACAAAGTTTTATATTTGGGAATGAATTATCTCACAGATCAGTACAAGACAAAGCTGACTAGCTGGAAAGCAGCTTTGCAGAAAAGGACCTGGGGGTCCTGGTAGACAAATACTGCATGGGTCAGCACTCAGGTTTAATGGTCATGAAGGTCTTAATACTGCATGGGTCAGCACTCAGGTTTAATGGTCATGAAGGTCTTACGTCAAAGGTTGGACTTGATGACCTTAAAGGTCTCTTCCAACCAAAACAATTCTAAAGTTCAGCCTATGTTTCAAATCTATTGTTTCTCCAGCAGACACAGCTGCTAATTGCTTGATGCACATCTTGCACCTGAGCGCTTTGTATGCAGTGGAGTCATGACAGGTCATCCTCTGAAGCTACCTGGAAGCAAGTTCTGAACATAACATGGGTACTGAGAAACTTCTGCATGTTCAAAAAGCCTATGTGGATAGCTATAACTGCCATATACACATATTTCTTGAACACCGCCAGGCACAGTGACAAAACATTGAAGTTGATAGCCTTTTATACTTTGACATTAGTCATGTTCTTGCAAAGTCAACACTGCCAGAAGTGATCACTTAACAGCAGAAGCTCCCACTTTCCCCTCAGATCCACAGTTTGAGAAGTGAACTTCCCAAGGTCAAATGTGTATCTTAAGGACAGTAAAGTACAGCTGCTCAAAACAAATGACAAGAAAATGTGAAAGTCACTTCTTGATGCATTTAATTTCTTTCGCAGTGTTCTAAGAACTAAGGTATTACAAAGTGTGAGGTACACATAGTTACAGGACAAACAGGACTCCAGTTGGATCAGGTAAAAACAGGGTACAAAATATTAGGAAAAAGTAATAACAAAAAATACAAACGATCTTATTATGCAGTCACTTATCGGCTGCAAATCCAAATTCTGAAACCCCTGAAGTTCAGTCCCAGGAAAAGTTCATGGTTGCTTTTTCGAAAGGACATTCCAGTTCTAGGAGACTAAAAATGGGGAGGAGGAATCTCCCATGCCAACTCTCTACTTGATCTTTGTTGCCTGAAAGTTAAACTGCATCCGTCATGCATGCACAGAGGTGACCTGGGTAACACTGCTCTCTCAGGACTTGTCACTGGGAGGTTTCTTCTTAGCTTCCACATCCTTCTTAAAATCTTCAAGTTTCTTTGCAATGTTAGGAATCTTTAAAGACAAAACCAAAAAAAATAAAAACAAACCCACACAAATTAACAAAACATCCAGAGCTACATAAGCCTCAGCAGGAAACACAACAGCATTCTATGAAGTTTAAACTGCTTCCTAGAAGGTACTTGCCTCCAGGATTCGTTACCTTGCACAGAGGTTATATTTCGATATCAAGCAAACAGCAGACAAAAGCATCTCACACAAGGTTTCAGGAAATATTTTAGGTAGTTAAGAATAGAAGTCAGTCAGTGGTGATGGGAACAGAAGGACAGAAAATTTTAGGAAATTTAATAAGACCAGCCTCGTTTCCTTACTGAAAGAGGACAAATTGCCAAGAATAAGCTGATTCAAACACTGATGCACAGACTTCAATAATGACTTTTGTAGGGAAAATTAGATTGCATAGGATTGGTCACAAAGAAAGAGAAAAGACATGTTCAAGAGCAACAAATATGTTCTCAAGGAACTCAGCAAAAAGTACTTCTCCTGATCCACCTTGTGGGAGACAAAATTCCCCACTGGGGAATTCTGGTGCATTGCAAATTTTCAACCTTTCGCAGTTTCACACTTGAATGAAAACTCCATTTACTGATTGTGAGCATCAAATTTTCTTTTTTTTCTTGCAAATAAAAGCATTTTGAGAAAGTAACTGAACAGCACATTTTAATAACTTTAAAAATACAAAACAAAAGCAGAAAATTTTATGGGCAAAGAATAGCTAAAGTTATGAAATGATCTAAAGTTGGGAATTAACATAGGATTTTCCAAGCCAACCGATTAAAATGAAAGTAAAACAAAGTTTCCACTGGTAGTTGTGAAAAAAAATGAACTACTACTTCATATGTAACCCTGACCATAGAGCAGAGGCCTTCCCAAACAGACTGCAGTTCTCTAATTGTATGGTTTGAGATTGACAGGCTCAGGTAATATCATAAATTTCTACCTTACCTTCCCTTTCAAAGTTAAGCTCTGCTTGAGCAAATCAACTGAAGAGGTGAGCCTTTAACCAAGAGAACTGCTGTCAGTGAAACTCTCCATGTAACTAAGGACATGTGCTTACAGCTGCAGAATTAGGATCTCATTATGACAATCTTAGATGTCATCTAATATAAATCACCTTCAACACCAGTAATAAAATTATTATGTTCATCCTGCAAGTCAGCGTTGCATTCCCACAGAACCATTTCCTGGGAAATGAAAAGCACAAGTCCCCCTCTTGTGGCAATGCTGTAACAGTGCTGCCAGAAAAGGACTACACCATGCTCACGCTACACATTGATACACTCAAGTATGTTGTTATGTCTTTTTCATTAAACTGTGAAAATATATACTGGAAAGAAAAAAACAGCCTTTTATTAGTCCTGAAGTTACTGGACAGGAAGTACCACTAATGTCTGCACACAAGCAGGGAGCAAAAAGTGAGAATCCTGCAAGCAAGAGGACTTGAATACCAAAGATAAGAAGAAAGCAAAACATAATTGCCAAAGATATGAGCCTAAATAGAACTTTTTTTTTCCCATCTCCAACTAGGCTAATATAAACTGTGTAAGATGTTAAACTTCACAAATGCCTCTGGCCTGTAACCAGCTACATGGCACCACTCTTGTTACAAGAGATTCTGCTGACTACAAAATTAAAAGCTTGTCAAGAAGACTTAGTTCCAAATATTCTACCATTACTGTAAAAAAGCTTGTTAAAAAACACAATTATCACAGTTTACTGTGGTAACTGAGGAAAAACCATTTTCCTTCTTTTCTCATGAGAAAAGGAGAAAAGACAGCGCAGTTTGACAAACTGTTTGAAGTAGGTGCAGGCGCTGAACTTTGGGGAAAAAAAAAGTAAAACATTTTCATTATTGGTACAGAAGACAAATTTTAGATGCTCTGAAGGATTTTTAACTAATGGACAGACTGACTCAGGAATCCAGTATTTTACTACCACTACAATACACCACCAGTTGCTAAACCTTTTCTGTTTCTCAGCTCTATGCAGATGCCCGCTTACCGTACCTGTGAGCTAGGGCCCCAACATCAGTTAAGGTTTTAAGCATCACTCCATCACAGAGATGATGTCAATGAAGCAGAGGTTTTTGTTCCGTTTTCATTCAAGTTCATGTGTAATAAAAGTCAGTACGATCTGCATTTTGCTTAAATAAAATAAATAAATAAACCATCAAAATAAAGACTGATTCAGTTCTGAGAGAAAACAACCTTCACCTCTGAGAATACAAGGATACTCACATCATAGTTCTGAGCCAGATACATCCCAACCACATTCCCAAGAGTAAAACCAAGCTAAAAAGGAAGAAAGGGAGAAAAGAATAGCATATTGATTAAAACAAATGGAATATTGTAAATCATATCACAGCTGAAGTTGCAACCTCATTCCAACTTAACTTCTCACCTTTCTTCAGAAAAATATCATTTTACCTATCTTTCTCATCAGGAAAACCATAGCATCATTTCCAAAATACAGCACAGTGTGAAAGCACACTAGACTCTCCCAATTTACAGTAGACTCTCTTCCTCTGTATCAATACTCAGTATGAAATTACTGTCATTTTCCCTCAATGAACGTTGAAAGAATATCACTTATCATTTGTCCTTACTGGGGATATATCTGAACACAACCAGAGTATCTGCCATATCACCAGAATGAAAAAAAAAAATCAAAAAAAAAAAAGGCTGTTTCCATGCCTTGCTACAACAGAAATCAGCATCTTTTTGGTCTGATAATTTATTTCCATACTTGGTAGTAAAAATACCAGCATCAATCAAGCATTTAAAGAAGAGTAGCCACATATCTAACCTCAGACACCCAGAAGAACTTAAGGGTACAGAAAGGAATGTTCATATCAGAGAAGTACAAACTCATGCAGTCTATGTAATTCAGCTATTCCCCAGGAGATTTAATGAAAGGCGGTAATAAACCGTGGTCTCTTGCCGTAACTTCTCTATATAAAAAACCCTATCTCCTGCGATAACTTTTTCAGGGTGCACAAAACGTCAAGCACTGAAAATTCTCGCTGTCACAAATGGAGGGAGGTACATACGCCAGTAAAAGAAATTTGAGCATGACCGTGAGCAAGCAAAATCTGCTGAACCCCCAACGCAAATTACAAGCACGACCCGTACGGAAAAACAAGACATGAACATCATTTTCAGCCTGCTTTAAGTCACTGTTTCGAGGGGAGCAGGCACAAACCCGACCGTGCACGGAGGGTACCGAAAACCAGAGCACGGCGACTCAAGGGGCCAGGGCGGGTTTGCAGAAGCCGAGAAGGAAAACTCCTCGAAGCCTCACGCACAAGGATGCTGCACTGCCAGAAAGACAGAACTGGGCACAACCGCCACGCTGAAGCGGCCTCACAGCCGCGGGGGCAAGTCACACGACAAGGCAGGAGCACCCACGCGTAGCCTGAAAGGAGAAGCCGTCACCAACTCCTTAGGCCGGAGGACACAGCAGGGGCAGGCCGTCTACCCGAAGGTCCTCACAAATGCAGGGCGCAAGCAGTGGCCGCACACCTCAGCCTTCCTCGCCGAGGAGGCCCAGGCCCGCCCAGGCTCCGGCCCCACTGCCATCGTCAGCTCGGTCGGCCTCGCTCCGCTCCGCCCTGCCCGCCGCGAAATGGCGGCGCCGCCGCTCCGCGGAGCCTTACCAAGAACTGCAGCATGGCGCCCGCCTGCCTGCTTCTTTGCCTCAGTCCCTGCCTGCCAGCTGGAGAAGTCAAGCTGGCGGCGGCACCTTCTCTTCCGGGTGCCGGCCCGCCCTCACCGCCGCCACTGGGAGGGACGCGCCCAGCACCTCCCGCCCCGCGCGACTGGGGCGGCTCTGCGGCCTGGGGCCGGCCAAGCCTGGGGCCGGCAACGATGGCTGGGGGCAGCGCTTGGGGAGGCTGGTTCCTGCCACTGTTAAAGAGCTGTCTGACAGCTAGAAATGCGGCTAGCGTGCTGTTATAGCTGGGGGCATAGAGGAGGATGGTAACAAAAAGAAGCAACCCTACTTTTTGTGAGCTCACTCAGATACGCCTTCACGTCAGTCCAAAGAGTCTCATAGGCAGGCAGCACTTAGTCCAGCCTGGGTATTGGCTGTCGCTTGGTGACAGTGTATTTATTTGATCTTGAAGGAATTGGAGGCACACAAGACTCCTCATCTACAACACCACTGATACTGTTCTCAGCAGTATAGTAGAAGGAGTCCATTCTGCTATATGGCACTGATTTTGTTTTGCCTGCTTGAGGATGAGTTGGTTACAAGACCTACTTTAAATTCGTTTTGCTTTTTAATTCTCTGCTTGTCTTGTCAGAGGATGATATACGAGTTCTAATCCTTGTCAGACCAGAGGCCCAGTCTGTCTGGATCTTCTTTAAGTCAGCTCTTTCAGCTTCTTTTGTAGCTAGCAACTGTAGCCATACAGATTGGTGGAGGATAAGGATGGGACAAAGAGCAACAGCCCAAGTGGGAGTGCATTGAGCTTGTGTGATACTGAGCTGGCTGCACTCAGTTGACTACCCCAGGAAAACCTGGGTTCAGTGACATTGACAAGTTATTTACAGCATCTTTTCTTTAGCTCATTCCACCTCACCATCACACACACACATTTTAGGAAATGAAGTCTCATGTGGGAAAAGAGCTACGAATGCAGAAGTGTGAGTATCTGCAAGAAGAACGTGAAAGTCATGGAACACCAGCAAGATCCCAGGGGCTACTGCACGCATTCAGTTGCAGTCAAAGCTGAAATGCTGAATATCTAATACAGTGAGTTCTTAAGTCACCTGCAAACAGAACACACAGATAGTGTGATAATTCTGAAGAACAGGTATGTGCAGACAAGTTGTAAAGGCCCTAATGATACCCCTACATACGATGAATAATGTCTTTGAAAAAGAGATTGTCACTTATAATCAAGAATCTTGAAGAATAAGCTACTTCAGATGAGAAACATTGGAAAACTCATTTCTACCTGAGATAGGAACAAGAAAGGTATAATTTTAAGTACATACATTGCTGGCAGAGACTTTTTTAATATTATCTGCCTTCATCAGGTGCTCTACAAGTATCGTCAAGCCCATACGGTATGCAGAAATCTTGTTTGTCAGGAACAACTGGCTTTTCTCAGTTGCTAAAATCATGTTTGAAAATGCATTTATGGTGACTCAATATTGGTTTTAACATGGGTGTGCAGGTATAGAAATAATCCACTTTACAGAAAGTGAGAATCTCTTAAAGGATATTGTTTCATTTACTGTTTTTTTATAATAATTTTGATATTATATAAACACAGCAGGACAAGACAGTTTTGTATGTTAGGCCCATTAGAAAAAGAAAGGTGTTATACTGTTATCTTCTAACAAAGAAGAGCTTAAACTCTTATTTATAGCCACATAAATCCATGAGCCTGGACAGAATGCACCCATTAAGAGAAGTGACTGACATTGCAGGACCACTGTCTTTAATCACTGAAAAGTCATGGAGATCAGGGGATATCCCTGATAACTGAAAGAAGGCAAATATCATACTCACTACAAGAAGGCCCAGCAAACTACAGACTGGTTAGTCTTACTTCAGTCCCTGAGGAAATAATAGACTATAAACTATTACAAACCAAATGAAGTAGGTGACACAAATCTAGAAGAGCAAATCTTGCTCCTCTGTTGATTTCTGTTCTCCAGACCTGGACAATGACTGGGAAAAGCCAGCACAAATTTACCCAACATGAATCATGCCTCACAAACCTGATTACTTCCTACAACAAAATAACATTCTCTGTCAACATGGAGAGAGCAGTGGATGTTGTTTACCTGGACTTAAATAAAGCATTTGATACTCTTTCCTACAGCCTCCTCCTGGACAAACTGACAAGATACAGATTGTATGAGTGATCTGTGTAACATAGGAAAGTGACATTTTGAGGTCACATCCAACCTGGGATGTTCTGTGACTCTGTGATACTAAAAGTGTCCCTACTGTTCCATACGCATAGATACTTTCTCCACAAACTTTTTATTCAGTGAGCAGTCAGTAAATGTGCTATTGTCTGATCTGAAAGCAGCAAAAATAGAAGGTTTGCTGTACATACTTGTAATAGTTTTGTTGAAAGTGTCTGAGAGTAATTTGGATAAATTAGTAGCATTGATGACTTAGCCATGATGAGGATGTTAGCAAGGCAGCCTTAGCAAGGAGGAGTAGTATTTTAGCATTCTAACTAATATCATGACAGAAAATGGAAAGATGTCAGCCTTAGAAACCCTTTCTTAGATCTGAAAATTATTTAAGTCACAATATAAACACTGATTAAAAGAAAATATTATTTGTGTACAGTCACAGCAACCAATACACAACCATGAATGCAGTCCCTTAAGAGGTAAAAATTTATATTTCATTTTAATACTGTTCCTCATTTCCAAGGTATACTGAAAAAGGGAGTGGAAATCACGTTTTCTGGAGTAAGAAATTCTGTAAAATAAACACCAGATGGAGCTAGAATACAATATATTAAAATTTCTGCTTACATTTTAGTATCTTTAATACTTAGATTTTATTTTCACTTCTGTCCGTTTACTTTTTCTTTGCCATAATGAAATACCTTTTTTATAACCTGTATTGCAGTTGAAGAGTTTCTGAAGACCTATAATTATGCAGGATTTTTTTTTGTCATTCTCTGGGGACATGCACAATAGATACAGAGTGTGTTATACCCATAATATGAAATAACAAATCAGAACTTCAGGGCATCAGCTTATCAAAAAACATTTTAGAACTTTAAATATACCAAACATAATTGCCTACATGAAAGAAAAAAAAAAAATAGCCTTTCAGTTTGTATCTCCTCAGATCTTTTCTGGCAGAGGTGCAGTTTACTGTTAATTTAAACCTCTTGAAAACATCTTTTTCAAAATACTTCTGCTCTCTCCTCTTAAATGCTGTATCCCAAAGATCCTTTGGAGTTCTTAGATTTCACACTAAAACAGAAGATGTCACAAAACGCAGACAATCTAGTTCAATCCAGGAAAAAAAAAAAAAAAAGGGTAAAAGGAAGTGTCAAACCATCTACTTTATAAAAATGAGGGCAGGGAGTGGAGGGGGGGTGGCGTTCAGGTAAAATAAGTTCAAGTTTCCGTGTAATGTGTGTGAAAGTATTAAAGTCTACCTTCTGTTAGGTGCACACTTGAGTGTCCAGCTCCATGTTAATAATTTAAGGATAGAGAAAGCAGCTTAGCTCTTCCTATCAGTCTTCAAATAACTTGAAAATGTTTGCTCCTTCCTGCTGCCCTAGTAGCAAGGGGCTGTCACCAGGGCCACAGCTGGAACAGAGTGAACTCCAGAGCTCTCCCCTATCCTACAAGTTCTCTTTTTCCTGAACATGGGAAATACTAGAGGATGAGGTGCTTAAGCAACAGAAGAGGTAACCTACAGAAGGTCTCAGAGCACGGTAGAGCTGAAGGACAGCATGACTCACAAGTCAGAGTTGAGTTGTCCGCCACAGTCCTAGGGTGACACAACAATGCAGGAGCCTGATCTGGCTTCATTGAAGATTGTTTCTGCATTTTTCAGTAAATTGAAAAATTGATCCTTATGGTGTGGTTTGATGTTGGATGTCCTGATTCAATCTACAAACCTCAAAATCTTGACTTGGTTCTCTTTAGGGTATCCCCACGTGTTGCTTGATGCAGAATGAAACTCAGAAGGACTTGAGAAATAACCTGAAAACCCAAAATAATGAGCTAATTTTTTCTTTATGTGCAAAATAATAATAATAATAATAATAATAATAATAATAATAATAATAATCTCCTAAACCAAGCCAAGCTTGTGAATTTTAAATGAATGAAACAAAAAAATAATTCAGCTGCACTTTTCTTTTTTTGTTGTATATACATGAACATGCATTTCCTGACCATTTCAACCATTCATTCCACTCACTGCAACTTGAAAGGACAACTGAAAGCTGTGTCTATGAATTTATCTTATACCTTGGAATTACATTACCTAGTGATATAGATGGTTCTAAATTACATGCTTAATGTCTGCCTGCACACCTCAGTGGCTCCGCTTTATCCTTTTCTCTCCATTCTTTCAATACATTTATATATATAGACAGCTTATATTTAAAATTGAACTGGTTTAGCTTTCAGCTGTTTCACCAAAAGGCTGACAAAACAGACTATGGCATCTCTGTCCTTAGATGTTTTCAAGACTGAGTTGCAAAAAGTGCTAAGCAAAACTGAATTGCAAAGACTCTGTTGCAAAAAGCCCTGGCCTAAGCTCAGACCTGCTACTTGAAGTGAAGGTTGGACCAGCAACCTTTTGAGGTCACTTCCTACTTGAGTCATCCTAACTTACTGTGTTTTCTGTTTATATTCAATCATTGGTTTCTTCAGCCTTTGATGAAGGGAACACATCTTTCAGTTTTGTCAAGCCTTTCACTGAAAAGCATGAAATGACCAGCTAACTTGCCAGGCAAAGTACAAGCCTGTCCAGGAAATGTCCAGTGTATAAAGAAAGAAAATCCTCAAATTCAAAAAGCTGATTATTTTATATTTAGTCAGCGTAAGAAAGTATCTTGAATGCAAATGAGTCATGGATTTAAGTTTTTACCCTGAAACTACGAGATCTAGAAATGTTGTCTAAGCAACAGCTCCTTCAGCTGAGATGTTCCCATGGGCACATGCACCTGGGACAAGGAATTCAAGAACACTGAAAGATGAGTCAAGCAAGAAATGACTGACCAATGATACCTTTCAGTTCTTGCTGCTGGGCTATGCCCTGACAAGGGCAGCAGTATGAACAGGTCCTTAATTCTCATGTAGTTCACAGAGAGGCATAAGCAGATAATAGATGTGTAATTAATTCCTCTCTGTGCTAGACCTGCAGAGGGCCTGAGTGTCAGTCATGGATGTTTAGCTGGCAGTTTCAAGTTGTAGCTGTGCATGAAGCAGTGGGAGCTCCTCGTTCAGCTCTTCACATTCTTGTTCAGAGACAATTGTCACAATCACATCAGATGTGAGATGCTAGGAAAATAGCCTCATCACTCGTAGGATGACAGCAATCACCAGCACACCAATTGTCTGAGATTGCTTTCCAGAGCAGTGCTTTTTAAGAATTCAAGTCCTACCAAATGGGCAGAAAAATGAACAAAGAAAAACATGTTATTTATAGCTAAACTGACTTGCCTCTGTTAGGGCCTTGAGTGCACCAGCAGGCACTGCAGCCTCTAGTGCCATCCCTGGGTTGTGAGGAAGACCTGGGAGAAGCCTCAGTGTGGTCTTCTGTGTCTTGGATATGAGGCTACATGGACACTCCTGTCCTCAGTTCTGTCCAAAGCAAGGCTGCCACTGTGATGGTTACTTTCACAGCTTGGCTGCCTGGTTAGCCAGATCTGAGTTCCCCTAGGGCCTGCCAGACCATAATTCTTAGAGCCTGGCATCCTGCCCACACCCACTGTGTAGCCTACCTTGGTACTCCAGTAGCACTCATTTGTTCTAACTAGCTACAATGCAATTGCTTATGCCTAAGAGAAAAAAAAGAAAGAATGAACTTGCCTGTGCAACCTTTGTGAAAAAGTAAGTGCCTTCAGAGCAGCTATAAAAAAGAAGACAGATGTGGTATCATTAAAAGACTCTAATTAGAATGTATCTGGAATAATGCTTAAGCAGTAACTTGAGATTTAAGTATAGATGCATTTTCTGGGTGTAAGTGGAGAGAGTGTTTATGGAATTGGGTATTACTTTCTCTGTACTGTTTTTTGTCATACCTGGCCCCCTATCAAAAAAGCAAACAAAAAACCCTTGGAGGTGAAGTCAATAATTCATTAGTCTCTTTAGTGCAGAAGAGCTGCATGTTTTTATGGCAACACGAAACAATATGGTAATTTGGCATAGATCTGTGCAGGATCTGGAAAGGGCAGTTCTTGTCCTCTCTCCTGTGGGGCAGTTGAAAAACAAGTCCTACTTGAAAAAAAGAAAAGCGTTTCTCCTGCTTACATTAGCTCTTCACATGATTAAAAGGTTATTTGTGCCAGCAAGGAGAAGGCATCTGTAACAGGAAACTGCCCTATGAAAACACATACCATCTTTTCACTGATGAGAGAGGTCTGTTACTGTTGCCACTGTTTCTGCAGTTCTTAAGTATGCTTTCTGCTGCTGTGGTGTTGCTGGCTACAGATAACCATAAAACATTAGAGTGATATTAGCTAGTAGATGTTGGTAAGTAAGCTTTCGTTCACATCTGTTTGAGAGTCATCCAAAGTTTCTAGAATGAAGGTCATAATGTTGTCTGTAAGTAAAACCCCTATAAATCATAGAATTGAATCATAGAATCATAGAATCAAACAAGTTGGAAGAGATCTCCAAGATCATCAAGTCCAACCTAGCACCCAACCCTAGCCAATCAACCAGACCATGACAATAAGTGCCACATCCAGGCTTTGCTTCAACACCTCCAGGGATGTCAACTCCACCTCCCTGGGCAGCCCATTCCAATGCCAATCACTCTCTCTAGCAAGAACTTCCTCCTAACATCCAACCTAGACCTCCCCTGGCACAGCTTGAGACTGTGTCCCCTTGTTCTGTTGCTGGTTGCCTGGCAGAAGAGACCAACCCCACCTGGCTACAACCTCCTTTCAAGTAGTTGTAAACAGCAATGAGCTCTGCACTGAACCTCCTCTTCTGCAGGCTGCACACTCCCAACTCCCTCAGCCTCTCCTCACAGAGCTGTGCTCCAGGCCCCTCACCAGCCTTGCTGCCCTTCTCTGGACATCTTCCAGCACCTCAACATCTCTCTTGAATTGAGTGGCCCAGAACTGGACACAGCACTCAAGGTGTGGCCTGACCAGTGCTGAGTGCAGGGGCAGAAGAACCTCCCTTGTCCTGCTGGCCACACTGTTCCTGATCCAGGCCAGGATGCCATTGGCTCTCCTGCCCACCTGGGCACACTGCTGGCTCATGTTCAGCTACTCTCTACCAGCATCCCCAGGTCCCTTTCTGCCTGGCTATTCTCCAGCCACCCTGTCACCAGCCTGTAGTACTGCTTGGGGTTGTTGTGCCCAAAGTGTAGAAGCCTGCACTTAGCCTTGTTAAATCTCATCCCATTGGCCTCTGCCCACCCATCCAACCTGTCCAGGTCCCTCTGCAGAGCCCTCCTACCCTCCAACAGATCCACATCTGCTCCTGACTTGGTGTCATTTGCAAACTTACTGATGCTGGACTCAGTCCCCTGGTCCAGATCATCAATAAAGATGTTGAACAGGACCAGGCCCAGCACTGATCCCTGGGGCACACCACTGGTGACAGCTACCAACTGGATGTGACACCATTCACTACCACTCTCTGGGTCCAGTCTTCCAGTCAGTTCTTGACCCATATCAGAGTGAATCCGTCCAAGCCAGGAGTTACCAGCTTTGCTAGGTGTTTTTT
Organism: Eubucco bourcierii; assembly: GCA_013396675.1. NCBI lineage: Eukaryota > Metazoa > Chordata > Aves > Piciformes > Ramphastidae > Eubucco > Eubucco bourcierii. Next base: position 421,705 of record VWZE01010908.1, read on the forward strand.
GTGGCAGATGGTGTCAAAGACTTTGCTGAAGTCCAGGTAGACTACATCCACAGCCTGCCTTGCACTCACCAGGAGGGTAACCTGATCATAAAAGGAGATCAGGTGAAGCATCCTATTGGAATTTCAGAGTGATGATCAGTAGATGGTGCTCTTTTCCCGAGTGAGAATGTAAGGAATACTTTTAAAATAGCAAAAAGTATTATCTGACTCTTTCAAATATCTTTTTTTATCCCACAAGTAGGTAATATTTATTAAAAAAGAAGTTTCAAACACTTCTTTCATTCCAAAAGTCACTCCAGACTTTCACTATAGCAGAGAGACAGTCACTGGTGTAACAGCCACTTTATTAAGGTTGGTTGAATAGTCTAATTATGGTGTTGCACTTTATCAAGCAGCTCTTCAAAAAGAATGAGATTATCAGTTCAGATTTTAATTAGCTCTCCTCTCTGTATCATAAGGTTGTTTCTTCTGCTTGTTATGGAAAAAGAAAAAAAAAAAGAAGAAAAAAAAAACTCAAAAAAAAACCCCCCAAAAAAAAAAAAAAGGACAACCAAACAAAATAAGGAAACCACAAAACCAACCTAAAATGAAAAAGTTCTCATACTGTGTGGTATTTCTATTAAGAGTTTCTTAGACATACTCTCTTATTAAAATAATCTGGATAAACATAGAGATCAGCTGTAGGGTCAGTATATTTTACTATCTGTTCTCCTACAGTGGGGATGTCAAAAAGAAGAGGGTTTTTTGTGTTGCGTTGTGGGTTTGTTTGGGTTTTTAAGTGCTGTCAAATTTAATAAAACGGCAGTGTCTTGGAAAGACTTCCAAATTTGCCCTGGGAGAAATTCAGGTTACTTCATGGGACAACTCTCAGAAGTCATGACTTTGCAGGACTGTAAATCTAAATATTCAATTAATCTCCAATGCAAGAAAACTAACAGTGATACTTTCTACAGAGTCCTGTTCACATTTCTTCTTAGTCTGCAATAGATATTAAAAACCAGCATAGAATCATAGAATCATAGAATCATAGAATGGTAAGGTTGGAAGGGACCTCAAGGATCATCTAGTTCCAACCCCCTGCCATAGGCAGGGACACCTCCCACTAGTACAGGTTACTCAAGGCCTCATCCAATCTGGCCTTGAACACATCCAGGGAGGGAGCATCCACAACCTCCCTGGGCAACCTGTTCCAGTGCCTCACCACCCTTACTGTAAAGAACTTCCTCCTAACATCCAGTCTAAATCTCCCCTCTGCCAGTTTAAACCCATTGCCCCTTGTCCTGTCATTGCAGGACCTTGTAAATAATCCTTCCCCAGCCTTCCTGTAGGCCCCCTTCAGATACTGGAAGGCTACTATCAGGTCCCCTCGAAGCCTTCTCTTCTCCAGGCTGAAGAGCCCCAACTCCCTCAGCCTGTCCTCATAGGAGAGCTGCTCCAGCCCTCTGATCATCTTTGTGGCCCTCCTCTGGACCCGCTCCAACACTTCCATGTCCATGCATACATTGCACAGAATCGAGAATCCCCACTTGATAGCAGTTATTTGATAACTCACTTTCTCCCTATCATTTTGACTGTGGTACTTACTGGCAACCAGAGTTCAGTGCTTCCAGTTACCAGGAGATTTTGTGCTGGCACTTCCCAAGTTTCCATCACTGAACAAGACAACCCATTCAAGCAGTTCTGTGAATGCTCTTTGGCAGCCCTGCATCTGCCTGCTGCACCTGCGATCCTGAGAGTCCTACTACTTGGAAATTATAGTACTACAGCATGTTAAGCCTTCTCGTGGGTTTGGGCTAAGTATTTTAAAGGAGCTCAAGAAGGATTAAAGTTTCAATTGCTAGTAAAATCCAGAAGACTTCAGATGCCTTTCTGATCTGTTGACCTTAACTCCAAAAAGGCTCGGATATTTACTGTGATGGTTGATCTTACGTCGTTATAGTGTTTGAGAAAGCCATCATTCGAGGCTAACAAAACAAAATAAAACCCACCTGAAATTAAAAACTCAAATACTTCATAAATTCCTGTAAGAAACATCTTATGCTCTTAGATTTTAATATCTGATTGATAGCAGTTATTTTTATCCAGATGAGAGCTTCAAAATCATCCTAACTATGAAGACATCTTGGCCTCATTTCCATAGCTCTCCAGTGTGTGTCAGGTCTTTCTTGACAGCTGCCCTTAAAGACGGGAAAATTTGCAAAAATAATAAAAATGAAACACAAAGTCTATAACTCATGCTATGTATGGGGTTTTTAAATTATTTTTACAATTTTTTTTAATCCTTTGAATGATTCTTCTGGTACAGAGTATACAATTCACTGTGGTTTCAGACAGCTAGTCAAGGATCTAGCTGGAGACAAAACTCTAGCTTAGGCAAAAATGTTCTTTTAAATGTTCTTCTTTTTTTTTTTTTTTTTTTTCCCCAGGTTGATCAGTGTAAGATTAGTTCCATGCTTCATATTCGTCTGAAATACATCATTTAGAACAAGTGATTGAGTTCTGTTTCAGTAACTGACCGCTCCCACTTTCATAGACTCATTTAGATGTGAAGAATGAATCCTTCGCTTCAATGGCATAATTTAAAAGGGACTGATAGGCATGTCTCATTTACACTTGAGAGCATCAGAGCTGCATAGGCTATAAACTCTTCTGAATGTGGAAATGTGACAGACTTAAAGTCCTAACACCAAGTTATGAAAAGCATTGGGCATTTGGGGCAAATTTGTAAACAGACTAATGTTATGTTTTGTCTTCTGAAAGGTTACTGAAATAACTAAGATGATCCATCTGACCATAACTTCTCTCTGACAAGTGTTTCAAGAAACAGCAAAGTAAACTCAAACTTCCATGAACAGATATTGTTATTCACATTGTCATATACGTACTCTATTTAAAAAACACACCATGTTCATGTAAGCTTTATACAATTTTGTGCATCTTTTATATGGTGTAAAAGCTAAATGAAAATAAAAAACATGCTCTGAGGAGTCTGAGTGGGAAGCATTTTCTTCATCAAGGATGCATTTTAAAGACTATCCCCCCTCTTTTTCTATTTTTCTTTTTCCCCCTTTTTTATATTTATATTTTTTCCTTTTTTCCCCCTTTTCCCCCCTTTTCTCCCCTTTTTCCCCTTTTTTCCCCTTTTTCCCTTTTTTTCCCTTTTTTCCCTTTTTTCCCCTTTTTTCCAGTTGAATCATTTATACTGATACTTGATTTATGAATGGAATGGGAATGAATATGCTCATGGATTAATTGCTGTGTGTATTTGCTTCTGCCTTCTTATTGAGGGCTACACAAAAGTGTCTTAAGAGCTTTGTGAAATTCTATTGTGTTTTACAATGCATCCTAGTTCTTGGAAGTCCTTATCATAGTGTTCCTGACCTCTGCCAACTATTGTAGGCCAAAACTGGCACAGTTTTTCTGAATAGAGTATTTTATTTTATGACAGGAGATGAACAATAGTGAAATATGAATGCCTCAGTTTCACCTGAAACACTTTGTAAGGGTCATGGTCTTCAATTATACTATATTCAGATTTATTCTGCTTTATTCTGATTCTGCATGACAATTCCTACATAGCAGTACTTAGAATCTAAGTTGTCATTGTGGCCAGGCTTTTTGCCTATTTCATACTCTGTGTTTCAGATCATGATATGTCCTATTGTGTCCTAGGCAGAGTTCCCTCCAGAATTCATTTTACAAATGCTTTTTTGCTGTTTTATTCCATGGAAGCAAAAGTTGTTTTTCAGATACAAACATCTGTGCTTCTCAAGAAGTGTCTTAATATATTGGTAGTATCACAGTATCACAGTATCACCAAGGTTGGGAGAGACCTCAAAGATCATCAAGTCCAACCCATTACCACAGACCTCAAGACTAGACCATGGCACCAAGTGCCACGTCCAAACCCATCTCGAACACCTCCAGGGACGGTGACTCCACCACCTCCCTGGGCAGCCCATTCCAGTAGCCAATGACTCTCTCAGTGAAGAACTTTCTCCTCACCTCGAGCCTAAACATCCCCTAGCACAGTTTGAGACTGTATCCTCTTGTTCTGGTGCTGGTTGCCTGAGAGAAGCGAGCAACCTCCTCCTGGCTACAACCACCCTTCAGGTAGTTGTAGACAGCAGTAAGGTCTCCCCTGAGCCTCCTCTTCTCCAGGCTAAGCAATCCCAGCTCCCTCAGCTTCTCTTCATAAGGCTGTGCTCGAGACCTCTCACCAGCCTCGTTGCCCTTCTCTGGGCACATTCAAGTACCTCAATGTCCTTCTTAAACTGAGTGGCCCAGAACTGGACACAGTAGCTGCACAGTAGCTGCAAGTTCTTTTGCTATTAATTCATGTCTTGTTAGTTAGGTCAAAGCAAAGAGGTTCTGGTAGCATCCGTTTTAGAATGGATATTAATAAACAATGTGATAGTTAATAAGCATGAGGATAGACTTGAATAACAGGTATCAAATGCATGCTCCTGTTGCCTTAGTAACCATTCATTTCCCATTGAGAATTTGACTTAACCCAACAGTCAATGTAAATGTAACCCTCAACTATTTGGTTACTCCCCTATTACAGTAAACTAAAACATTTTCTGTAGGAAAAAAAAAAAAAACAACCAACAAACAAAAACCCACCAAACATAAAATTGTTTTCACCTTTCTGAACCTTATTGGCACCAGATAGCTACTTAAGAATTATTTTAGGATTGAGAAGAATGGCTACATATACATGTCCTCCACTTTTTAGAATCTGGCAAAAATCAGAAAGTCTTCATGTTACAAAGTAACTCATGTATCTCCTCCTTTTTGATGTTTGCATATGGTGACTGTGGAACCAGGAACACTTTTCTGTTTATGCAGTAGACTCTTCTCTCAATCTTCTCTCAGCTGTGTTTACAGGGAGAGAAAATCACAGCATGTAAGACCAAAACTGGGCATGCCAGTTCTGGGGCATGGGGAGATTAGGTGCCCAAGACTGCAGTAAACATCACAGAACACACCAACCTGTCTAAGATACCTTAATGGCCCCTGTGCCCTCTCTCCTTACACAGGGTGCCCAGGCAATTATCCTTGCAGTTTATTCCAAAAGATTGCTCTAATTATTATGGTTCCCATCTGCTGAAGCATGAAGTGAATTAAGTCAAAGCTTAAAGTAATAAACAAAGAAAGAACCAAATTGTTAAGCTACAGCTGGAGCTGCTTCTGTACTGAGGAAATTTTTCACAGTCCATTGTAAGGTGTATCTTAAAGGGAGAAAGGAAATTAAACAGCTCTCCCTTTATGTCTTCCTGAACTAGACCCTAAGAGATCTGATATCAGATGAGCTCTACACTGTCAAATTTACACTGCAGATTTGTGCTGGCATTGCTCAGGGATATTAGGAGGTGTGATCCCTGAGGAACAAACCTATGCTAGCAGAGAAACCTTGATAAGAACAATTATAGATAGAAACCCCACACTTCCAATGTCACGGTTTGCACTGTATAAGAGCATCTGCTGGAGCTGTGTTACCAGTTAGAGCAATTTGCATTAGTACAGCCCAGAGTCAGTGAAGCCTCAATAGATACTGTCCTCTTATTTAGATTTTACCAGATTCATATCTTTTTATCCTGTCAGAATCTTGGTTTGATGTTTTAAAAGTTTGGTTTTCCTTTTGTCTAAAACACACAGAACACACAGCTACCTCATGCCATGTGCCCCTGTTAAGGCTGTTGGTGTGCAACTACATATAAAACAAGTTCATTTTGAATGGTCTGTTGAGTTGATTGCCTGGACCCCAGGCAGGAATGCTTAAACAGTCTCCAGAGAGCCTTGAGTCTTCTTTATAGGGGAAAGATTGCCTGCTGAGAAAAACAGTATGTAAGCATGAAATGAGAACTTACATGACCATGCAGGAGTAAAATTGTACAAAGGGAAGAAGTACAGTTGGAAAGATTTTTTTTTTTTTTTAATGTTAGTACTCCCTGTTTTTTCAGTCTAATATGCAATTATGTTCCATACAGCATATTATTTATTATATCACAGTATCACAGTATCACAGTATCGCAAGGGTTGGAAGAGACCTCAGAGATCATCAAGTCCAACCCATCACCACAGCCCTCAAGATTAGACCATGGCACTAAGTGCCATGTCCAAACGTGCCTTGAATGCCTCCAGGGACGGTGACTCCACCACCTCCCTGGGCAGCCCATTCCAGTGACAAATTACTCTCTCAGTGAAGAACTTCCTCCTCACCTCCAGCCTAAACTTGCCCTGGCGTAGCCTGAGACTGTGTCCTCTTGTTCTGGTGCTGGTTGCCTGAGAGAAGAAGGTAACCTCCCCCTGGCCACAACCACCCTTCAGGTAGTTGTTGACAGCAAGAAGGTCTCCCCTGAGCCTCCTCTTCTCCAGGCTAAACAGTCCCAGTTCCCTCAGCCTCTCCTCATAGGGCTTGTGCTCGAGTCCTCTCACCAGCCTCGTTGCCCTTCTCTGGACACGTTCAAGTACCTCAATGTCCTTCTTAAATTGAGGGGCCCAGAACTGGACACAGTACTCAAGGTGTGGTCTGACCAGTGCAGAGTACAAGGGGAGAATGACTTCCCTGCTCCTGCTGGCCACACTATTCCTGATGCAGGCCAGGATGCCATATGAATGCCTCAGGACAAGTTAAATGATTTTCAAAGTCCCATTCCACCTCAAATAAAAAGGCCCATACAAGCAGCAGAAAAATAAGTGAATTATGTTAGTATCTTATTCGGAGAGGTTATTTTGTCGCTGTTGTTCAAATTATGTTTGATGTTATCATTACAGTTAGATATTTTTCTCCCATTGTTATTTCCATACCCTCAGCCCAATGATCCTAGACAGTTTTCCCTGTCTCCTTTACCTTCCTGTCCTTTAGTCCTTGGCACAGGTTAAAGTTTAAAGCTCTGAAACCCTGAGAAGAGCCTTTGCTACAAAACCCAGACTGCAGATAAGGCAAAATAAACACATTCTTCTCTAGTATTTGAATATTTCTTCAAAGGAAGACAGTAAACTAGACATAATAAGCAAGGTGCTGTTGCAATGCTTTCTTTACACAGGTGACAGTAATTTTATGATGTTCTTCTTTCCGTGGTACTTCATTTCTTTCTTCAAGCAGATCTATGAAATATTCTACTGAAAATGGAGGCAGAAAAATACATTCTGAGGAACCCACACAATTGAAGTCATGAACTCTACAGTCTAGCAAAACCCTTCAACACATGTTTAAGTCTAAGGTACAAACTTCAGAGCTTACTGTGACCAGGGGTCACTTCCCAGTAGCCTTTGAGTTTACAAACAGAGAAACAGCAAGATTTAAATGTTTGGCTTTAGAAGCAGGGCTCTTGTGTTGTGAGAGTATCATGGATCAAGGTGCTGCAAGACTTTCAACATCTTATATAATCAGGAACAGCTCAAGCAGCAACAGTGCTGAAGGGACACCACTCCTCATCTGCACCCTCTGTTTGCACCCTCTTCTTTACAATAGTGGTACCATCCACTTGGTCCTGCAGTGACCCGGTTCAAAATTTAAACCAGGAAAAAACAGATTAGGCTTTCCTTCCAGGGCTAGTTGTCACTTGTTTTCAATCGCTGAATCATTTGGTTTCTTCCCTGAGCCAGGTCATAAGATCAGAAAAGTCTGAGCATTCAACCAGCCATGCCACATTATAATGGCTTAAAACTATTGTGGAACTGCATTATTAGATACAGTTGATCTCACCCTTAGAAAACACAATCTATGTCCTGTTTCTTTGATTGTCTGGTAAAATAATGAGTTAGAGGGAGTACAAAACCTGCAAAATCTGCCTGTTGAGTTACTGCACACTTCATCTCTGTGCTTACAAGGTGTAACTGATTAGTGGTTATTTCATTTCTTCATTTCTAGGAAAATTTGAATATTGAAAGGAAGATCCATTTCATGCATGTGTTCTCATCTCACTTTGCTTTTCATATCTTGCAACAAAGAGAAGTTAGGTTGTTGTTAGTTTGTTAGCAGCAGAATTTCAAAATGGCTTTGCGTCTACAGACTGCACATCTGTTGGCTGTCAGGTATTATTCAGATTCCTTTTTGCTTTGAGAGAGATCTATAGCGACATTAAAAAATATACCAAATCACTGTCCTGCAATAAAGCTTCTGATGAACATGAAAATTATTAGGTCAGACAGGCAGATAGCTGTTTAGGGCCTGCTAGAGTAGAAGTGTGAAAAGCAATGGGTGAATAGGCTTTTAGATCCAAAGGGAGACTTTCTCTTCTCTGTTTTTTCCCCCTTGTATTTCTGAGCCTCAGAGGAAAAACACTAACAGCATGAAAGATAACAATATTGGAAATGTTCTGGAGAAAGCAATGCTGAAGGGTACAAATGCAGCTGACACGAATGCATTGAAAACTCCCGTTATAGATCCCTGACTTCTTTTAGGCAATGTAACCTTTCTGTGAGCTCTGCGCGAGTGCTGTGACCTGATAAGACTTCTAAATTGTAACACAGTGCCAGTGGAATAAAAGATAAGTGCAGGGAAAAGCAGCATGCAACTAGGAAGTAAACACAGTGACACTGACACAGGCTTTTCTTTCGAAATCAAGCTCTTGGCTATTGTTTTAGCTAACTCATCCCAGTGATAAATAGCTGTAAACAATATTCAGTCCCTTCACATGAACATCAGCAGATGTCAATACGCTTCATGGCAAAGTCAGTATGATTGCCATCATTTTGCAGATGGGGAAACTGAGGCATAGAGAAGTAACAGAATTTTAGTCAAGGTCACTCATCTCTCTGACAGCAGCAGAGTGAGCACAATGCAGTTATCTGGAGACTGAATCCAACATTTCCAGCAACATTATCTTATTTAAACTGTGTGTGTATTTGTACATGGGAATGCATACACATAGATGCACGAACATAGATAGTAGCAGATATTTGGAAGTATAATTCTATAATATGCCATAGCAGTAATCACCTTGCCAGGAAAGCACTGAGCACGACTTATCAGAAGGCTCAGAGTAATCTTATCTCTAATCACTTTCATCTTTGTAATCAATTAAAAGACACATCTCTTTTGTGCCTTCCATCTCTTTTTTTTTTTTTCTCAAGAGACCCTACTGCTCTGACATTTATTGATCTGAACTTGTCTTCCAAATTACTAATTAGTTTATATGCTCCTAAATGGCTTTAGCTGGGTTTCTGCCAGGATTCTGGTAGAATCTGAAATGGGTTTCTTTTGATAAATGACTGTGCAACTTGTATAGCTCTTATAATAATAATTGATTACTGCTCATCTTGTTTCTACAAAATACTTTGATAGAGTAAAGCACAACACCAGCCTGTGGGTACAATGGCTACTTTTGTAAGTGCTATAGCTTATCTTTTCAGTGAACTCATTTAAGTAAACTGAAGTTAGCCTGCCTAAAATTGTCCCAAGGGAACAATGAGATCATTCTTTAAAAGGTGCATTTCCATTATCACAGACCCTGAAAATTAAAGTAATATTTGCTAATATAACGAAATAATAACTTATATCAAAAGCAAGACGCTGAGTTATTTTTTTTTTCCTTCAAGATGATCAGAACTGCTCCAGTCATACAGGAATATATTTAAGAATGAAATAGGGGGTGGGGAGGTAATAAGAATGATACAATCATAGAATCATAAAATTGTTTCTGTTCAAAAAGACTTCTAAGATCATTTGATCCAACCATCAATGTTACACCACCATGGCCATGAAGTGCTATGTCTGCATGTTTTTGAACACCTTCAGGGACAGTGATTCCACCACCTCCTCGGGCAGCCTATTCTAATACCTGACCACTCTTTCAGTAAAAAAACTTTTTGTACTATCCAATCTAAACCTCCTCTGAGGCAACTTGATGACATTTCCTCTCATTCTATGACTTGATGCCAGGGAGAAGAGACCAACACTCTCTCACTACGACTTCCTTTCAAGTGGTTGTAGGGAGCAGTAGGATCTTACATCAACCTACTCTTCTCTAGACTAAACAATCTCAGTCCTTCAGTCGTTCCTCATAACATTTTTCTCTAGACACTCCACCAGCTTTGCTGCCCTTCTCTGGACATGCTTCAACAACTCAGTGTCTCTCCTGAATTGAGTGGCTCAAACCTGAACACAGGATTAGATGTACAGCCACATTAGTGGTGAGTAGAGGGGCATGATCACTTCCCTGCTCTTGGTGGTCACAGTACTGCTGATAGAGGCCACGATGCTGTTGAATGTCTTGGTCACCTGAGCACACTGCTGGCTCATGTTCAGGTGGCTGTCAACCAGCACCTGCAGGTCCTTTTCTTCTGGGTAGCAGTACTCTCCCCCAGACCTGTAGCAGTGCATGGAGTTGTGACCCAAGTGCAGAACCCAGCACTTGGCCTTGTTAAACCTCATACAATTGACCTTGACCCATCAATTCGGCCTGTCCAGATCACAGAATTGCAGAATCACGGAATATATCTGGTCAGAAGAGGCCCCAAAGATCATCCAGTCCAGGTTTCAATACCAAAGGGTCAACACTGGACCATGTCCCTAAGCAGCAGGTCCACAAGCCACTTGAACTCTTCCAGGGATGATCACTCTACTGTGCTTTAAGCAGACTGTTCCAATGTTTGATAACTCTTTCAGTGATGAACAATTTCCCAATACCCAGCCCAAACCTCCCCTGTAACTATTTCCTCTCGTTCTGTCACTTGTCATCAAGGAGAAGCTGACTCCCTCCTCGCTCCAACCTCTCTTTGGTAGTTGCAGAGAGTGGTAAGATCCTTGTGCAGAGGCTCCATACCTTCAAGCAGATAAACACTCCCACCTAATTTAGTGTCATCTGCAAACTTAATGAGGGTGCCCTTTATCCTTTCTTCCAGATCACTAATTCAGATAATAAACAAGGCTGCCCCTAATGCTGAGCCCTGGGGAACACCACTGGGTTTAACTGGATTTAATTATTTTTTTCTTTTTGAGGGGTCAGCCATCCAGGCAGTTCTTAACCCAGCAAATTGTCCACCCATCCAGGGCATAATCAGACAGTTTCTCCAGGAGGATGCTGTGTGAGACAGTGTCAAAAGCTTTAGTGAAGTCCACATAAACATCCACAGTGTTTCCCTCACCCACTAAGCATGTCACCTTGTCATAGAAAAAGATCAAGTCTGTCAAGCAGGACCTGCCCTTCATGAACCTGTTCTGACTGGGCCTGATCACCTGGTTGCCCTGCACGTGCTGCATAATGGCACTCGAGATGATCTGCTGTATGACCTTCCCTGGCACTGAGGTCAGACTAAGGGGTCTGAAGTTCCTTGGCTCTTTCTTCCATCCCTTCTTGTAGATGGGCATCCCATTTGCCAATCTCCAATCAGCTGGGACCTCCCCAGTTAGACATGACTGCTGGTAATGGTGGAAAGTGGCTTGGTGAGCACTTCTCCCAGTTTTCCCAGTACCCTTGGGTGTATGCCATCTGGCCCCATAGATTTGTGCATATCTAAGTGGTGCAGCAGGTCACTAACCACTTCCTCTTTGACTATGAGGGTTTTATTCTGTTCCCCACTCCTATCTTCTAGCTCAGGGCCAGTGAACTTACAGCCTTGCTGCTAAAGGCTGAGGCAAAGAAGATATCGAGTACCTTGGTCTTTTCCTCATTCTTGACTACTGTCTTCTCTCCTGGATCCAACAAAAGACAGACATTCTCCTTAGTCCTCTTCTTGCTAATATATTCATAGAAGGAGTTCCTGTTCTCAACAGCTAAGGACAAATTAATTTCTGGGTGGGTCCTTCAAATTTTCTCCATGTATAGCCTTACAACAACTTTGCAGTGTTACTGAGTGGTCTGCCCCTTCTTTCAACTCTCCTTTTCTCCCTAAGCAGCAACTAAATGTCTCTAGTCAGCCAGGATAGCCTTCTTCCCCACCAACTCATCTTTTGGCACAGGGTGGGCATCCTGTTCCTGCAACTTTAAGACTTTCTTCTTGAAGAAAGTCCTTGCTGGACTCCTTGGCCCTTTAAGACTGCCTCTCAAGGGCCTGTCAACCAGTATCTGAAACAGGCCAAAACCTACCCACCAGAAATCCAAGGGACCAGTTTTTTTGTGCCAGCACTGTAAACTTCCTTATTGACAACAAATCAGATTTGTTTTGATTTCCTGTGTTACTTGTCAGGTACTTAGTTGGTTTTAATGCTGTTCCAATCCTCTGTTATTTTAAGAGGCAGACTTGCTTAAAGTTTTGCTAAAGGTATTTACAGTTGAAATCACTTTTTTGTAATTTTTTTTCCCTTTCATAATTGTTTATGATTTCGTTAGAAATGTCAGTAACGGTTCAGTACTACTATGCGAGTCACTTGCAATGTAAATTCTCAGCAATGTCTTTCTTCCTGAGGAGATCACTGTTAATCTTCAAGGGACTTTTCTAGAGGGCATGTTACAACAAGATGAACTGAACTGAACTACTCACAGGATAAATTTGATGTTATCATCTGCTGGGGATACTGCAAAGCCATACCATCAGAAACTCTCGTTTATAAAGCTACAGTTGTGCTGTCAGGGGCAGGTTGAGGACTTTGAGCTACATAAAGTCTTTAAGCTTGTGTCAGTGGTGATGTTGAAGTTGTCATTCTTCCTTTAGCAGCAGATGACAAAGTGAGACTAGGGTAGGATGTGGATTCAGATCTGGCAGTAAGAGGCTGAGCCTACTTGAAGCCACTCAGTTTGCCCTATTTGGCAGCCTGTTTTCCTTAGGGATCTGCTATATCCCAACTCAATTCTTTGCAGTTTTGCTGTCTGTGCTCTCAAAACACAAACCTCTTCCTTTCTATTCAGAAAAAAGTAACTTGGGCACATACTTGTTTGGATGGTTGCAATCCATTTCCATGGCTTTATTACCAATGGCCTTATTACCAGTGACCAACATGAACAGTTTGCATCCAAGTGACAAGATTTTTAACTCAGAAGGAACTAGCTTGAGAGAGAGGAGTATACTGCCAGCAACTTAAATGGACAAGAACTTCCTTTCCCATCCATGCCATTTTTCAATCTGATTGATTGCCTCTTCATTTTTTATTTCTCATTATAACATACTGTATTGTTGCTTCCTGTCATATGTTTTGGATGACTCAAAAACAGAGGGGAGACACTAAAAACTTGTTAGCTATAAGTGAAATTCTTTTCTTATTAGGTGAGCAGCAAGCTAGTCAAGAAAGCACTTGAGCAGCTGAAGTCCCAGCTAAACCACCAAGGGACAGAAATGTTCTACTATTTTCCAAGCAAAAAGGAAGAGCTGCACTTCTGAGAACTGTCTGAATCTCTGTATGGAACCTGGGCACAGTAGAAAAAAAAATTCATAGGTGTCTATATCCTGCAGAACTGACTTTGTGAAATTAAATCATAGACTCATAGAATTGTTTCTTTGGAAAAGATGTCTACAGATCATCGAGTCTAACACAGTACAAGTTGATATCTAGGAGATATGGCATTTATGAAATTATATTAACAAAATTCTGAGACAGGTTAAACTGAATCAGTGAGTTAACTCATCTGTTCCCCCCACCCCGCACACACCATGGAAGTGAGGGAAAAGTAACACACAAAACCCCTCTATGTTGAGATAAAGAGAGGGAGATAAGAGTTTAATATAAAATAAGCATAGGGCACAATTACCTTAGCCTAGTCTACTTGCAGAAAAAGATAGCATAATCATAGCACGCAATTACCTTAGCTTAGCCTACCTGCAGAAAAAGCATAGTGAAATGTAGGGGTAAAAAACAGCATAAAGCAGAAAACCACTGTGCTAACCAACTCCCACCCATCCCACAGCCATTCCTGAGGGAAGAACCCACACCCAAATACTCTGGCAATCAAAAGCAACAACCAGAACAGGAAACCTCTCCTCTTACAATCTGGACTTTAAGCCCCATAACACTTGGCTCCAGCCAGCACTTTTCATTTTGAAGCTGGCATGAGGCAGGATTGCTTTGAATAGCAACAGCAGCAAATGTTCAACTTAACTCATGACAAATTCTTTAAATATCTTCTTTCCCACTGTAGTATTGCAGTTATTGTTTATGAACTTGGAAAATGAATTCTGTAACTCTCTTGGGATGAAGAGAAATGTGGAAATGGGGGTACAGCTACAAAGTTTTCTCTCAGCTGCTGATAACTCAGAATTGCTCCCAGGACTTATAATAATGCAAAGGACATTTCAGGCTCAGAAAAACAGAGAATACAAAGACATTATTGCCCTTCTACATAGCAATATATGTTTATCAAGTCCTTAGATGTGACAGACATTTACCAGATTTCACTGTGGCCAAATTTTTTCTAGGCAATGTTTCATTTGTTCTTCTGGACAATCTCAGTATTTATTGAGGCTCCTAGGTGTCCAGCTGAGTGCACACATGCTTGCTTACCCCCTGCTAATAGTAATTCATGTATAAAACACGCTCTACCAGTAAATGGATAAAAACAGCTACAGCCAAGATCCTTGACCACACAAAACATCTCCTCGTTACAACAAACTGGCTGAAGTCCTAAACACTTTCATTCATTACAAATCTCACTGATGCAGGCAGACCCTAATTTCATTCTACCAGTCTTTTGTTGATCCACTCAGAACAGGTGCTGTGGAATAGTAGGTTTCTTGTGCTTTTCATCTAGACTTGTTATTCTTTCGTGTTTTTCCTCTAGGCTTTTCATAAGATGAAGTTAAAAGGCACATTTCAATCAACTGGGCTGATGTTCTCAAGCTCATGCACTGAATTCCCACGGGGGTTATCAAAACAACAAAACTTTCTACTGAAAAGTGAAAAAACAAAACTCTTCAATTATGTTAATCAGGCATCTATGTGGAGGATGGAAGTAAAGGGCTGAGTAGAATTAATGGCGAAGGAAAAAATAAAACCAGTTTAATTATTTATATTTCAGTCAATGTATCTGACATTTACACCCCAGGGGGCTCACTGTCAGTAAAAATATACCACCAAATACTATTAAGGAAGCCATAAAGCAGCATTTTCTGTTTCATAAGAAGCAGAAAATATGTTCAAATATATGTCAGAATTATACAGTCATAGAAAATAGGGCTGGAAGGGACCCCAGATAATCATCAGGCTCGTGTTGGCACCTCATACCTTAAATATACCTGCAGACATCTGTAAAACCTCAAGCAATAGACACCTATGGCTTCTTTGGACTATCTGTTCACAGTCCATAGTATTAACCCTATGTGAGAAAGCACACACTTTTCAGTGAATCTCTATCTCTGTCTACCAAAACCAGCTGGAAGCTACGGTAAACCACTGGAGTTAGTTCCGTCAGTCTCTCTCTCCTTCCTGTATAACAATGGCCTAGTCATATATGCCTGCTGGCAGCTGTTGCCAAGGAAGAGACAAAGAATAAGATATTTTCTCAAACATTTGCCTCAAATAGATCTAGATTCTCCCCATTAACAAGTGTGGATGCAAAAAAGGAGAAACAGAAAATGAAGCTGAAAGAGGAACAAATACAATACCTATAATATAATAGCAGGGCTTTGCACTGGCTGCATAAACTCTGCCAATTCTCCTCTGAGCTGCATGGACTAATAAGAATTCATGGTATGTGGTATGGGAGTGAATATAGTGGATCAAGTGTGATAGACCATGAAGCTTTTATGCACAGTTAATCAGAAATTTGGTTAAATGCATATTTTCCCCTCCTCAGTAGAGAAGTTGCCACTCTGTTCCTTTACCAGCAGACAGGGACAAGTGGAAGGTCTCTCCTAAGTGTACATGGCTTCAGTTGTGCCCTGAGCAATTTGTTTTCAAACACAATCACAAATACATGGAACGGTGGGCTTTGAATGGCTTAGTCTTTTTTTTTTTTTTTTTNACCTGTGATTACCATCAGGTAATCATAGAATCATAGAATGGTAAGGTTGGAAGGGACTTCAAATATCATCCAGTTCCAACCCCCTGCCATAGGCAGGGACACCTCCCACTAGTACAGGTCCCTCAAGGCCTCATCCAACAGGGCCTTGAACACCTACAGGGAGGGAGCAGCCACAACCTCCCTGGGTAACCTGTACCAGTGTCTCATCACCCCCCCTGTAAAGAACTTCCTCCTGACATGTAGTCTGAATTTTCCCTCTGCCGCTTTAAACCCATTGTCCCTTGTCCTGTCATTGCAAGACCTTGTCAATAGTCCCTCCCCAGCCTTCCTGTAGGCCCCTTCAGATACTGGAAAGCCACTATAAGATCTCCTCTAAGCTTTCTCTTCTCCAGGCTGCAGAGCCCCAACTCTCTCAGTCTGTCCTCATAGGAGAGCTGCTTCAGCCCATCAAGTAGCCATACCTACTTCATGCCATTTCATCTGATACCTAGGGATCTTTATAGAATCATAGAATCAACCAGGTTGGAAGAGACCTCCAAGATCATCCAGTCCAACCTAGCACCCAACCCTAGCCAATCAACCAGACCATGGCACTAAGTGCCACATCCAGGCTTTTCTTCAACACCTCCAGGGACGGTGACTCCACCACCTCCCTGGGCAGCCCACTCCTAACATCCAGCCTAGACCTCCCCTGGCACAACTTGAGACTGTGTCCCTTCCCTCTGTTTCTGGTTGCCTGGCAGAAGAGACCAACCCCACCTGGCTACAACCTCCTTTCAGGTAGTTGTAAACAGCAATGAGCTCTCACTGAGCCTCCTCTTCTGCAGGCTGCACACCCCCAGCTCCCCCAGCCTCTCCTCACAGGGCTGTGCTCCAGGCCCCTCACCAGTCCTGGTGCCCTTCTCTGGACACCTTCCAGCACCTCAACATCTCTCTTGAACTGAGTGGCCCAGAACTGGACACAGCACTCAAGGTGTGGCCTGACCAGTGCTGAGTGCAGGGGCAGAAGAACCTCCCTTGTCCTGCTGGCCACGCTGTTCCTGATCCAGGCCAGGATGCCATTGGCTCTCCTGCCCACCTGGGCACACTGCTGGCTCATGTTCAGTTACTCTCTACCTGCACCCCCAGGTCCCTTTCTGCCTGGTTGCTCTCCAGCCACTCTGTCCCCAGAGGGCACTCTGTAGGTCTGCTTGGGGTTGTTGTGAACTGCATGAATTCAGTTATGGTCCTTTTTATGCTTGTCTTCGTACTACCTTGAAAACAAGTCTTTACTGAAACTGAATATCTCTGCTATTCAAGGGTGAATTTCACAAACAATGGGATTACTTCTGTTACTGTGTTCTTGGCTCTTGAAAATATGTCTGCTGGAGTTTTTTTTAGCACAAATTTGCTTCCTCCCCAAAACCAGTTTAAAATATTTTACTGCCAAATTAGGGTAATGATACGTTGGGTTTTTTAGCAGAAAATTAACCTATTTATAATTTAAATGTTGATGTCTTTACAGAGAAGTGATCTCTTTTCATAATATTGTGGAAACCTACTATTTTGTGTAAATAGAAAATTCAGCCATGACTGGTAAAATAATGAAGAATTCCATTTCTCTGTATTGTACAGCAGGAAACAAGAAACTCCAGTCAGTTGTTTGCTTGACTGAGTACACATTTTTTTTTTAAATTACATTGGCTTCTATGAGCACAGAGTCACATCCAGATCCAGTGCCCTTCCAAATGCAATCTCTTCTGAGCAAACATGCCCCGTGATGAAGACTCATCTCATATCAAAATCGCCAGGCAAGTCACAGCACAGCCCTAGCATCGTGATAAGGGCTCTGTTTTGTTCTCTTTGTTGTGCAAAATTTCCAGGAGTGCAGAAGTGTGTTGGTTCTGAGTGCTTTCTGCTTACACAGTAGGTAGGTTTGCTGAGGGAGAGGAAGGGATTAACCCTGCTGTGAGTGCTTCCCTGTACTGGATGAAAGTAATGGTTTTGGCTGTGCCACCTCCTCGCTTCTGCCCCAACCCCTTACAGGCCAGATGCAGCCAGACTTATTATACAGTGAGGCACATTAGCCAGAATAGTGACCCTAACACCATATAAATAAGGCAATAATTGGTAGAATCAGCAGGCAGGATGAAGAATGTCCCCTCTCCCTTTAAGGAGCACCTATGAATCTCACTTCATCCTCATTCATCAAGAAAAATATCTCCTCTTCTATTTCAATCTACCATTATGCACGCTACACTGGTCAGGGGGAGTTTGGCCTCTTTAAGGGACAGAGTATGGACAAAGAATTGCCCGTTTCCAAATTAATCTTTCACTGTCAGAGGGTGCAGGATGCAATCTGAGGCAAATTGGAGATGCAGGAGGATACTTTTATACAACAGGTTCTCTGAGGTAATATATTTATCTGTTTATCATATTAAGCTTTGTTTATAAAGAAACATGCTAGCTATATCTGTAAATATTTTAAGTACTTCATCTGTTAGTGGTTGTGGGAGGGGGATCCAAACAGGGATTCTAGGCATTTTCCTTGCTGTTCCTTCTGACATCTCAGTTCAGAGCAGTTGGTAACATAGCGACAGGCTGCAGCGCTTCATTATCATCACAATCTGGTACGTTTTTAATATAGTCTCTGACATTTCAGTCAGACAGAGAGCTTCATCCTTCAGCTGGCAGAAACTGTATGCCTTGCACTCAAGAACATCACTTTCCTGGGTATATGGACCAGGCAGGGTACACACTGTCTGTGTTTATCTAGATATGCCAAAGTGTGGCGTTCAGCAGAAAGGCAAAAATACATAGACACAAATGGAAAATTGCAAACAAGAACCAAGCCATCCTTTGCAGTCTGCCAAAAACGTTTCTTTGTTACACAGTTTCCAGCAAGGGATCACTCAAGTATCTTACTTGAAAGGAAAAAATCCAGAGCTCACCTGCACCTTGGTAGCAGATCTGAGGTACCCACTTTTATAGGCACTTGCACTGTTGTTCTGTTAGGTTGTAGGGAAGATGCTCACACCACAAGCTATAGAGTGATGCCATGTCTTGATTTGAGCTAGAACAGAACCAATTCCCTAGTCAGTGATTCCAGTTTTCAACTCAGCCTTTTCTAAGTAACTGAATATTCTGAAGGTGATGTAGTTTTGTGACTTGCCTGCTTCTAGAAGTGATAATCCTTGATGTTTATGGTTACTGCAAAAGTTTGGTATGCAGAAAGGCTCTTGCTTATGTTTCTTTCTGTGGAGGTCAAGGTAATTTCTAAATGTTGTGTTTTATATTAAGGTTTTCTGAATTAAAAGGTTGCATCTGTGGGGAGGAGCAGACTCTAAACCCACCAACAAGATATTCCATTCTGTGTATGTCATATTCGGCATAAAGCTGAAGGATCACAAGGGTTAAGCATTCTTCAGCAGTTGGTTGCTGTCTGAGGAAGATTCTGTCCTTCTGTCATCAATCCAAATTGATTCTTTCCTGAATCCTGTTCCCAGATCCAGCTTCTGAATGCAGTTCCCATCTGTTGCTGAGTCCAGTCTGGGACTTCCTCAATGCCTTCCCCACAACATCAGTAGTGATGGTGAAATAATTTTCGTTAATTATTTCATGGTGTGTGTGTGTGTGTGTTGATTTAATACTAGTTTTGTATATATTTGAATATATTTAATGATTTTCATTATTTATTAAAGCTGTTATAGTTTTCTTTTCCAACCCATAAGTCTCTCTCCTTTATTCCCTTTCTCTTCCCCTTTGAGAAGCAAAAGAGGTTAGCAGAGAGCATCTGTCATTAACCTAGTGGCTGTCCAGCCCTAAGCTTTGATATTCAGCTACAAGGACGCAAGCTGCAACTGCGCTAATGAGGCAGGAGGTGCAGGCAGGAATGCAATTTTGGGATTGCAGTGCAAAGAAAAATAGCTTGGTAAAGGTTGGTTTATAGGTACTATCTCCACACCTAATTCATTTCCTTAAGTACATTAGAAATTAATGATTTTGGGTCTGTCTTCTTGGTGCGCCTCATCTCTTCCATTCCGGTTTGCACTGCCTACTTGCCCTAAGTGAACCAGAAATCAGAAAAGCTAACTAGATAGCAGAAAGAGAAAAGGGTTATATATTGTTTGTTTGAATCTTTGCATTTCCAAATCTCTCAACATTACCAAAGCTTTAATGAAATCAGGCTTAGAACGTAGATGCTACTAACATTAATTTTCCAGATGGATAAACTGAAGCACAAGCTCTGTACAGGTTTTCCTACTTGTACTGGGTATTAATGTATCTCCCAGGAATTCCAGGAAAAGGGTGTATTGTGGGGACAAGATGCATGCACTAAAGTTTGGAGTTTGGCTCCAAATCTGTAATCTGATTTCCAGAAAGAAAAAAAAAAAAAAAAAAGGTCTGAGTTTGTTGGATTTTGCTTTCCCACTTTAACAACTCTGACAAGCCTGATGTTTCCTGTTACAGTCAGTGGAGATTTTGGTCTGGGGTGCCAGCATGACTGAAAAGTTTGGCCATTCCTGATGATAAGCAGAAGGGTAGTCATGTTTACTCCAGAAGTAGCTACACAGGAGTAATGTGTGAAATCCTCATTGTTGTGATGCTCTCTGTGCTAACTGGTTTGAAAGGTTAGTTACATTTTTGTTAATATTTCATAAACGATGAAAACACATCTTTGATCAAAGCCAAAGAGCAGCTTATTTGATTTAAGTTGACTTAATAGAAGCAGAAGAAGAAGAAGATGGTAGATCAGTACTCTGATTTATCTTGGATGAAACATTTTTCCTCAATAATTCATGTACTACAACATGCATAATCTTTCTTTTATTAAGGTTAGACTGTTTGCTTTAATGCTAGGTTTAAACTGCCGCACAGGGTACATCGAGA
The DNA here is from genome assembly GCA_013396675.1 of Eubucco bourcierii. Taxonomy (NCBI): domain Eukaryota; kingdom Metazoa; phylum Chordata; class Aves; order Piciformes; family Ramphastidae; genus Eubucco; species Eubucco bourcierii. The sequence goes on from VWZE01010908.1 coordinate 442,416, forward strand.
GGTTTTGTGAACTGAATTGTTGAAAAAAATAATTCTCCTTAATAATTCACTTAGACCTGGGGCTGATTGTGAGAATAAAAGCCTGTAGCCTTGAAGTTATGCTGGTACATGACATTTATAGCAGTGAGAAAACATAAGGGTTTTTTCCTTATCAAGAGGAAGTAAGTATGTAAAACATAATCCTGATCTGATTTGCGTGCAGTAGGCCACAACAATAATTTAGAGGAAACTTTCCAAAAGTGCCCTGGTAGTTTAGGAACAGGCTAAACAGTCATCTTTTCTAAACCTAAAATGAGGGTTTCATGAGAGGATGATAAATTCCCCCCAAAAAAACCCTCTTGTAGTCCAACAAGATGTTGGATTACCACTTTAAAGAGTCCCTATTTTTAAAACACAATTTAAGTTATGGTGTGATGGTTTGGGAGTTACCTGTCCCCTCACTCCACGAAAATCACCCAGACTAGACTCAGCCAGCTGGACGGTAAGGAATGAAGCTTTATATTTACATCTTAGCACAGTATACAAGCAGATATTTACATTACAATATATATACAGTTATATACAGAAATATACAAGTTAAAGGTCATAGAAAAACACAATCCCCCTCCCAGAAATCAGAGTCCCCAGGAGGGACTCCCAACCACCCTTCCACCTTCTTTTCACCCCTCTACCTTATCCTAGGGTCTGCCTTATGTGCAAGGTGAGTTTGGAGGATGGGTAAGGGGAGTTAGAAGCAGACTGATTAGTTGGGTTACACAGCAGAAGCCCAGGGAGGAAACACACTGACTCTCAGAGCTAGAGAGACTCAGTCTTATTTGTGTTTGTTTCCTTGGTTTTTTTACATCTCAGCAAACCTATGAGTGAAGTACACATCACCATTATTTGCTTTTCACAGATTATAAACTAATTCTTTTCATTAAAATATTCCATTAGCCTCAAACCATCACATGTGGTAATGGAAATCAACCTTTTTCGCTGTCCTTCAGAAATACCCATCATTGCAGGGGTGTTGATGTTTACCCTGCCACCACCCTGACTGATCACTGCAGCACATTAAACAGGTGACATAGGTGCCGTGGTAGGCCTAACCAGGCCAAAATAGGCTTATACACGTCCTGGCTTGCCCAGAGATGTTTTTCTGCTCTCCCACCTTCTGCTATGGTGAGAAGCAACCAGGGAAAAGAGGAAAAGAACCTGGAGCCACAGAGTCTAAGGACTGTGGCCTGCCCAGACTTGTTTTACGTCCTGTGGTGTACAAGGTACACAGGCTCAGCTTGTACCTGCCTTGTGCCAGGCCTGTGTTCTACCTTTAAAAGGGTAAAAGGGTAAAAAGGGATGTGTTGAATATGCTTCTCATAGTGATTAGAAGTCAGCTCTGTGTTGGCGATCCGTTAAAACTAGCAGTCGGTTAGGAAACAGGTAGAAAATACCAGACAGCAGGCAAATGAAGAGTCATTGAGCTTACAGTTCACAGCCACTGCAACTGCAAGACAGCTTTGAGTCTGCTGTGCAAACCCATGTTCCTATCATTTGTTCCATTTCATAACAGAATGGTTGGCAATATCATCAAGGAATATGAAACAAATACTCAGTACCTAAGACGATGAGTAGCTTCAGCGAGAAGCCTGAAGTCCACAATGTTGGGTATTTTGAGTGTAAGGTGAAAGGGATCCTTCACCAGTGTAGCACTAGACTAGCTACGACTTTAGATTTTGTATCTCATTTTGTAACAGTCTGTTTCCCACAGTAAGAGCATGCTGCGGCAATCTGGATCTAAAAATAGTGCTGGCCCTGATAGGAGAAAAGAATGGGATCTGACTGAAAATTTTGTTTTAATACTTTATATTGATGCCTCACCTAAAGTGATTTCTGACAGTACTTCTTCCTTAGTTCTCTAAAACAGTACTTCCATTATATTACAAATGACTGAAAGAAAGAAACAACTGCTATATTTTTTTTCCTGAGGCAGTAGTTTCTCCTTCTCAAGTCCTTCTAATGAATTCCCATTCTCTCACCTTCTCCCAAATCAATTTGTTCATAATTGCTACTTTTGAAAAAAGAACATGTTTGAAGATCTCAATTTTCAACTTCTAGCCTAGGTCTTTAAAGTAGGGAAATGAAACAAATGAGCACAAGTTCAAAAGCTCTCTTTCTCTCTCTCTTTCTTTTTTTTTTTACACAAAAATAAGAGCTACAGTAACAACATGGGCCAGTGTTCCATGATGCTCTAAAACATTACAAGAAAGAACCAGAAATTTCTTACCAGGAAGTTTCCTAGTTATGAAATATTATACAGTTTCATTAAAAAAAAAAAAAATCTGCATAAATCCAAATACTGATAATTTGTATTCTATAGGGCTAAATGAAAAGCTCTGCACATCATGCATTTATTACCTGAGAAAATACAACCTGTCACTTAAAGGAGAAGAAACTGCTGTAAGTAAATTTGGGTACACTGCTGAGTCTGTACACTGCTGAGTTTAAAAGTCCCTCACAAGGGACTTTTAAGCCTTAGTGTTTATAAGATACCAGGAGAGAACCAACCGCTAGAGGGATTTCAAAGCAGAATTAGTATCCTAGGAAGGTTTCATGCTTAGGTGATACTTAAGCAAATCCCCAGATTTTGGTCTATGAAACACTGATGGGCAGTCCCAACATATGCTAACTCATAAAAATAAAGACAGATAAACAAAGATAGATATAAAGGTAAAGATAAATAGATAAATAAGACAAAGATGATAAAGAAAGTTAAAGACAAAGATGATAAATTTAAAGACAAAGATAATAAAGAAAGGTAAAGATAAAGATGATAAAGATAAGGTAAAGATAGAAAAGACAAACCCTGCAAACTCCCTTTTTTGCCTCTTCAAAGTATAGAATCATAGAATAATCGAACGGTAAGGTTGGAAGGGACCTCAAAGATCATCTATGGCAGGGACACCTCCCATTAGTACAGGTTACTCAAGGCCTCATCCAATCTGGCCTTGAACACCTGCAGGGAGGGAGCAGCCACAACCTCCCTGGGCAACCTGTGCCAGTGTCTCACCACTCACACTGCAAAGAACTTCTCCCTAACATCCAGTTTAAATCTCCCCTCTACCAGTTTAAACTCCTTGCCTTTTGTTCTGTCATTGCAAGACCTTGTCAATAGTCCCTCCTCAGCCTTTCTGTAGGTCCCCTTCAGACACTGGAAAGCTACTATAAGGTCTTCTCAAAGCCTTCTCTTCTCCAGGCTGCAGAGCCCCAACTCTCTCAGCCTGTCCTCATAGCAGAGCTGTTGCAGCCCTCTGAGCAACTTTGTGGCCCTCCTCTGGACCTGCTCCAACAGTTCGATGCCCTTCCTGTGCTGGGGGCTCCAGAACTGCACACAGTACTCCAGGTGGGGTCTGACACATACTGAGCGGTAAGCAAATGCCATATTATCCAAATTAGAAGTGATGAATATCCTTCTTTTCTTTCCTGATTGTATTGCTGGGAGATTCCTAAATTAATTCCAGGATGTTCTAGTGGGAGGTGTCCCTGCCTATGGAAAGGGGTTTGAACTGGAATGATCTTTGAGGTCTCTTCCAGCCTTATGATTCTATGATTCTGTGTTGATATTTGGAGTCTTGGATGTAAAGCAGGCATTTTGATAATGTATCTGAATTAACTTGCTGTGAAAAAAAAAAATTATATGTATTATATATACTTTAAAAGTTTTTCTTCTACATGTAACTGAAATTGAATTATACTGTATTATATTTGTCATTGCTGCTAATTCTAACCTATGTAAAGTCAATGGTTAAACTAAATACTCTCCTTTTGGGGCAAACTGAAGAAACCATTCAACATTTAGGTAGTTAGGGATAAATGCATCTTCTCTCTAATGGGAGGCACTGAACAGTGCTACCATATGACTGAGGTGAACACATGCCAGAGCAGCTGTCACTAATAGGTCCAGAGAGCCCAAACTCTTCCAGCCCCATGTAAATCTGCATTGGGTGGTTCAGCTGGTGTAGTGTTGGCCACTGACAGAATTACTGGGAAGCATAAATCTGAGCAGAAGGTGAACAATGTAGATGAGTGGGTTCTTGGAGGTCTGGATGCCAGGACTGGCACTGGGGTATAAATAATTTATGGAAGATTGTGTGCATATTTGTTGTAAAAGTGAGAGCAGCAATTGTTAGCAACACTTGGAGAAAAAAAAAACCAACTTATTTAATTTTTCAAAACCAGAGTTTTCTTTCTAAATGAAGACTTTTTTTTTTTTTTTTCCCCTATTTGTTTGCTGGAAAATTTGACTCGAGGCATGTTGTAGGAGGTAAGTAATAAGTCTTAACTAGTTTCTTCTTCTATCAGTATTTGCATCTCAGAGTTTCAAAGCTCTGAAGATGTATCTTGGTAAAAGAGATTCTTGCATTTCCTGGGAAGAACTTTTTTTTTCCCCCAGTATATTATTTGACAGAGATTATGATAATGTTTATATGATTAACAGAAGAGCTGATATTTTTTTTCTTTTCCTTTGCAGCTGTTTAGAAACTTAGCAATGAATTAAATCTTCAAGATAAAATGAAACAGGTCAGACTATATTAGAAGTGCTTTGAAGAATAAACACAGGACTGCCATGATTTTTTTTACTTTTCGAAAGTAAAAACTTTGTGCTCACTTCAGAGTCAGATTGCCTGTAAAATTCAGGGCACTTCTTAGAATGTTCCTGTTACAAAGGGTCTAAAAGACAGATGGGCAGAGTCCAAGGGGATGGCATTCAATAAATCCAAGTGCTGCACTTTGGCCACAACAACCCCATGCAGAGCTACAGGCTGGGGTGGGAGTGGCTGGAGAGCAGCCAAACAGAAAG
>VWZE01010908.1:450534-473860 GCA_013396675.1 Eubucco bourcierii
CATTCACCACCCAGCCTGTATTTGTGCTTGGGATTGTGCCTACCCAGGTGCAGGACCTTACACTTGGGCTTATTGAATTTCATGAGGTTGGCCTGGGCCCACCTCTCCAGCCTGTCCAGGTCCCTCTGGATGGCATCCCTGCCCTCTAGCAAGTCAACTGTGCCACACAGCTTGGTGTCATCTGCAAACTTGCTGAGGGTGCACTCCATTCCTCTGTCCATGTCACTGACAAAGATGTTAAACAGCACTGGTCCCAGCACTGACCCCTGAGGGACACCACTTGTCACTGGTCTCCAGACCAGTAGCTTTGTTTCATGGGCTGCTTGTATGAATCTACTCTGAAAATCCTGGTGAAAAAGAGAATGTGACCTGTAAATTTCCAAGAAACCACACCTGAAGATATGCGCATTATTTCAAGGGGGAACATTTTTTTTTTTTCCTGTTTTTTAAATAGGGAAAACATTTGTGCAATGAAATAATTGTCACCAAGTGATCTAAACTATCAAATGCTTTGATTCCTACTAGTTTAGGTTGCTTACAAGTGCAAGAGAAGTTAATTCCAAATATGCCTCTCTGAAATTCAATCACCAGAGCAGATAAAAGAGTTTTACAGTGTCAGCTTAGTTCTGTCAGTTGCATAGCTCTGGTAGCAGAAGACAAAGCAGAAATGGTTTGTGCATAACTACACAGTTCAAAACCTATAGTTCCTGATGTTTTATCAGTGCCTGCTGTTGCTGCCATCAATGCTGTATCAACAATTGGTAGAAGACTCAAAAAAGTACCTTGATGAACAGAGCAGAGTCGTAAGCAGAATGCAACTTCCTGAGATTAACCTAGAGCCCATATTCCTGAGTGTCGTGGTAGGCCTAAGCAGGTTGAAATAGGCTTATACATGTCCTGGTTTGCCCAGAGATGTTTCTCTGATCTCTCTCCCTCTGCTATGGGGAGAAGCAACCACGGGAAAGAGGACAAAGAACCTGGAGCCACTGAGTCTGAGGACTGTGGCCTTGAGATGTGATGTTGAGATGTGTTCCTTCTAATGCTACTGTGCCTAGCCGAAGTTGTTATTGTAACTACTACTACTTGACCAATTCATACTTTTGCAAAACAAATATCAGCTACCAAAACCACTTTTTGTGAAAAAGCCAGAAAACAGTAACAAATGACAAGTGACAAGTAACAACTGTTACTACCAGACTAATGAAGAGTTTTTCTCTTATTTCTCATATTCTCTGTAATGGTTGCAGGAATTTTAAGCAAATGTCACTCAGCAGCTCATATTTCATGCAGTAATTAATATCTCTGTTCAAAGGTTAAACCTACTGGTTTAAACAAAGTATATTTCCCAATGTCTTGCAGCATTGGGAACAGTGTAGGTTTGTGCTATTTCAGGAGTGGCAGTGGTCAACAGGGAAGTTATTTTACTTTTGATGAAAATCTGTCTCCCAAAGCTCCCTCCTTTTTCTATGAAGACATTTAGAATCATAGAATTACAGAATGGTAAGGTTGGAAGGGACCTCAAAGATCATCTAGTTCCAACCCCCTGCCATAGGCAGGGACACCTCCCACTAGAACAGGTCACTCAAGGCCTCATCCAACCTGGCCTTGAACACCTCCAGAGAGGGACCAGACACAACCTCCCTTGGGCAACCTGTTCCAGTGCCTCACCACCCTCACTGGAAAGAACTTCCTCCTGACATCCAGTCTAAATCCACCTTCTGCCAGTTTAAACCCATTGCCCCTTGTCCTGTCATTGCAAGACCTTGTCAATAGTCCTTCCCCAGCCTTCCTGTAGGCCCCCTTCAGATACTGGAAGGCTACTATCAGGAATCCTGGAAGCCTTCTCTTCTCCAGGCTGCAGAGCCCCAACTCTCTCAGCCTGTCCTCACAGGAGAGCTGCTCCAGCCCTCTGATCATCCTCGTGGCCTCCTCTGGACCCGCTCCAACACTTCCATGTCCTTCCTGTGCTGGGGGCTCCAGAACTGTACACAGTACTCCAGATGGGGTCTGAGGAGAGCAGAGTAAAGGGGCAGAATCACCTCACTTTCTTCCAAGAGGCCTCTGTACTCCCTTCACCATGCTGCTAGACAATGGTTGATAGTTCAGAGGAAAAAAAATAAGTATTTATGTTCCTTCTACCACCTGAATGACTAATGCAAAGGAAAGAATAGACAGCAGCACGTGACATGGAGAATGGTAACGAGGCAGGTCAGCAATGCCCTTGATGAGAAACTTGCTAAAGGCAGAAAATCATCTCACCATGGGAATTGTTTAAAATGTGTCAAAGCAGAGAGCCAACCCAAGACACATTCAGGACAGAAAATTATCATGTGTAAAAGAAAAGAAAGAAAAACAAAACCAAAAAACATTCTATTTTGTAACTGTATGTGAAAAGGGGCACAGCCTTCAAGCCTAAGAAGCCTCTACAAAACGAAAGATCAGCAGAAGAAATACTTAGAACAAACTTATGGGCTTTATAGTAAATGCTACAATTATTTACTAAAGCACACATCTAATTTTTCAAGTAAGGCTTTGTATCTGAAGACAGACAGTTTTAAGCCAGTTTTTAAGAGAGAAGTTTCAGAAAAATACAGCTGCATAAATCTGATTTCTGCAGTAGGAAAAAATGTAGACTACAATTTAAACAATAATAGTTTCTTTTGTATAGATGCAAAACATCATGAAAAAATCCAAATGCTTGTCATCTGTCACAGATGTGTTTGACCTATTGAACAGAAGGGGATAAATGGGTCCTGGTAAAAGCAGCATTACTGAGTTTCAACTGAATTATTTAATTCCTGGAAAGCTATTGCAAAGGTAAATAAATGACTGGTCACTGGCATTCTCACTCAAGAACATTTTCAAGGGCTTGTGCTAGTCCATGTATTCATAAACTATCTGAATGAAGGGGAAATTAGTGAGGTGATAAAATTTGCTGCTGTCACAGGATTAGTCAGGGTAGTAAAAATTAAAGCTGCCTACAGTTTTACCGGACTGTCTGAGATGCTGACGCACCGAGACACGAGGAATGAAATTCACTGTTAACAAAGGCAAAGTAATGTACATGCACAGAGAAAACCAAACGCATAAATATCCACATAAACATAAGTTTAGGGGGAAAAAAACCACTGCAATCCAATGCTTGCTAAATATTGTAGTGCCAGTGTGTAAAACGTTAGTATTCCATATGCTGATTGCTCGGTGTAGTTACTCAAGGAGTATACAGCAGACACAAAAAATGTGTGGAGAAGGACAATGTGTATGAGAAGATATGCAGAGAGACTACACAGATTTTCAACTTGGAAAGAAACAGTTGAAGGGAGATACAACACTCAAAGCAGAAGAGCTAAAGGTGTTCTGATTTCTCTTCACACAAACAAATCAATTTGAAGTTCTTTCTCTAGGCCATCGTGGGAAAAAAGAAAGTTAATAGCATATTCAAAAGTTGGACAAATGCAACAAATCTGTAACTACTCATTTTGCCAAATCAGTTCCAGGAAGAACTACTCCCTCCTTGCTTTGATGCCCATGTTCTTTTGAGCCACAGTCAGAGCTAGAAAGCTGTGAGAGAAGAAATGGGTCTGGCTCTCATTTCTATTCCCACCCACCCCATGGATCCTTGCTTTACATTAAAAACTGTAATTCAGGTCAGCCTCCCTGTATTCCATGCTCGAAGTATAGGGTGAATCTCAGTCTTGTCCTGTTGATGAATGGCAGTGCAGTGGATCCCTTAATGGAAATCTGGTAATGTCTTCCTGTAAATTACTAATGCCTTGTTCACCACAGCAGGACACTGTTAAAAAACATGCCCTGGAAAAAAAAAGAAAAAAAACCCAAAACCACAAAAAAACCCCCAACCAAACAAACAAAACAACCCCCCAAACAAACCACAAAACAACAAAACCCAAACCAAACTACCCAAAACCATCCTCCACAAAAATTATTTCTTTTCTGTATTGCATTAGAGATACAGTGATACCTGGTACTGATGAGAAGTTTATCAGTGCCAGGAACAAGAAAATTTGGGGGAATAAAAGTTTATTTCTCATTTAAACTACTCATCTTTAATGGAACCTGTTCTCTGAGTAAGAAATTAGAACAACTCATCCAAAAAAATTCTACCAAGAAATCCTTTTATTTTTCACAGCCTAACACCTTTGGAGGCTTACAAAGGTATCGAAGGTCTCACATAATCCACCCCAAATCTCATTTTCTTTGTCACCTTTGTGCCTTTGGTCCTATCATGCTCCAGCTACTCATAATTAAACTTGTCAATCAAGCAAATATCCTGACATCTTCTGAATGAAAGAAAACATAGCAGACATTGTGCTGAGGTGTTGCCAATGTGGCAACTACAGACAACAAATTCAAGCAGTGGTTTTGTGACAAGAAGGGGGAAAAAAAACAATGCTGAACTGCAAAAAGGCCTGGCTAGTTAACAAGACTGGGTAGAAGTGTAAACTTTGACGTTTTCAGTTTGAATTAGGGTCAATATAGCATTAGCATTGTTTGTGCTAACTAAAATTATTGCTAAGCATCTGAAGGACTGCATCAGGAATATGACTAAGTTTAAACATATGGGGGTAGGGATGATGAGAATGGGGTGAGTAGGAAAGGCTGAAAAAAGTTTGCCTTGCTGCTTCCAGTGCCATTTTTTTTTTCAGCACAGAGAGATATGACAGCTTTCACTTTTTTCATTCTGACATCTTTTCATTAGTTCTAAATTTGCTTTCTAAAATCAGGCTGCAGCTCTAAGAACACTGTCTTTGATTAGTGAAATTTTTGAAGCTGAGCTCATTCTTAAGTACCTTGATGAATCAGTGCCCAAGTTATCAGCTCCTCCTCTTGGCCTTCAAAACTATGTAGAATCACATTGTCAGGGTCACAAACCAAACTGATCTCAGGGAAGCATCTAGTTCCTGACTTGAACCTTCTCTCTTTCCCAAAAGAAAAAGAAAAAGAAAAAGGGGGAAAAAAGAACAATAAAAAGAAAAAAAAAAAAGAAAATAAAATTAAGAAAAATAAGAAGAAAAAGGAAAAGGAAAAGGAAAGGGAAAAGGAAAAGGAGAAAAGGAAAAGGAAAAGAAAAATGAAAAGGAAAAGGAAAAGGAAAAGGAAAAGGAAAAGGAAAAGGAAAAGGAAAAGGAAAAGGAAAAGGAAAAGGAAAAGGAAAAGGAAAAGGAAAAGGAAAAGGAAAAGGAAAGAAAAAGAAAAAGGAAAAGGAAAAGGAAAAGGAAAAGGAAAAGGAAAAGGAAAGAAAAAGGAAAAGAAGAAAAAGGAAAAGGAAAAAGAAAAGGAAAAGAAAAGGAAAAGATGAAGAAATAGAGGAAAAAAGGAAAAGGAAAAGGAAAAGGAAAAGGAAAAGGAGAAAAAGAAAAAGGAAAAAGAAAAGGAAAAGGAAAAAGAAAAGGAAAAGGAAAAGAAAAAGGAAAAGGAAAAGGAAAAGGAAAAGAAGAAAAAGGAAAAGAAGAAAAAGGAAAAGGAAAACAAAAAGGAAAAGAAAAAGGAAAAGGAAAAAAGAAAAAAAACCAACCCCCCCAAAAAAACAACCAAAAAAACCAACCCCCAAAAAACCCCAAAACCCAACCCAAACCAAATCAAACAAAAAAGAAAAAAAAAAAACAAATCCAAGCCAAACCAAACCAAACACACCTCACCAAACACCGAGAACCTCCTCCAACTGCATGTTACAAATCTATCTAGATTATGTTTCCTTCCCCCTCCTTCTAAACACTTGACTAGATTTTGAGCCATAAGTGTTATCTATTCTGATTTATCACTTCATCTGACTCACTGAATTTCATCCAGTCATTTCTGTTTTGAACCTAATAGCCTGTAAATGAACTAGAGCTTTTCTCCTGGGTAGACATGCAATCAAGGAAAACATTGATTTTAAATTTACAGAGTATTGCTTTCAAAAATTGTTTTCTCTCTACATCTCTATTTAACAATCTGACACCAAAGTGCCTGAGAACAGTCTTCAGGATACCATATTGTCTGATAAAGGCATTTTTTTCTGCTCATCTATAACTAGGGAGTTGCAAATATGATGTGAGAAGAGTTGCCAAATGTGGGTTTGTTTTTTGGGGTTTTTTGTGGGGTTTTTTTGGGCACACTGTAGGAAATAATATAAAATAGAGCGTCATAACGAAGTCCTTGACTTGACTAGGTAGATTATTTTTTTTTCTCTGTTCCCATTTAAACAGTAGAGGTTGGTGTAGAAAACAGAGGCTGGCAGTAACTTTCCAAATAGTCACATGAATGGCTAACACCACTCCCTTGAGATGGAAAAAATTAAAAATAAAAATGGAATCTTCAAATTGCAAAGTTATTCTCAATATTGTTATTTTAACTCTTCCAGGATCATTTTGTTCAGGCAACATTTACCATGTGCTCAAGTACTTCACACGTAGCTTAAAAGACCAAAGATAGGCTTTATTAGCTAATGGAGGGAATGAACAACTACGCTTACTAAGTTGTTATTTTAAGCATTCATATTCACACAACTCTGAATAAGGCCTGTGAGTGTTTGTAGGCCAGGCAGTGATCAAAGAGAGGTCAAAGTATTAACTTCCACTGCTCTGTGGAAGAGGCCAACCTTCAAGATTGCTGTTTTGCCATCTCACGACTCCCTGACTTTTAGGGTTTTATAGATCCATGTTGGTGTTTGTCTTCTTAGATCCTCAAATTGCTATGACTGTGCAGTTTTAGCTTCTTTATCTTGCATGACACTTCACATCTTCGCATCTCTTTCTCAAAATAAAACAATTTGCTCTGACTTTTCCCCACAGGTTTTGTAGTTAGAATACCCTGGAGCTAAAACTTGGGTCCAGAGAGCTTGGGTCCTCTGCTCCTTGGCAGAGGAATATAGGAAGAGAGTTACAGTTGACAATGCCTATATATTATCTGTGTTTCTGTACATTTAAACAGAGATGAGCACAGCGGTTAATGCCACTTTGAATTATTGTTTCAAGACACCTGTAGATGCAAGAAGATATTAAATTGATTTATACATGGCTTACATTACCTACCACATTGAGTCATACTCCTTCATCTAATTCAATCTTTTCTATACCTTTGGAGCTTGTGAATTTTCCATTGAAACATTGGGAGCAGAAGTAATAACTGCATGCACATTCTCATTTTCTTTTTGTTGGCTCAGAGGTTGAACTTCCTGCCCTACAGAGAATTTTGGATAACTCACTGTCAAGAAAACTCCCAGCAGGATCAAGACCTTGCATGAAAACCTGTGTTTGCCACAATGAATGGTTTTAAATGAAGCACAAACTCACCAGACACTGGGTGGTAGTTCAAATGCCAGAAAATTTCAACAGAAAAAGAGGCTGAGCCACAATTACTCTGTTCAGTGGTAATCATTGGATTTTTTAACTTCACAGCAGCTGGTTTGCTTCCTCTCTTTTTAATTATATTGAAATTATTGATGCAAATTAAAGGACAAGCAAAATTAAAAAAAAAAAAAAAAACTAAAAGGGAAGAACACTGTGCAGAAGGAAATGTGTCAGTGTCTTCCAGAGATATAAAGAGATTGAAGATGCTGAAGAGAGCAAAAAGAAGCCTCATGTTCTGTTGGCCAGTGACTCGGAACAGAGAGCATGCTTAATCCTGTGAGAGTGCAATACCTTGCATGATGTACAAGTGCCTCACAGACAGAAATTATTAACACTATTTATAATAAAAATACCATGTCTGTGTCACAGGGTTCATTACTAGATAATACCTTATCTGGACTGAAAAATTACATTGTACAGGACAATAGTCTCTTTGACAATGGAGCTAACACAGCTGTTGAATTGAAACTAGTCCTGCAATGACATCTAGAGATCTCGAAAATGCAACATATCCTGTGCTCACAAACCCACTGGTCTGTAGAATTCACTGGTTATTATTTGATTGTATGAGAAATTAATTTCTCTCATTCAAATTGTGGTAGGTTTTTTTGTTTGTTTGGTTGGGGTTTTTTTATAATATATATGTTGTTCCAACAGAAAACCACTTCGCTTCCAAAATTCTGAGCTTTGTGGGCAATACAGCTGCCAAAGGAGTCACAAATACTCATAGGGGGATGATGAACTAATATTGGATTTACCTTTCAAAGGCATGAATGTCTGAGGAACCACTATCTTTGGTCACTTCAGATTCCTGAGAGAGCCTTGAGGGAGCTTTGTGAAGCTGTGCTGACGCTTTCTCACACTAAACCTGTAAGCCACATTCTGCTAGCTGAAGCTTTTCCAGTTTGTGAATGTCTTTGGCCTTATTAAGAAGAATTTGAGAAGAGCTTATAGAGAATTAGAAATCTTTATTCAGAAGCTAGTATCTTAGTTGCTGGTTATTATTCTGCACTGCTTATTTTTCTAATGTGAATTTCAATTATTTTTATTTCAGAAAATTCATCTCAATAACATATTGGTAGCAAGAATAATACCTGGAAGAGCTTGGAGGCTGCTGGCTCAATAAATCTAATTGCTGCCAAACACATCTATTCTAATTTTTTTTTTTTTTAATTTTTTTTACAAGTTTTTGGTTGGTTGGTTTTAAATAAAAGGACAAATAAATAAAGGTGAATATTATTTTGTGCTAAGGAGAAACCTTATCCATAAAACCCAAAGACCCAGGGAACTAGATGCCAGTCAGTTTCACAACTGTGCCCAACAAGATCATGGAACAGGTGCTCCTAGAAACTGGCAAGACGTGAAAAATGAGGAGGTGATTTGTGGTAGCCAGTGTGGTTTCACCAAGAGCAAATCTGATGCTGTCCTAGGCTATATATCTGAAAATCATTCATCATTGAGCTCCTACATTTGGAGGACAGTACTAGAAAAGTTGCTACCCACTATAACGGCGCCATGGTAAGAAAGAGTACTGATGAAATTTGTACTTGGCTAGATGTCAGATGCAATAGAGACCCAGAAGTTGATCATATCATAGCTGATGGATCAGATGCATTCCTTGAGGTGATGTAAACTTTGGGAGCAATCATTTCCTTACAGTACTTGTCATGCTAGGCCTAAGAAGGCCATAATAGGTTTATACATGTCCTGGCTTGCCCAGACATGTTTTTGGTCTTCTGGTTGCCCAGAAGCAAACAAAGGAAAGAGGACAAAGAACCTGGAGCCACTGAGTCTAAGGGCTGTGTCCTGCCCAGACTTGTTTGCATCCTGTGGTAAACAAGGTACACAGGCTCAGCTTGTGCCTGCCTTGTGCCAGGCCTGTGTTCTGCCCTAAAAAGGGTAAAGTAAACCTATGGCTCTACCTAATATGGTCAAGTTTGGCTAACTGCCATTCTGATTAGCTATTCTGTGTCCAAAGGCCATTAATCTCAGGTTGTATTGATAAAAAGAGATGAACAGGTAAACACAACATGCTCTGCCATTGTAGTCATTCTTGCTTTCTGCTTGCTACTGCCTGCTGCTATTGTACTGCCTTATTGTATCCTGGAAACTGCCTGCCTCCAGTTTACCAGGAACAGGCTCTAAATGCCTCCACATTATCAGCCTGCATAGCCAGTGTGACATTGTGCTGAGACTGCACATCACAAGACATCCTGCCTGCACCTGAAAGCCTCCTGCCAAGACAGGAAGTCCTGGAGACACACAGATCATCCAGAGAGATCAGGACCAGGTCAGAGATTGTCTGCCTCCTTTCCCCAGCAGCCCGGGAAGAATCAGAAGTCTCAGCAGATGACAAGACAGTAACAGAATTCCCTGAAAGTGTTTGGGTACTGTCTGAAGCTGTAGCCAGCCCTGCCTGGAGATATTTTGTGAGTAACTACTTCAAACCTCTTGTAATTCACCATTGCCTTCTGCCATAAGCAGAAAGGAGCTCCTTGAATCCATCTAGTGGGGAAGCCAGGTAGTGACTGCAAGTGGTACATCGACCACAGGAACTTTCTCTTCCAGTTCAATTAATGTTATATTATCACTAGTTATTCCTAGATCCTGTGTTATTATCTGTACAATGTTTCCATGACCATGTGAAGAACCTAATTATTTAAAAAATCCTGGTAGGGTGGTAAGACTCCTGAACATCAAAATTAATAAACAATATTGGAAAAATACCATCTCACGTTATTTAATTCTCCCCTCCATAACAGCACTGAAAGACAAGAAATCTTTGTGTGGTCGCACACAGAGAGTGGTGATCAAGGGCACAATGTCCACCTGGAGACCAGTGACAAGTGGTGTACCTCAGGGGTCAGTGCTGGGATCAGTGCTGGTTAATATCTTTGTCAGTGACATGGACAGAGGAATGGAGTGCACCCTCAGCAAGTCTGCAGATGACACCAAGTTGTGTGGCACAGTCGACTTGCTAGAGGGCAGGGATCCATCCAGAGGGACCTGGACAGGCTGCAGAGCTGGGCCCAGGCCAATCTCATGACATTCAACAAGGCCAAGTGTAAGGTCCTGCACCTGGGTAGGCACAATCCCAAGCACAAATACAGGCTGAGTGGTGAATGGCTGGAGAGCAGCCCTGAGGAAAAGGACCTTGGAATCTGGGTTGATGAAAAGCTCAACATGAGCCTGCAGTGTGCACACGCAGCTCAGACAGCCAACAGAGTCCTAGGCTGCATCAAGAGAAGCGTGGCCAGCAGAGCAAGGGAGGGGTTTGGTACTGGTACTCTCCTTTGGACTTCTGACCATAAGCACTTCAGGTGAGCAGCCCAGCAATTTTCCACTCACCTTGTATTCCTACCTATCCAAAACATATTTCTTTGGCTTAGCAACATGCAATATCATGTTGAGACTCTTACTGAAGTCAAGGTAAACAACATCTGCTGCCCTGTCTCTTCCTCCATAGACCAAGTCATCTCTTCTCCTCATGGAAAATAAATGGAGTTGCTCAGTTTTGCTTTCTATTGTTGTATCCAACCTGGTTGTTTCCAGTCACATTCTTGTCCTTTGTGCACCTGCAAATGGTTTCCACATGGATTTATTCCATGAGGTTAGAGTCACCAACCTGTAGTTCCCCAGGTTCTCCTCCTTGCTTTTACTCTTTCATGTTCAAAGTGAGAATAGATACTCAGAGTCAGTTACATAATTTCCCTTTTCCTTTCCACCCCCTCAGAGTTGAATCAAACTCACTCTCCATTCAATAGACTTGTATCTTACAGTGAAAATAATGTTCATTCATATAGACCTGTGTTCATAGCAGTGAACCTCTGACATCCTGATAACAGAAAAATAGTAAATAGCAGAGAGGTGATTTGGGATTTGGCTTCTGCCTATGTGCAATAATTCTAGTGAACCCTATTTCAGGTACTATTTTAGGGTCTCAACTGACATCCTTAACTGTAGGATTGTTTGTTTGTGGGTTTTTTTCCTGTAAGAGTATCCATTTCTTTCTGGATATGAGGAATATTTGGTTTAGATACAGCAAGATCCACCCTTTCTCAGATGCTTATAGGAATACTGCATTAAATTTCCAGAATTGTCTATATACAAAATTACTTCTATGGTACCCTCTGAGTTTCAAAGCATTAGACATTTCAGTGAGCACAGTTGGTCCTATTACACTTGTTTGCATGCACAGGTGATAATTTCATTCTGTGAAATATCTTGTTACAGATGAGATCAATTAGGGAGACTGTGTCTGCTGCAAACTCAATTAGGACTAATCAGTTTTATCCTACTAATCTCGGAAGAGAGTTTACTTGTACTGTGGAAGTGGAGGGGGAGAATCTCCTCCCTTGACCTGCTGATCATACAGCTTTTGATGGAGCCCAGGATACAGTTGGACTTCTGGGCTGGGAGTGAACATCGTTGTTTCATATCCAACGTTTCATCCATCAATATCCCCAAGTCATTCTCCACTGGGCTGCTCTCAACCCCTTCATTCTCCAGCCTGTATTATTGAGACCTAGGATTGCACCAACACATGCGCAGTACCTTGAACTTGGCATTGTTGAACCTCATGAGGTTCAGAGAGGTCCATTTCTCAGTCTCTAACTACTTCTTCCAGTTAAAGAATATTTGATGTTCAAACAGAATCTTCTGCAGTTGCTGGTTCTCCATCTGTTTCCATGGAAATTGCTACTGATCTAGCCACAGCTGGTCATGCTGCCCCAGTACTTGCTGAACCTGTCAGAGTAGCAGCTACTACTTCTGCCATCTGTATGCAGAGGATATTCCGTCAGGCATTGTCCAGTGTGTCTTTGCTTTCTGCTGTGGGCAGGCTGGTCTCCAGCTGTAGCACCAATGACATCACTGGACAGCAATTCTCCTTGTCCCCAGTACTTAGTGAGTAATAAACAAATTCCTTTCATCTCTGTGGGCAAGTGACAAACTGGTGCAAAGAGTATTGAGATTTATCAAGAGTTCATCCTGATACAACATCCTGATTCTTACTCATTTTGTAAAGAGTGTCCTCTGTGTCACTGGTTTTATGGGGAAGAAGGTCTCCTGTGTTTGTATCCCAGCCACCTGTGCAGATGAGTTCCTGAAAAGAGTCTCTCAGATGCCATATGAACAGGATATGGCTTTCCTTGCAGTCCATGTTTATGTAGCTTCCAGCTGAACTGTGGAATTCTTTAACATGTAACAACCGAAATAGAGACACTGGAGCAAAGGAAGAAAACAAACAAAAGAAAACATCTTTAAAAGTCCTAGAAATGGCAGCACAATTTGTAATAATTACTTTGTAAGAGAAATGGCAAAGCACACGAAAAAGCCCTACACTGTTACTGTAAAGAAATATTTATCTCTGAAGGAAATTGCAGGTGTTTGCCATCTAATGTCAGTGTAGGTTATTGAAAATACATTGATGCTTTGTCTCCTTTTTGAGAGCATGAAGTGCCAGAGTGCTTTTGTCTGTGTGATTCATCTTTGGAAGGAAGTGCTACATCTGGCACTTTTACAGCTCAAATTATAGTTTTCTTCGGTGAAAAATCCAAACTACTAATTATGTTTGACCAGGTTGATACTTGTGACTTAATGAAGCCAGGCAGCAAAAAAAAAAAGAACGCCTGTCACAAACTAGGTCTGTATGTAAGAAGTCCTACTTACACAGAATCACAGAATGATAGGAGTTGAAAGGGACTTGTAGAGATATCTAGTCCAACCCCCACACCAAAGCAGGTTCCCCTAAAGCAGGTTGCACAGGATGGAATCCAAACGGAAACTGAATGAGTCTGGAGGTGGAGAGTCTACCACCTCTCTGGGTAGCTTCTTCCAGTGCTCCACCACCCTCAACATAACCTCTCCATTACCTCTTTTCCTCTCACAGGGCACCACTGACAAAAAAGATTGATCTCATCCTCCTGATACCCACCACATAAATGTTTATAAGCATTGGTAAGACCTTTCTTCAGACTTCTTTTCTCCAAGCTAAAGAGCAAAAGTCCCTCAGCCTTTCTTCATAAAACTGATATTCTACTCTTCTATCTATTGTACTCTCTTAAGCAGTTGCCTGTTCTTGAACCTCCCTGACGGCCACACCCTTCTTGATGCATTCAAGGATGCCATTGGCTTCTTGGCCACAATGATACGTTACTGGCTCATGGTCATCCTGTTGTCCTTCAAGACTCCCACAGAGCTGTTTTTCAGCTGGTCAGCATCCAACTTGCACTGGTACATGGGAGTGCAGTATCTCGCCTGCTTTTCAGAAACTTTCAAAGAAAATTGAGAGCAGCCCAGCAATGACTTCTGCCATCTCCCTCAGCACTTGCAGATGCATCCACTCAGGACTTACAGACTTATGACTGATCTCTAACTTGATCCTTCTCAGTCAAGGGAAAGTCTTCCTTCCTCCAGGCTTCTGCTGTTACCTCCAAAGTCAGTGACTCCTGAGGGCTGACCTGAGCAATAAAGACTTAAGCAATGTCAGCATTTAGTAACTTCTCTGCATCCTCCATTACCGTAGCGCCTGCTTCATGCCACAACAGTCTGAAAAACAGTCTGCCATTCCTCTTGCAAAAGGCACGTGCAGAAAGGTAGGCATTAGTGTTTCTTCATGATGAGAAATAAATGATGTTGTCCATGTACCTACTCCTTGTGAATTAGAGTGGATCCTGTGATGACAGTGTTCAGCCACACAAATAAGGTGAAAGAAAATGGATCTTTGTAATGTCATGTGTGACGATATGAGGAGTCTGAAGAACCCATTCCAGAATGCTGTTCCTCCTGAAAAAGCTGCTGCATTATTATGTTTGTCATCCCAAGTGTCCTGGATCCTAAAATCAAATTTAGCTTGTTGTATTACAATTGATAAGTTATGTGTTGTAAACCACACAGTTCAAGTGTCCACACAGTGTCAAGACAATTACCTTCCACTGAAGAAGGCCTTCAAACAAACAAAGATGGCAATGCAGAACATCTTTGACAAAAGTTCAGAAATTTAAGCCTGGATTCACTCCATTTAAGGCACTTAATTAAAATGCCTACATTTAGAGCTTCAGTACTCTATTCCCTGTAAAATCAGTGGAATGATAGAGACATTTCAGAGAGCACATCAGGTCTGAGTTGGTATTTAAAACTGTCTTTATTACTGTTCAGAGAACTTAGTGTTACTAACTTCCCAACAGAAGTTTTGAAGTATTTTTGGTGAATGTAATTGAGGCAGAGGGATTTGGCCTAATTATAATTATGCTTATAAGAACAAAATTGTAGGGAATTGATAGACTTTGTCACTCACACAAATGACTTCATATATTGGGAGGAACCTATGGGATTCTGTATCCAGCATAATACATTTGTCATGTCTGGAATAAAATCGGGTGTGCTGTGTACCAGCAGCTGAAAAGACAAACTGTGAAGTCCCCAAGCTGGAAAGGACTGCAAGTTATTTGCAGTGCTGACACAGAAATGGCAGAGAGAGTATTAGTATTAAATATCCATGGAAAACAGCCATTCACAGTTGAAATAGATAGCAAGCAATTTCTTGAAAGGCTGAAAATATAAGCTGCCTTGTTAATGTCTTTGTCTCCCATAGAGCAGCTCTTTTAAATACAGAGAACAGATATGCAAATCCCTAGTTCTCCAGATGTGATCCATATAATATGGGTGCAGTCTTATCTTCTTTGCAACTGTTAAACTGCTTTGGGAAATATGGAAGAAGGAAAAATAGTTTGCTTTCTAGTAACAGTTGCTCACAGATGATTCAGCTGCAGTCATGTGAAATAATTCTGAAGGAAAACTCAATCCTTGCTATTAGAAACATCAGATGAAAGAAAGGTCTGTGATATAGCATGGGGCATACTGTGCTAATTAGTCCAAAATTGTTGTGCCCCCTGTAAACTTCTATGTCTTGCTCAATCATGGTTTAACTAAAGACATTCAGTAATGCTTATGAGATTTTTATATGCAGTTCTACTTATAACAGCCTCCAAAAGAATCAGGGTTCACAACAATGTCTAGATTCAAAGAGTAGCCTAAAAATAAACATCCCAGAAGCTACCTAAGCCCTGAAACCACTTATATTATATAGAGTTACACCTTCAGCTGAAAATAAGAAAGGGTGTCCCTGCCCATGGCAGGGGGGTTGGAACTAGATGATCCTTGTGGTCCCTTCCAACCCCAACTGATTCTATGATTCTGTGATTCTATGATTCTATGACTGTGATTCTATGATTCGAACATTGCCCAAATTTGAACAGGCTCCATTTGCTGACTGCTGTGAGTTAAGAGCAGAGTTTAGCCCCTGATCCACGTATTTAGCTGCACAGCAGTAGCACACAGTCAGATCGCTGAAGGGTCAGTGCTGTGTTACATAAAGAAAAGGGAGAGGAAGGTCTTTGCTACAAAGAATTTCTATTTGTGTCATGTCATACATAGATGTCATAGCATCTGGGAAGAGAGGAAGATTATAATAATGGTTTTTTATGTAGTTCAAATATTATCTTTATATGACAGACTGTCTCTCTCTGTTGGCTAGCTGTGACAGTTTTCCAGCAGAAGGAGGTCTGGACTGAAACACAGAGATTACATTGAATTCCTGACTCTTAAATGTGAGGTAAGAGGGCAAGTAGCCTGTGCTTCAGTGTCAGCTTGCCAGACTTGCTGAGGCTTCTGTGGGAGCACGAGAGCAGAACATATTGGGACAGTGATGAGGATCTCAGGTTTTACTGTTAACTTCACTGGTTGTAATCCTTCACTTCGGGCACCCATGCAAAGGGTATGGAACAGAAAAAGAACAGAGGAATCTGAAAGGAAAAGTATATTCCTAAAACTGAGTTTTTATGCCCAGATGACAACAGAAATAATTCCACATATACAACTCAATTAGTATATATCTTCAGCCAGTTCCTCACATGGCTTCTGCCTACCCTTGGACTGTTCCAAAGGGGGAAAGTGAGCAAGTGTGATGAGCAAACAGATAAGAGATCTGGATGAAGAGCAGAGCCAGGAACCTGGGAGCAGTGTACTTTCTGCAACCAGTTATCTCCCATTGTAATTAATTGAACACTTCTAGTGTGCGTGAAGAGAATAGAATCCCTTCGTTTCAGTTGCTGCTTTTATAGCACCACAGCATCACTGCCTTGGAATCTGTAGGGTCTTTACAGTCAACAACAGCAGCAGCTTTAGGCTCAACCATCAGCACTCAAAAGTAGTATTCAGGTCAAAGACAGATCCCAGTTGCTTAGACAAGAAGAATGTCCCCAGTGGAGCAATTTTTTTTTTGAAACCAGGTAAAGGAGCCCCCAGAGCAGAGCACAAGTTTGTGAGCTATGCAGTTATGGAGAGCAATCACAGAGCTGGCATTGCATCCTTGATGTTTCTCCTGCTTCTTTCAGTTCTGATGGACTTTAAGATCAGGCATATTCTTGCTGTGCTTCAGGATTTATTAGTGCCTATTTGGACTTAATGTCTTCCTTAAAGGTGATAGTTGTTAATTAAAGAATATATTCTTTAATCCAGTTGGTATCAGTAGTACCAGAGAAAGAATATTTTATATATTTTTATTTATATATCTATATAAAATATATTTATTTTTATATAGTATATAATTTATTTTGTGTATATGTATATGAAATATAGATTTTATATATGGTACATATTTATATTATATGAGTATATTGTTATATTTTATGTAATAGATTGTTTTAAAAATCCTTCTCTTGTGAGATGATTATTTATTCTTTCAAATGTTAGCATTCACTTTTACCATTAGAGGGCTGTGTTGTTTGTCACTTTTTCATCTGTGTACTTATTCAGATCTGTCAAGAACTACCTGCAATGATATAACCACGACACATCCAAGTGTCTTTACCTTTCACCCAGTAAGTGGTATGTATCTTGTTCACTATCAATATCAGGACTAAAATAGAAAGAGATAAAGCAGTGAGTTAAAGTAAGGACTTTAAAGCATAAAAATCCTTTTTACACATAAACAGATTTATCTGTAACTTGCTCAGTTTAGGATTTATTACGATTTCATCTGATGAATTTGGGGTTCTAACCATCAGCATCAGATAATGGCACAGTTTGAATGGGGAGAGGGAGGAAGGAATCATAGAATCATAGAATGGTAAGGTTGGAAGGGACCTCAAGGATCATCTAGTTCCACCCCCCTGCCATAGGCAGGGACACCTCCCACTAGTACAGGTTACTCAAGGCCTCATCCAATCTGGCCTTGAACACATCCAGGGAGGGAGCATCCACAACCTCCCTGGGCAACCTGTTCCAGTGCCTCACCACCCTTACTGTAAAGAACTTCCTCCTAACATCTAGTCTAAATCTCCCCTCTGCCAGTTTAAGCCCATTGCCCCTTGTCCTGTCATTGCAGGACCTTGTAAATAATCCTTCCCCAGCCTTCCTGTAGGCCCCCTTCAGATACTGGAAGGCTACTATCAGGTCCCCTCGAAGCCTTCTCTTCTCCAGGCTGAAGAGCCCCAACTCCCTCAGCCTGTCCTCATAGGAGAGCTGCTCCAGCCCTCTGATCATCTTTGTGGCCCTCCTCTGGACCCGCTCCAACACTTCCATGTCCTTCCTGTGCTGAGGGTTCCAGAACTGCACACAGTACTCCAGGTGGGGTCTGACGAGAGCAGAGTAAAGGGGCAGAATCACCTCCCTTGCCCTGCTGGCCACGCTTCTCTTGATGCAGCCTAGGACTCGGTTGGCTGTCTGGGCTGCATGTGCACACTGCAGACTCATGTCAAGCTTTTCATCAACCCAGACTCCAAGGTCCTTTTCCTCAGGGCTGCTCTCCAGCCATTCACCACCCAGCCTGTATTTGTGCTTGGGATTGTGCCTACCCAGGTGCAGGACCTTACACTTGGCCTTATTGAATCTCATCAGGTTGGCCTGGGCCCAACTCTCCAGCCTGTCCAGGTCCCTCTGGATGGCATCCCTGCCCTCTAGCAAGTCGACTGTGCCACACAGCTTGGTGTCATCTGCAAACTTGCTGAGGGTGCACTCCATTCCTCTGTCCATGTCACTGACAAAGGAAGGGGATTGCAATAGTTCATACTTTCTATAAAGAGGAAATCGTGCTTTCTGCTGAGAAACAATGAAACCCAAAGAGGTCTGCAATGCATTCATACAGACAGATCAATATTTTTATACATGAGCATGGTTTTTATACAGACTAGAAGTGGTCTGGTTGAGCAATTCCATCAGGGATTTTTTTGATGGCAGTGGCTGTACTCCATTTTCTGACCATTAGGAAGCACAAATGCTTAAAAATTGTGATTGAGTTATCACCATCTGATAGAGAGAAGCTTTTTGCACAGTGGTCTTAACAGAGATGTTCTTCAGTTAGAAACTTTATATATATATATGTATACACACACACACACAAATTAAGATGAAGCAGATAGCACCATCCAAAGTTACCCAAGCAATGCAGTAGTAAATCCAACTCTGTACAACATGTGTTTTTTTAATAAAAAGACAAAATTCTTTGATATTTGCTATAAGAGTGAGCTCACTGGGCTTTGTTAAATGACTTATCTCATGCATCTAGATTAGAAAATGTCAAACCATTGACTGCCTGTTCTCTGAGCAGTCAGCATCAAAACTGCTCTCCACTGCCTTGCTGGGCTTCAGGGGACACTTTCAAAGGCCAAAATGACACACAGATCATGACTTTCATTATCTGAGATAGAAATTGTTTTAGAGGCTAGGGACATTAAATGTTCTGATGCTATGTAAAAGGAGAAAATTCTATCAAAACATCTTGTTAACCAGGGCACACACATGAAAGATCATCATAACTCTCCGTGAATAAATCCACTTTCTTAGTTGAGCAAATCTTTTAAAGACACAATTATGCCCCTTGATGTTCAGGAAGGCACTTTAAGAGAACACAGTAGGCATCTAGAGAAGCACAGATGTTGGAAAAGGGATAAATTCAAACCTTGACATTCCATATCAAAATTAAAATAAAATTAAATATAATCATTTCTTCTTAAATCCAGTTGCAAAAACCATCAATATGTTTTGTGCAGCTGGTAGGAAAGTTTGCTCCTTAAAAGTGCTGTCCTACTGGATTTACATTCTAGTAAGAGTCCCTAACACATATCTGCCCCTGACATTTGGACATATAAAGTAGTTGTATGTAGAGATGGCATAGCAGGCATATGGACCTCCACTGAAGGCTTAGAGAAAATGGGAGAACAAAGGACACCAAGCTACCTATTGTCCTTTTTGGTTCCGTAATAGTAGACTATGCAATAAGAAACACAGCTTTCAGAAAAACAAGGCACAACTTTAACTCACCTTCCTCACATGTAGAGTAAAGCATGTCTACCATGAGCCATGGCATTTATTTTTATGCACACAAAACCATGGGGGAGGACAACAGCCAAAGCAATAAAAAAAACAGAATCATAGAATGGTAAGGTTGAAAAGGACCTCAAAGATCATCCAGTTCCAAGCCCCTGCCATAGGCAGGGACACCACCCACTAGAACAGGTCACTCAAAGCCTCCTCCAACCCGGTCTTGAACACCTCCAGGGGGGGAGCAGCCACAACCTCCCTGGACAACCTGTTCCAGTGTCTCACCACCCTCGCTGCAAAGAACTTCTTCCTAACATCCAGTTTCAATCTTCCCTCTGCCAGTTTAAACCCATTGCCCCTTGTCCTGTCATTGCAAGACCTTGCTAATAGTCCCTCTCCAGCCTTCCTGTAGTCCCTCTTCAGACACTGGAAGGTATCCTTGAAGCCTTCTCTTCTCCAGGCTGAAGAAATAAAATCAAGGAATGTCCCTATTGACTGTTGCCTAAAGACAAATCTATTTTTCCCTTTGTTTTTGACTGACAGGATGCTAACATATGGATTAACTCCCTCTTGTCATTATTGGCAGAAATGCTAATGTGTCCTTTTAACACTAGTTGTGTCACCACATTACAGACTGTTCTAGAGAAAGCTTTCAGGAACAGTTGATGGAAAAATTCTGCCAGAATTCAACACACATAAATTAACGCTGATTCTCCTCCCCCTCTACTCTGCCCTGGTGAGACTCTGCCTGGAATATCGGGTTCAATTTTGGGCTCCCCAGTTCGGGAGGGACAGGGATCTACTTGAAGAGTCCTAGGGAGAGTTAGGAAGAGTTAGGAAGATGATTAAGGGACTGGAGGACCTGCCCTCTGAGAGGTTGAGAGGCTTTTTGATCTGGGAGGGCTTCGAGAGGACCTGATAGTAGCCTTCCAGTATCTGAAGGGGGCCTACAGGAAGGCTGGGGAAGGATTATTTACAAGGTCCTGCAACGACAGGACAAGGGCCAATGGGTTTAAACTGGCAGAGGGGAGATTTAGACTAGATGTTAGGAGGAAGTTCTTTACAGTAAGGGTGGTGAGGCACTGGAACAGGTTGCCCAGGGAGGTCATGGATGCTCCCTCCCTGGATGTGTTCAAGGCCAGATTGGATGAGGCCTTGAGTAACCTGTACTAGTGGGAGGTGTCCCTGCCTATGGCAGGGGCTTGGAACTAGATGATCCTTGAGGTCCCTTCCAACCTTACCATTCTATGATTCTACGATCTAATAAATGTTTATAAACATCTGAGGGCTGGGAGTCAAGAGGGAGGGGACAAAGTCTTCTCAGTTGTACCCTGTGATTGGACAGGGGGAAATGGGTATGAATAACAGCACAGGAAGTTCCGCCTCAATATGAGGAAGAACTTTACTGTAAGGGTTACAGAGCACTGGAACAGGCTCCCCAGAGAGTTGTGGGGTCTCCTTCTCAGAAGACTTTCAAGATCCATCTGGATGCCTTTCTGTGCGACCTGCGCTAAATCCTGTGGTCCTGCACTGGTAGGAAGATTGGACTCAGTGATCTGTGGAGATCACTTCCAACCTCTAACATTCTGTGATCCTGTGATTAGTTTGTTGCGGCAAGAAACCCAACACTAACAATTCTAGATTAGTACTTTAAAAATAGGAGATTTGAAAAATAAATAACTTAAAAAAAAAAAACTCAAACCAAATAAAAAAACAAAACAACACAAAGAACAAGAAAAGCAATAACAAAATAAACAAAAAAAACCCAAACCAAAACAAAACAGAACAAGAAAAAAAAACAAACCCCCCAACTAACTAACTAAAAAACCACAAAAAGCCCACAAAACCACACACACACACACATACACACACACACAAAAGCCAAAAACCCACAAACAAACCCAAAAATCAAACTCAACCAAACAATCCACCCTTTGGTAAAATTCTTCCCACAATTGTATCTCTTTTCGTTTTGTTTGTTTGCATTATCCTAGGGTCTTCGTATTGGAATTTTAGTGGCAGCTCAGGATCTCAGTGTGTCAGGTGCCTCAGACCTGTAACGCCAGAGAGACTAGAATTATACTATATGACAAAACAGATGGACAGAGACAGGTGGGAGGAGTAAAGGAAGACAATGAAGCA
Organism: Eubucco bourcierii; assembly: GCA_013396675.1. Classification (NCBI taxonomy): domain Eukaryota; kingdom Metazoa; phylum Chordata; class Aves; order Piciformes; family Ramphastidae; genus Eubucco; species Eubucco bourcierii. The sequence goes on from VWZE01010908.1 coordinate 472,347, forward strand.
ACATTTGTGGGTGTGCTTGGCTTCTGATCTCAGCCTTCCAACAGCACAGCTACCTCCACTGTTGTTAGCACCGCATCAGCGAAGAATGATGGTTTAAGTGGTGGTTTGAAACGGACAGAGACTTCTGTTGAAGATTGTAGGAAATAGAAGATAGGTTGAGATGTCACTCTGTGCCTGAATGCATGCAGCTCAGAATTTAACATGGTCGTGATGAAAATTGACCTGAAAGACCAGTTGGAGGAGGAAAATGGCAGCTTGATGTTGTAATAGGACCTGAAGTACTTTGTTTGATGCAACACGGAAGGAGAGAGCCATTTCAGAGTGTGAAAGTCAAAGTGATGGACTAGGAAAATTACCTTAGCAGCAGCCTTTTGCATGCATAGCAGCAAAGTAAAACTGCCTTTGACAGAACGGACAACTTGATAGCAAGCAACACAACTGCAAGATGACAAAGCCTTAAGAATTTAAATGGACAATAAAACTGCATCTTTGCAGTGCTCTGCAAGGCTCCACTACCAGTTAAAAGAAAGAATCTGACACATTAAAAAATTCAAATGGACAATAAAACTGTGTCTTTGTAGTGCTCTGCAAGGCTCCACTACCGGTGAAAAAAAAAAGAATCTGACACATTTAAAAATGCAAATGGACAATAAAACTGTATCTTTGCAGTGCCCTGCAAGGTCCCACTACCAGCGGGGAGAGAATGTGACACATTTAAAGATAGGATTTACATGCTAATGCTAAATAGCAATTAAAGAGTAAAGCTGGATTACAAACCTAAAAGATAGCCCTTTTGCATCTGAAATGATACAGGAAAGGGAATGTCTCAGAAGTAGAAGATAACAATGCATTTGTAAGGAAAAACATACAGGGAAACATTTCTTTGCAGGAAAAGCAGTAGGAAGGGGAAGATAAAGAGAGCATGGGGAAGGCTACATATAGTGAGGTCATTTGAACAAATAAAGGAGTTAGGGGAAAGACAGTCAAGAAACATCTGTTTTTAATAGGTAAATGGAATAGTTTAAGATGATGAGACAAAAAAAAATTTAAAAACACTCTGGTCGTGTTCCTCTTGGGAGGTTGCGGGGACTATTTGTGGAACAAGTCAAATGCTGGCTAAAGTAGCAGCATTCTTTTAGATGGTGACAAGGTTTTTGATGAGAGAAGAGATATTAACTGAGGAACAAAGAAAGAAAAGATGTAGCAAATGTTTTGTGGCAATTCTTCCATAAATGCTCCAAGTACAGAAAGAAGATCCAGGAGAAAATGCAAAGGAGGTAAACCAGAGTTTGATTCTACCCCAGACTCCAATGGGGAGGAAAGGATTTAAATTAAATGTGGGCTGAGGAGAATCTCATGAGGCAAAGTGCAAGGTCCTTCATCTAGGTCAGAATAACCCTGAGAAATTATGAAATTAAGAGTAACTCTGCAGAAAAAGACTTGGGGGTACTGGTGGATGAGAAGCTGGATGTGAGTCAACAGTGAACACATCCTGGACTGCATTAAAAAAAAAA
>VWZE01010908.1:484995-528954 GCA_013396675.1 Eubucco bourcierii
AAAAAAAAAAAAAGGAATTTAATCCCTTCTCAGCCAAAACAATGCCGTTTGACTTTAACTGATCTATATTTCAATGTGGCAACAGAATCTCTGCTCTAACAATAAAATGAATAAAAGAGAACGTTGGAGACGAGTAAGTCACCTAGAAAATTAGTCTTCACCTATTCTAAAGTGTTTTGCATTATGTTTGGAATTCATTATGTGAAATGTTGTTGCATACTTCTTCACAAGATAAAAAACATTTATTTCCAGGTTTATGCAATCTTATTTTAATTGATTCTATTGCTCTCTTAGCAGTTTTTAAATTTCTTATGTCTGAAAAATTTCTTTTCTGCCTAATCTCCTTCTACTACCTGTTTCGCTCAGGATTTCTTTCTTCCAGTTAAACAGACCAATAAAATTTACCAGGAGAGAAAGATGAAGTAGTCTTGGGGTTATAATTCCATATATATCTAACTGTAACTACAGGGGACAAGACAAAATGTTTTCTGTCCAAATCTGTTGTTTTCCTTAGCTGGTCTCATTCAGTTTTGACTTCAGGACTTGTTCATGAAACAAGGTAGCTCAAAATGTCTGGGAAATAGGTTTAGTATCTACTGGCTCCAGTGTACAGACTCAACACACAGAGATGGAAAAAGAAACTGTTAACACTACTTAATCATCTTGGACTTGAACACTATATTCTGCCTGCAAACCTGCTATTTGTTTCTCTCTTTTTATGGTTCAATGGCTTCATTGCTCTTTTCCCCATCCATTTTTACTGTAGCCATTCAATCAGCCATTTTCATCTCTATTTTCTTCTATTTCCAATTCAAGTCCATGAATCTCCAGTTGCAGGTTTGTCTTAATGTTCAAATCAGTGAACTGAAGATTTGACAAAAGATGCATGAGAAGAAAGGGTGATAGGGCTGTGTCACCAGGCTAAACTAAACTGATATCCTGTGAGTTATGTGGGGCTTCTTTCCAGTTTAATGATTACCTGCAATTCTCAAATAATATGCAATCAAAACTGTACTCAGTTAATCTCCGAGACACTATGTTGATTCTGTTAGTAGACAATTCATGCAAATATACCCTCCTCAGTCATTTTTTTCATACATTTCTACAAAAAGCTTGAAGTGAATTAACCTCTGTTTAAAGAATGGATTTTCTAACTGCTAGCCCTGTAAACCTGATCTCAGATGGGAAAGACAAATGAGTTCTTACCCAAATAGTCATGGTCAGCCTCAATAGAGAAAACTCTGATTCAGACTCACTTCGTGCTACTGCTTTTTCCCTGGTCACCTGCACCTCACTCCCCTGGGGGTGTAGCTGGATCAGAAGGACTAAGCAGAAGTAAATAATGCCTTTAGGCTTTTATACATAGTCACTGTGTTCTATCAGAAATACCTGCCTTTCTGCTTGCTTCTCTGAAGTGCACTCACTTCAAAGACTCATTTGTCCAACATTCTGTAAACAGCTCCTGTGCGTCTTTGGCATCTCTGCTCAAACAGGGGCCTCTGGCTTATAACACCAAGTTGTTTGTGATACCTTTTCAACAGACTTTGTAGAAGGCAAAATTTCTGCATAAGTGCAAATATTCCTGCTAGGGCAGCCCTTTGGCTTGCAACCTGGCCTTGAACACTCCCAGGTATGGGTCAGTCTCATAGTAAAGAATTTCTTCCTAGTATCTAATCTAAATCTACCCTTCTTCAGCTTGAAACTGTTGCCTTTTGTCTTATCACTAAGTTCCCTGATTACATGTCTCTCCTCATCTTTCCTGTAGTCCTCCTTTAAGTACTGAAAGGTCACTACATGGTTTCCTCAGAACCTTCTCTTCCCTAGGCTAAACAATTTCTGCTCTCTCAGCCTGTTCTCAATATGAAGAATTAGAAAACACAGAAATATTTAAACTGTAGATAGACAAATAAAATGTAGCTATAATTATACTTATCACTACATAGATCAGTGCTGTTCATTAGCATTTGCAAGCCACAAAGGGGTTAATATATGAGTACACAGTTTAACAGCTACAGCAGAGATAAAGACTTCAGTGTAAATAGTGCCGGCTGGGAACATTGAGCTCATTTGGTTGCAAAGCTCCCAGTGAGCAGTCTGTTAGGAGGCTACTTTGTGCACAGGGCTTGAAATCCTGACGTGAAGAAAGAAAAAGCTGCATCCCCTGTTTAGAGTCTCTGAGGGTGAGAAGTGAGATGTTGGATATGCAAAGCAGTAAAACTGAGAGGGAGTTTGATCATGGGAAGGCTGGGAGGGTAGTCCAACAAGAGAGAGTGAGAGAGAGAGGGATGTGAAGGCTTGCACGAGTCTGGCTGTGCAGTAAATTAAACAAGAAATGTCATGATATAATATAAACTGGGACTGTAGGGAAATACACTGTATCTCTAGGAATAACCAAATGGGAAACTGGCTAGACTGTCTGGGTTGCCCTTTAATCTGGAGAGGTAAATGAAATATTCTTTGGGAAAGTATGAGATACTTCAGGCTATTAGATATTCTTTGAAATTCTGGGCTGCTCCCTCACTGGAGATGTTCAAGGCCGGGTTGGACAAGGCCTTGAGTAACCTGTACTAGTGGGAGATGTCCCTGCCTATGGCAAGGGGTTGGAACTGGATGATCCTTGAGGTCCCTTCCAACCTTACCATTCTATGTTTCTATGATTCTATTATTATCTATATACATATATAGAATTTGTGTATAGATCATTTGTATTATTATCTATACACAGATATATAATCTGTATATAGATAATTTGTATACATATTTAATAATATGTATAGTTTATTAACTGCATTGTCAGTACAAAGCAGCCTTCCAAAGAGATTTCCCAGCTAAAGACCAGATCATTTATGTTAGACATGGCTTAAGTCTGGAAATGTTTCTAGACTCTAATACTTTTCAAGTTAGAATTATTTTTATTTGTATTAATGCTGACTTTCTTTTAATGTTATAGCTCCAGAGGGGAAAAAACATCGAGCTATTCAGAATTATTGTCCTTACAGCAGAAATTAAATGTCAAGGTCTGACTGTGATCAAAGTAAATGAATTTCTATTGTATTCCTGCTCTCCATCCTTTGCTAAATGAATTTACTGCTTATAAAAGGTAACAGATTGACTGCCCCGTGAACAGAGATCTTCTATTGATCTTCTGAACAAATGTGACAGTGTGAGATGCCAGATTTCTTGCTGATGAACCACTTTTCTGACCAAAGAGAGCATCACAAGGGATCAAACAGTTCAGTTGCAGTTCCTAGTTTTTCTGCCCAGGTACTTGGTAACTCCAGAGCCACCACGGGTGCTGATGAATTTCAGTCAGAAACATGAATGAGATAATGCTTTAATTTCACCACAGGTTGTTGACCTACCCTAAGACCTGGACCACTCAACAAAAATGGAAAATATATGTATATAATGTCCAAGGGTTAGGGCTGGGGTGGCCAGTAGGCAAATGACAAGCACTCTCTATTAACTTCTTTCCCTTCTCAGAAGGGAAAGAGAAAGGGAAATAAGAGAATTTCTCAGAAGAGAAAGAGAGAGGGAATAAAGGAGAGCGTTATGGATTGGAAAAGAAGATGTAAACAACTCTAATAAAAATAATAAAAGTAAAATATATCTGGTTGTATAAAAACCCAGTATTTAACCCAAGCTCTCTGATGGAAATTATATCACCATTACAACTGATGCTGCCGGAAAGGCATTGGACTCAGTAACAAAGAAGGAATGGACTCAGGAAGCAGATTTGGGCAGTAATTCACATGAGTCAGAAACAAATGGACAGAGTCCTTCTCAAACACAGGCCATTAAAGAAGAGAGATTAACTCTTGTGATCCCTCAGCTGTATCCTGACTATGACATATAGAGAACAGAATAACTCATTGGTCATCTTTGCGTCACTCATCCTATCTGCTCTTTTCTGCAGGTGTGACCTCTTACTATACTCCCAATGCAGCAAAAATCTTTTAGCAGTGACCTTGTTTTCCATAGAAGCAGGTATAAACAAAACTTCTGCCTACCAATCCTTAGTAGTACCTACAAATATTAAACTCTTATCATTTCTTGAAACAGAGACTACCTGTAAAACGTGCATTCACTTAAAAGAGACCTAACTGAAAAGCAAAATCACCACACAGAATTAACTGCTCTGACTCAAACCAGGACATGTGCTCATATCTGTATGTGAACATACCTTTCCTACAAAGACAGGCTGGAGGAGCTGGGATTGTTAAAATGGAAGAAGAGAAGGCTCCAAGGAGACCTTTATCGCAGCATTCCAATATCTGAAGGGAATCTAGAAGGAAACTGGGGAAGGACTGTTTACAAGGGTATGTAGCAGTAAGATGAGGAGCAATGGTTTTAAATTGAAGCAGGATAGATTTATGTTGGACATTAGTAGGAAAGTCTTTACAATGAACAGGGTGCAGTACTGGAACAGGTTGCTCAGAGAGGTGGTGAATGCCCCATCCTTGGATACATCAAAGGTCAAACTTCACGGGCCCCTGAGCAAGCTGATCTGAGGCTAAAGACATCTCTGCTCACTGCGGGGAAGTTGGGCAAGATGACCTTTGAGGATCCCTTCCAACCTGATGTATACTGTGATTCCTTGTATTTATTCATTATTTCATGCCTAGAGTGTTCACTTTACCTTAGCTCTGCTTTTAAAACTGAGGAACAGCTCAACTATAAAATACCTGCCTTAACAAAATAAGCACCCCAATTTCAGGTTAAAAATGAATATGTGAAGTTTCTACCTTAAAACTGACTTCTAGATGAAAATTCTAACATGAACTATTGGAGAATAACCAGGGTTGAATTCACAACAGATTTCTTTGGTTTGCTTCCATTGTCTTGTACAAATATTTTTGCCTGTGTAATAAAGTTGTAGAAATATGAAATCTTACTCAGTTTTAAATGGATGATGGCTTCCCAGTAGCAAGCTGGCATCCTTCTTGAACCTTACTGGGACCCTTCACCATTCGTACCACTAAGGACTTGAGAGAATCTTTGGAATTAATATTTTCTGGATTTACCCACCCTGAAAGCTACCTGAGCAAAATCTAGGATCATTTGCTAAAGCAAGACTTAATCTCACTTCTTTGCACATCACCTACAAGGGGAAAAGTCATTCAGGCTGAGAAATACACTGAGAAAGAGATAGTTCAGAACTGGCAGAGCTCCCCAATTGCAGTACTGAAATTAATTACTATGCAAAAGGTTCTTTCAGCTAAACCGTATCCTGAGGTGCATCAAGAAAAGTCTAAGTCTAGGGAGGTTCTTCTTCCCTGGTGAGATCACACCTGCAATACTGTGTCATGTTTTGGGCTCCCCTGTTCAAGAGAGACAAGGATCTGCTGGAGAGAGTCCAACAGAGAGTCACAGGGATGATTAGGGGACTTGAGCCATCTCCCCTGTGAAGAGAGGCTGAGAAACCTGGGGCTGTTTAATCTGGAAAAGAGAAGGCTGAGAGGGGATCTGATCAATGTCTATAAATATCTGAGGGGTGGGTGTCAAGTGGAGGGGGCCAACCTCTTTTTGGTGGTGTGTAGTAATAAAATAAGGAACAATGTATACAAATTTGAACATAGAAGGTTTCACCTCAGCATGAGGAGAAATTTCTTTCAGCTGTGCAGGGGAGTTCTGGACTCTCCTTCTCTGGAGGCTTTCAAAACCTACCTGGATGCATTCCTGTGTGGACTACCCTAGGTGATCCTGCTTTTGTCAGGCGGGGTTGGACTCGATGATCTCTGGAGGTCCTTCCAACCTCTAACATTCTGTGATGCTGTGAAATGGTTGCGAACTCTTTCTCCCCTCCTCTATGGAAAAAAAAAATTAAAGGCAACAAAGCATCTCACCAAACCACAAAATACACAAAGCTTCTTGATGTTGAACTTGCATACAGCATGAGAGAAATTAGCAGGCAAGGCTCCTATACCATCACAAAGAACAAAGATCTTGATTTTTCTCTCATTGACTTCGCATTTACTACCACAGCACTGTTACACTGAAGTAAATGCCCATAGGACCCGACTAACTGTGATGAATCAACATTAAACAGTAATGATGTCTACCTGTCCTGATGGGTTCAAAAGCATCGGTCCCTCACCTGATCAGAAATGCTGTCTGCAAGGTTCTGGTCTTCCTGGTATTTTGCTGATGCTAATTGCTATCATTAACAAGTTGCGTTGTCATCAGAGATGCTTGTAAAGGACAAGGTTGTGGGATTGTTTCTCAGGTGATAAGTGTGCCATCTGCTTTTCCTTTATAACCCCTAGACAGACAGATCTATCAGTGCTGCTTTAAAAGTGCCAACGGAGAGGTTCTTTTGCAGTCCTTACTCATTATTTTATAAGTGAGAAACCAAACCGAAGGTGATTAGCAAATTTTTGCATTCTTACTATTCTTTGGGTTATATTTCAGAGATATGTTTTCAATGACAGCCTCTAAAGCAAACTGCTAGGCTAATTGTCCTCACATTACAAGGACATATTTGTGCATTTTTAAGCCACTTCAGCTTGTGGGGGCTGAGAGGCTGCCTACCTGTGTGGTGTTACTCTGCTTAGGAAGGGCTCAGCAAAGTGTCTGAAAATATCTGAGAAACAGCTGTGACACAGTTGTGCTTCTCCTTTCAGTCCCCACTGCTTTACACTGTAGTAACTTCCTTTATCTGCACTCCCCCAGCTCCTCTGAGCCACAGAGGCAGTGATTTAAGAAACCTGAACTTCCTCAAAGGACGGGATTATCTGAAACTAAATGTCAGGCCACTACAAGTTCTATGGCTCTCTACAGGTACCAAAGCCCCAGTGAGGGAATTGAGCCTCAGCACTCCCGAAAGGCACTAATGTCAGCCTCCTGGCACAAAAAATCTTCCAAAGTTAAGGGCAGGACAGTGCAAATTGCATTTTGGTTTTGTGGCAAGGTGTGATGGTTTGGGAGTTACCCACCCCTCCACACAACGAAATCACCCAGACTGGACCCAGTCAGCTGGAAGTTAAGGACTGAAGCTCTATTTACAGCTTAGCACAATATACAAGCAGATCTATACACAATATACAGGAATAGTTACAGAAATACACAAGTTAAAGGTAATACAGAAACACAGCCCCCTCTGAAGGGGGCCTACAGGAAGGCTGGGGAGGGATTATTTACAAGATCTTGCAATGGCAGTACAAGGGACAATGGATTTTAACTGGCAGAGAAAAGATTGAAACTGGATGTCAGAAGGAAGTTCTTTACAGTGAGGGTGGTGAGACACTGGCACAGGTTGCCCAGGGAGGTTGTGGCTGTTCCCTCCCTGAAGGTGTTCAAGGCCAGGTTGGAGGAGGCCTTGAGTGACCTGTACTAGTGGGAGCCGTCCCTGCCTATGGCAGGGAGTTGGAACTAGATGATCTTTGAGGTCCTTTCCAGCCTTACCATTTTATGATTCTATGATTCTATGACATGATCCTGTTGAAATTTTATAATATTGGATTAATCTTTTCCAAGCATTTAAATATTGTGGAGCTGGTACCTGGGACAGGTGGATATCAGCAAGAGAAGCATGCCTCTTTATTTAAAAAACAACAACATTGCAAGATAAAACAAGAGGAAAAATACTATCTTTCTGATGTGTTTTAGTGGCAGCATGATTCCTTCCCAAGGAAAGTTCACCCCTTTTGTAATTGTTGTGCATAATCTTTAATGCTCTATTAAAGGTAAGTCTTAAAGGAACTAATTATTAAATGGTTACCCTGGCAACACAAAGAGGGTTACCATAGTAGCCTCTTCTATGCAAATTGGAATATAGCCAGTCTAGAGCATTTTGGAGCTGGGGATTTTAAAACCAAAGAAGAAAATGTAAACTTCTCCCTTCACCTGATGAGCCACTACTATTACATAAAATAAAAGCTAGGTCAGACCCTGAGATTTTTCTTATTCCAACTGTAATAATTTGTTTGCTTGTCCCTTTCAGTGAAAGTTTGAGGAAGGAAATTTTAAAAGGTTAAATTGTATAGTTATTCCTGTAATTTTCAGTTTTGTCACACTTGCTTTGTGACAGATGAGGGATGATGCAGATACTTGGGGAAGTAATAAAGATCCCTGAGCTAATTATTTTTCCATGAGACAATATAGGAACGCTATGTCTCTATTCCCACATCACACTGGGCCAGAGAAAGGAATTATTATTCCTTTGCCTTCTAATAGAACCCTATCACCAGTAAATTATTTAGATACAGTTTGACAGCATTCATATGGTGCTCCAGAAGCCTTTCTGAATCAAGAAAGCGTGCAGTATTTTTCACAGTATCACTGTGAGGTCAGTAAGTAATTTTGTCACTGGCAAGAGAGATGACTAAACCACTAGGAAAAAATAGTGTGCCCAGAGGGTCACAAATCCCTGTTGGGTCTGAGTGTTGCTGTTTCTGTCACTGTGTTTTATTCATGTCTCTTTCTCTGTTTTCCTTTATCTGGAGTCAGTAATAGCGAATGAATATTTGTGCCACTGGTCATATTGCAAAGACTTAAGAAACACAGCTAAACAATTTCCTAATGGCATGATAATGCCCTTGTTGTCAAAACAGATTTTTTAAAACATTCTTCAACATTTAATGTTTTCCATAAAGCCAGAGTATCCCAACTCAGAGGTCCGTGCAAGAAACACTGTGGCTTTTCGAAAACAATTAAATGGGTTTCTAGGCCATGAGGTTGTGAAGAAAAGCTTAGAAAACTTCATCTGAACCCTACATGTTCATCCCCTCCTCTCCTACCCCATGCCCTCATGAGACTTAATCGCGTTAATCCCATATGCAACTGAAACAGCATTAACGAGCCTCAAACAACTTTGTCTTCCTAAAGACAGTGTCACACTTCCAGAAAGCCTGCATTGCTTTGTGATAGTCAATATGGAAAAGACAAAATTCTTATTTTCACTCTGATATGACAAAGCTAGCATCACAATATTAACTTCAAAACTAATCTGTTTTCACATAAAGTTCCACACAGAAATCACTTCTGAACAATGACTTTCTTGTTTGCCTATCTAGCAAGAAGCTGCTTCTGTGACATGAGGAAATCTCTTCCTAGCAGCAAATCTGCATTGTCAGACAATGTGCCCACCAGCAGATGCCTGTTGAACTCTTCCGTCTGGGTGCCACTTGCCTTGATCAAAATGAGAGTCTTCTAATGATGGATCCCCATGAGAAATCAGCCTCTAACAGGATAGCTGTGAAAATCATAATTATAAAATCATAGAATGCATTGGGTTGGAAGAGACACTTGAAGGTCATCTTGTCTAACCTCTCCACAGTGAGCAGGGACATCTCTAACTATATGATGGTTTGGGAGTTATCTGCCCCCCCACCCCCCAGAATGAAATCACCCAGATTAGACTCAGCCAGCTGGAAGTTAAGGAATGAAGCTTTGTATTCACAGCTTAGTACAAACATACAAGCAGATATTTACAATATATTATAAATATTTGCAGCTAGATACAGAAATATACAAGCTTAAAGTAACACAAAATCCCTCCCAAAACAATCAGACTGCCAGGAGGCTCCTGATTGTGATGGTTTGGGAGTTACCTACTCTCCCACACAAGGAAATCACCCAGACTAGACTCAGCCAGCTGGAAGTTAAGGAATGAAGCTTTGTATTCACAGCTTAGCACAACATACAAGCAGATATTTACAATATATTACAAATATTTACAGCTAGATACAGAAATATACAAGCTTAAAGTAACACAAAATCCTTCCCAAAACAATCAGACTGCCAGGAGGTTCCCGATCACCTTCTCCTCATTTTCCCTCTCTTTCCCTCCCTTCAGCAATAACCAGCTCAATCTCCATATATCTCACCTGATGAATCTGGAGAGATCTGAGGTGAGATGTCAAAAGAAGATGACAAGAAGGTTAGGGGGAAAAAAAAGGTTAGTTTGGATTAGATTTAAGGCAGGAGCAACCACACAGACCACCAGAGAGAAGGAGAAGCAGTGAGAAACTGAGCAGTGTGTGAGCAGTTAGTGTCTTATCTATATTTTGACTGGTCATGTTTCTCAGCAGAATAATGAATGAGACAGGTTACTGTTGTGGTTTTGGTTTGTTGGTTTGTTTTTTTTTTCTTTTCTTCTCAGAGCTAAGGAATTAATTTACCACAGTAAAATATTCCAATTAGCCTCAAACCAGCACAAACTAGATCAGGTTGCTCAGAGCCCCACCAAGCCTGTCTCCAGGGATAGGGCCTCCACCATGTCCCTGGACAACCTCATGGTTTTGCCACCCTCATAGTAAAGAAGTTTTTTCTAATGCCCGATCTAAATCTACCATGCTCTGGTATTAAACCATTGTCCCTTGTCCTAGTGCTACATGCCTTCATAAACAGTCCATCCCCCTTCAAATACTGGAAGGTCATTATAAAGTCTCCCCAGAGCCTTCTCTTCTTCAGGTTGAACAACCTCTCTTAAACTGTCTTCACAGTAGAGGTGCTCTAGCCCTCTGATCGTTCTTGTGGCCTTCCTTTGGACCAGCTCCATGATCCATGGGTGTAGTGATGCTGTATGAGCACAGCTAAAAAGACACCAAATAGATAATGATCATATTGGCGCATTTACATCTGGTGAAATTAAAAACTAAACAAAACTAAACAAAAAGTACCTAATCATAATTAATTAACAGAAGGTTTTGCCTGTAAGATTTTAAACTGCATGTTAAGCAGACTGAGCAATTAGAGTGGAGAAATTCTAACTCATGTACTTTTTGTTCCCTGAGAAAAGCAGGAGCTCCCTTTAAACCCTGTGTTTCCTAGGAAGGACTCATATCTATGCATGTAATTAGTTCTTGGAAGACATGCAGAAGTTGCATAGGTGATTTTTCGCACAAGAAGTACTATTTAATTAATGGCTTCAGTTTGCATCACCAGGAATTAGGATAGGAGCTAACATATTCCAAAGAGAACTTGATTTGCTATATGTGGTATAAATGGATTCCTTCAGGAACTGCTATATTCTCCTCAGTATGAAACTAGGATATGCATACAGGATAGAAAGCCTACAAATATATTTCTGCTACCTTTTGTAGTTTCTTTGTGGTGCTTTTTTTTTTTAATACAATTTTATGTAATATATTTTAATATTTTTTTAAAAAAAATTTATATATAGTAGGATCATGTGTTTGATGAAGATGTCACAAGTCAGAAAACCTCTCACTGGAGAAAAAAACAACCCCAGGCTACTCTGCTTCTGTTCTAGAATTATATTATCTTTAGCAGCTGCAAATATAGCAAAGTCCATGTCCTCTGAGGGAGTTTAAATAATTAAAAAAAAAAATTAAAAAAGAAAAATTAAAAAAAAAAAAAAGAGAGAGAAATTCCTTGTCCATACCCAAGCAGAATGAGTGTGACTCAGAGCTTTTAAAGTCCTCAGCACTGAGATGAAGCAATGGAGATGATTTTCAGTTTCCTCTGTGCACTTTTAGGTTACTCTGATAGGTAGACTTTCCATCTCTTTTGTTTTCCTCTTTAGCCAGACATTCACTCTTGCCTGACTTTACTGCAGTATCCAGGAGCTCCCCACAATGCTATTTAAATGATGACATTTGAATAGCATCCTCTATCAGTCTCCTGAGCTGAGGCTTTGCCCCACTGCACACCTCCTACTCTGGTACAACACCTGAAGCAGAGCTTGAGAGGCACCCCTGTGAGCTTATCTCCCACACTGCCTGTGCTGCAGAGACATTGTCCTGAATAAATAATGGGTTTTGGATGTCTTTGCATGCTGCTTTAGCCTTTTTATGCATGCAAATAGGGCAAGGATGCAGCTGAGGACCTTACTCAATAAATCAGCTTGGAAGACTGACAGTTTCTAACTGGTGTAGCATGCACTAGAAACTGGTCATAAGACACTCATGCAGCTGAAACACAAACAAATTGTCCAAAATGTCTGTATGTCTGATCTAAAAATTCATCTGGAAAGTGAAAGTGCTGTCAGAAAGATGGTTTGGCATTATAGTTCAAATAAAAAATGAGAAGAGAGTTCTGCTGAGAAGAAATCTTTTCTCTATTTTTTTTTAATTTTTTTTTTTTTTAGGAATATGAGAATTTACTAGTGTTGATTGCAGCTACCCATCTACTTTGCTGCAACTCAGGGTCAGCTGCAAGTGTTCAAATTGTGAGCCAAATTTCAAGAGTTACAAGCACTGATTTCTAGGTCTAAGATTAAAAAAAAACAGCAAACAAAAAACCAAAACAACAACAGCAAAAACCCACTGTGGAACGTCTTTTGTGTTTTTATTCTACTTGTGGACAGGTATTCAAGCTGCAGCCAGGAGAGGTAAAAGAAAATGTTAAACCAACTAAATGTAGGGTGCTTGTGGCAAAATCTCAGGTTAGTTTTTAAACCAGATGCAGGTAAAATTTATGAAAAAAATATATATATTGTATTTACTCTAATGAAAATTAAAAGCCTCTTTTTAGCCTGATGAAAATTAAAAGCCTTTTTAAGTCTGACAAAAATTCAAAGCCTTTTTTAGCAGTCGATTTTACCAATAAAAATGTTTAAGGCAATTGGAGATAATTATAAAACTCCTTTGGATTTGGAAGGCATTTCAAGTGACACAAAAAGAAAAGAGTTCATCTGTTTAAGAGTTAACAAAGTCCTCACTTGAAATATTAATTGAAATATTCATCTCCAGTCTTTTAAAACTACTCATTTGTTTGTTTGGGAAATATTTGGCTAATCTATCAAAGACTAACTTTTGTTCTTGAAATACCAGTTTTCATTTTAGCAGAAGATCCTTAAATGAGTCAAAACATTTCAGCTGGATCAAACCATTCTGAGTTGACCAACACTTTTTTTCCCCTCTCATTTCTCTATGATTTTTAAATTATAAACTTAATTTCAGCCCAAGATGTTCTTCTGTCTCAATCACTAAATTGAATGTTAACTGTTCGTCAGTTCTGCCTATGGTTAATTTAAAAGAGTAAATAACACTGAGTTCTTCTATAAAGGTCATTATCATAGATATTTCTCCAATATTCCCTAATCAAATTCATCTGGAAAAGCAAAATTGCATGGTTTCTGGCACTGTTAGTTCAGGATAATATTTATTTAAAAATAAAAGAGCTTGAAAAACTAAAACAAAGGAGGATTTAGTTCTAGTCCCTAACAAAAATGATCATTTTGGAGTTGGTTGACACTGTTGATTGGCCCTGCAGTACCAATAAATATTTGCAAATGCACAGTTGCTAGAAGATATTACTTAAATTACTGAGTTGCTGCTGTTGAAGAGCAGGTTTTCAATTATATACTTGGTTATTCAATACCATTATGCACCATGATGTAATTGAGAAAAAATCTGGACCAGGGCATTCATTAAATTATCACTTTGACTTATTCATTGAAAAAAAAAAAAAAATAAAAAAAACCCCGACCAATTCTTTCTTGCAACTCATTTCTCTAGGGGCCCTACAGAAACATATAAGTTAATTAGCTTCAAGTATGATAAATGAAATGGAATAATGTGTGCTTGAATTAATTATGAAATTTTGTGAGAAATTATACCTTAAGTACCAATGAATTAATGGTCTTTTCAGGAGACATTAGTAATCATAAATGAATGACCTTGGTGAATACTTAAAAGAGGACAATCATTTAACTAAGACCCCTTTAAACTGAAGAGTGCCTTAGATAATTATTTTAATTTTTTTTTTTAGCTTTTAATCCTGCTTGTCTCAGAACTACTCATGACATTCCTTTTTTTTTTTTTTTTTTTTTTTTTCCCCCCCTATTTTTACCATCATGGTTTGTAACACTTGTGCTGAAATTTCTGTCTTCAAATTACATGGAAAATCCCAACAATGTATACCTCAAAACATTGTTAAAGAGGTAGAATGAAAATGTCATTTAATTGCATCTAGAATTAAGTTCTACCACTGCTTAATTTGTTTGCCTTCTGTCATTCCTGAAAGATCTCCCTGAGGCAAAGGAATTAAAAACAGCTAATTTTTTTTTTTCTTTTTGTGATAGGCAAAGTGAAAATATAATTTGGGTACATGTACATCTGCACCCTTACCCCTCCACTGCTAGCCTCAGGGGCTATCTCAACCTCTCCTTGAGCCATGGAGTAGTGGTTTCCATACTCGTCTCCTGAGTGGCTTTTGGTCCTGGCTCCCTGCCTTGCCTGATGGACAGTGCAAGCACAGCAGGTAGGATTCACCCCCGCCTGGGGCACCCCCACATGATATTCTCTGGCACCTCACATTGCTTGGTTTTTATGGAGGTAAAGTAAAACAAAAGACTTCACAAGGACATAACTTTGATCAGTTTGAGCTAACGTTCTCTGTAATTGCTCACCCAGATGTTTGAAAGCAGCCAAAATAGACCTCCTGAGGACTTGCCAGAAAGCCTGTAATTATCTCTCTGGTGTTTACCAATTGTAATCTCCAGACGTTCCTGACAACTGAAATGAGTTAGGCAGCAATGATAGAAATCTATTCCTAGAGACAATGCAAAAGGTTCATTAAAAATACAATACCTGAACGTTACTGCAGAAAGAAGAGAGTCAGACCGAATATACATGAAGAATACATGCAGCCTTCATTTATCTCTTTGTATATACCACTCTCATCTCGGGTTTCAGAGCTTGTTTGTTAGGGTTTTGTTCGTTTGGTTTGTGTGTGTGTGCCCGCGTGAGTTGCTTGGTTTGGAGTTTTGGTTGGTTGGTTTGTGTGTGTTGTTTGGTTTAGGTTTTTGTTTGGGTTTTGTGTGTGGGTTTTGGGTTAAGTTTTTGTTTTGTGTGTGTGAGTTGTTTGGGTTAGGTTTTTGTTTTGTGTGTGTGAGTTGTTTGGTTTGGGTTTGTTTTGTGTGTTTGTGTGGGTTGGTTGGGTTGGGTTTTTTGCTTGTTTTGTGTGTGTGATTTGTTTTGGTTAGGTTTTTGTTTTGTGTGTGAGTTGTTTGGGTTAGGTTTTTGTTTTGTGTGTGTGAGTAGTTTGGGTTAGGTTTTTGTTTTGTGTGTGTGAGTAGTTTGGGTTAGGTTTTTGTTTTGTGTGGGGGGGTTGTTTGGGTTAGGTTTTCGTTTGGTTTGTGTGTGTGAGTTGTTAGGTTTGGGTTTTTGGTTTGTGTGGGTTGTTTGGGTTGGGTTTTTTGCTTGTTTTGTGTGTAGGGGGGATTGTTTGGCTTGGGTTTTTATTTGTCTGTTTCTCAAAAATCACAGTTTTGATTGTAATTTCAAAGGGATTTCTATCTGGAGTCCTACTTAAAGCCTTTGTGATATAAAGGGAGGCAGTTTGCATTAACAGTAAGGTCTTATTTAACCGTTGCTGAAGGTTGTGAAAAAAATTCAGATGATTTGACATCTTTTGGATTATTTCCTCTATGTAATGTGCTCTCCAGAGATGAGAGTGCAGATCAGACAGTTCAGTGTAACGTGTATTGCTGATTCTTATTTTCTTACTAATTCTGGTTAGCATCAACCTTCATTTATTTCTCTGTATATGCCACTCTCATCTCAGGTTTCAGAGGCTGTTTGGTTTGGGGTTTTGCTTGTTTGTTTTTTGTGTGTGTGTGTGGTTCTTTTGTTTGGGTGTTTATTTGTTTTGTTATTTCTCAAAAATCACAGTTTTGATGGTGATTTCAAATGGATTTCTATCTGGAATCCTACTGCTTAAAAACCTTACGATATAAGGGGAGGCAATTTGCATTAACACTAAGATCTTATTTAAACATCGCTGAAGGTTGCGAAAAAATTCAGGTGATTTGACATCTTTTGGATTATTTCCTCTATGTAAAGTGCTCTCCAAAGATGAGAGTGCAGATCAGACTGTTCAGTGTACCATGTGTTGTTGATTCTTATTTTCTTACTAATTCCATTTAACATCAGCTATGGTTTAAACCAGAATTGTATGCATACTCATCTACTCTGTCAAGCTGCTTTACAAGTAGTGTAAATATGCTAATCACCACTTAAGTTTAGATTTTCTTACTGTTGCTTGATCTATCCTTTTGCTGTAAAATAGGTAGAATGCTACAGCTGTGTTGAGATCAATTTCAGCTAAAATATGTCTTGCTTACACCACAATTTTACTACGTTTTGACTACGACAATACCAAATGTAAAGGTAAAAAATCCAAACAACAACAAATACAAAACACAAAACAAAAAAAAAAAGCCAAAAAACAAATAACAAAACACTTAACATATTAACTGTTACGGACTGAAGCCAAATTTCTGGTGCAGAGGATGGTACAAACACGAGGTAACAATGAGTGATAGAAGATTACACAGCAGGGAAACGTCTGCAAACATTTTGATTGTTACATTTTGTAATTTATAAATCACGTAACATTAAAAGCTTTAGACTTTCAGGGTGACATTGTTTTCTGGCTGGATGCTCTTGAAACATTTTTTTTTCACTTGTTTTGCTTTGTTTTATTTCTTTTTTTTTTTTTAAACAAAGTAAATTTTTATGTTGTTTACTGAACAGCGAATTTTCTACCCCTGGTTTTGGTTTGGGTTTGTTTGTTTTGTTTTGTTTTTTCCAGCTTCTGCCAGCCATTTGAATAGGTCTGGTATAAATAATCCATAGTAATTTCAATTCTGGAGCAGCTATTACATTGCCCTGCCATCTACAGTAGGTTCCAAATCCCTGTACTACGTTAAGAACCAGCAGCAACATCAGCATGAACAACTTCCCTGAAAGTGCAATGAGGGCAGGGGGCTCCAATGACCTTGCTACACTCCCTCTAACGAAAGCAAGAATTGCAGCATTACAGCCTGCATCCCATGTCCTCACTAGCAAGGGTGACATATTCACTTTGCTTAACTTAGACACCAATTTCTCTCTGGTGTGACAGTAACTATCAAGTTGTGGAGTCAATAGCTAGAAAAGCAGTGTTGTAGGAACTGGTAATGTTGTACACATACCTGCTGCCAGCCTACCAGAAAAGTGAAATAACATTTGATCACTGCTCTGATGATGATCACTTTCAATAGTACAAAGATGAGACTCTAATCTTAAAACACAGAATTTCTGTCAACACATGAAGGAAGGAAGTTTGTGACAGAAAGAAAACCCTGGTGTAGTGTGATCTTCGATGATATGTTCAAAACAAGTACCCCAATCACTGAGATAAAGAAATAGAAAAGAAAACAGAAACAGACAACCTTTAAGTAAACTTTAGATGTGAAGTCAACAGTTGGAGAAGAGTCTTCATCAAGAAATAACAAATATTTTGCAGTAATTGAAAGAACCTAATCTCTATTAATAGATCACCAAAAAATGTATTAACTCTCATCACTAGCAATGCATGGTTTATTAAACAACTGAGACTCCTCATGGCAATTACTTCATGGATAACTATAGACATTATTCCTAGGAAATACATCCCAAGGCCAGGCAAGGACACATCCAGATGGTAGTGGATAGGAAGGAGCCTAGGTTAAGTTTGCTTTTCTATGCCAGGGATCTTTTGTACCTTATGAAGGCTCTGAACTGCTCTAAATCCCAGACTATCGTAGAATCATAGAATCAACCAGGTTGGAAGAGACCTCCAAGATCATCCAGTCCAACCTATCACCCAGCCCTAGGCAATCAACCAGACCATGACACTAAGTGCCGCATCCAGCCTCCTCTTAAACACCTCCAGGGACAACAACTCCACCACCTCCCTGAGCAGACCATTCCAACGCAAATCACTCTCTCTGTGAAGAACTTCCTCCCAATACCCATTTTATACCTCCCTTGGCACAACTTGAGACTGTGACTATCCCTTCTCCTGTCCCACTCATGAAGACTTCTGAACTGGAACTAACTTTTCTGTATATGAAAATCAATCAAAAGTTTTGGCAAAACATTTTACCCTTTAATGAAAGTTACACACTTGTGTGTATTTCTAAGCATATAACCTCAAAATCAGAATGCTATTTTTCATTTGCTAAGTATATCTTTTCCTTTTTCACTGAGAGAATTAACACACCTTGTTTTATGGAGGTCATGATAACCTCAGCTCTCTCACACTTTGTGCACTGTGTATAGATTGAAAACACAATGAGCTGTAGACTGACTATATTCTCAGTCTCTGAGGAATTTTCCTATTGATTAGAAAGGAAAATCACTAACATCAAACTTCTCTGCTGGAAATCTCAGATGTAAAAGCTTTGTTTGGTATATGTAGATTTTACTGGTCTAGTTTTCTCAAACAATGTTTGTTTCACAAACAATCAAAGAGTGTCATAAGTGACGTGTGGGGTTCTCTTTGGACATGTTTAGGAACCGTGTACCTGCACTGTTACATGAAAGTAAAAGAAATGGGAAAATTTTTAGGGAATATTTTTTCTTGGGAATATCATAGTTTAAGTAAAACTGCAGAAAGTGCTTGCTCTGACAGTTCTTGCTGTTCAGTCTTGCGGGGATGCAGTTTTTTGCAGAGTACATTGTTGAACAGCTGTCTAGAAAATAACTGGAACTGCATGTGTTAAAATCGTAACAAAACATTCCATAAAGTAAGACTGAAAGAGAAGATCCATAGTATATCTTCCTGTCATGAGCTGTACAACATCCATCTGTGCTCTTTCATGTTTACCTAGCCTGACATTCTTCTGGTGATGGAGATTTTACAGCCTTCCCAGGCAGTCTGATCCACTGCATCACTGTCTTACCTCTCAACTTTTTCCTGAAATCAAATTTCTCTTTTTATTTTGAAAGACTCTCAGTATGAAGGCTCATCTTTCATCAATATGTTTCTTCACATGGAGCCAGCCAGCCAACCAAGTCCTGGTCTGCATCAAGAGAAGCGTGGCCAGCAGGGCAAGGAAGGGGATTCTGTCCCTTTACTCTGCTCTCGTCAGACCCCACCTGGAGTACTGTGTGCAGTTCTGGAGCCCCCAGCACAGGAAGGACATGGAAGTGTTGGAGTGGGTCCAGAGGAGGCCATGAAGATGCTCAGAGGGCTGCAGCAGCTCTGCTATGAGGACAGGCTACAAGAGTTGGGGCTCTGCAGCCTGGAGAAGAGAAGGTTTCCAGGAGACCTTACAGTAGCCTTCCAGTATCTGAAGGGGGCCTACAGGAAAGCTGGGGAGGGACTATTGACAAGGTGTTGCAATGACAGGACAAGGGGCAATGGGTTTAAACTGGCAGAGGGAAGATTTAGACTGGATGTTAGGAGGAAGTTCTTTGCAGTGAGGGTGGTGAGACACTGGAACGGGTTGCCCAGGGAGGTTGTGGTTGCTCCCACCCTGGAGGTGTTCAAGACCAGATTGGATGAGGCCTTGAGTGAGCTGTACTAGTGGGAGGTGTCCCTGCCTATGGCAGGGGGTTGGAACTAGATGATCTTTGAGGTCCCTTCCAACCTTACCATTCTATGATTCTGATTCTATGATTATAGCTATAGAGTTTATTAAATAGTTTGAACCTCTTTTGCCTTTGATAGCTAGACATCAGGAGGCTGCCACAGCTCAGCTTGGAGGGCTAGGGTTGTAAGCATTTTTTTGACATTTACTTCCACTTGCTGATGCTTCTCAGTGTCACATGAAACATAGTAAAACCCATGGATCAAAATAAGAAGCATTTAATAACTAAAATAAAATATGGTAATAATAATAACAATAAGAGAATTTTATGTTAATAATTGTAATCAAAAGGAATGTAATTTAAAAATAGAGAAAAAAGAATCAAGACAAGTGATACACAAAGCAACTACTCACCATCTGTTGAAAAATGTCCAAGCAGCAATTCACCTCTTTCAGCCATGTTCCCCTGTTTATATACTGAGCACCACACCCTATAGTATGGGATATCCTCTTGTCTGTGTAATTTGGAATAGCCCTCTTTGTGTCAGTTGTCTTTGCTATGTACCTTTCCAGCTTCTCCTACTCTGGCACAGTAGGAAAACATGGGAAGTTGGAAAGTCCTTGATTTCCTAGTAACAACTAAAAATATCCATATACTATCAACATCGTTCTCATATTGAATCCAAACCAAAGCATTATTCTAGCTATTAAGAAAGAAAATTAGCTATATCCCAACTGAAATCAGGGCAACATGAGTATCTTCTCTCACGAGAGGGGAAGAAATCTCAGGTAGATGTTACCACATATCCTTCTTCAAAGCAAACAGCCTGTCATCTTTTTAAGGATCCTTTTCTATAAATTGTTCTAAGTACTGTAACAAGTCAGGTCTAAGATCTAACGATGTATTTTAGGCATACAAAATACTGGTGGAAATCAGCTTTCAGAAAGCATGCCATCATTCTAAGTAAGGTTGAGAAAACCAGGCTTCGATAAGCATTTTAGTGTTTACCAGAGTCTATTCTAGTACTGGGATGTAGATGCTTAAAAGTAGCTTATTGGATATGAAAATGTTTCCATTATTCAGCACAATTTACCCTGACATTAATGTTCTTTCTTTTTTTCCCCATTGAGTTATATAACTTAGTAGTAATTCTGTAAGTGTCCTTGGGCTTCTGGTTGGAAACCACTTATTTAACACAGATGATATGGTCCCAAACCAGCACAGTTTACTTTGGATTGCTGTAATAATGAAGGAGTATTTCATGATAATACCAATAATGACAATAACATTTGCAATCCTCAGCTTCTTTTTCCTTTTGAAAATTGAGATTTAGGATGAACTTCAAACTTCAGAATCACAGAAGTTCAAAATAATTCAAAACATAGAATTAAAAGCTCTTAAGGACCAAGCAGAACTCTTTACTTATATCAACTCAATTGAGAAAATTTTAGTGAAGTAGGAAATAAATATTAATAAGACGAAAAGCTCTTGTCTTGAATGAAGTCAATGTTATTCTTCCCCTATACTCAGCACTGGTCAGGCCACACCTGGAGTCCTGTGTCCAGTTCTGGGCCCCTCAATTCAAGAGAGATGTTGAGGTACTGGAACATGTCCAAAGAAGGGTGACAAAGCTGGTGAGGGGCCTGGAGCACAGCCCTGTGAGAAGAGGCTAAGGGAGCTGGAGGTGTGCAGCCTGCAGAAGAGGAGACTCAGGGTGACCTCACTGCTGTCTACAACTACCTGAAAGGAGATTGTAGCCAGGTGGGGTTGGGCTCTTCTGCCAGGCAAAAGAACAAGGGGACACAGTCACAAGTTGTGCCACGGGAGGTCTAGACTGAATGATAGGAGGAAGTTCTTGCCAGAGAGAGTGATTGGCATTGGAATGGACTGCCCAGGGAGGTGGTGAAGTCTCCATCCCTGGAGGTGTTGAAGGAAAGCCTGGATGGGGCACTTAGTGCCATGGTCTGGTTGATTGGCTAGGGTTGGCTAATAGGTTAGACTGGATGAGCTTGGAGGTCTCTTCCAACCTGGTTGATTCTATGATACTGTTATACTTCGGAGAGGTTTAAATGCATTTTATGCCTGAATGAGAGAGTAGCTGTGGGATAGACAGAGTGTACTCCATCCCTTTCTTTCTCTTTCTCTTTTTTTGAAGGCAAAATGAGGCAGCATAAATCAAGTTATTTCCTCAGAGTTTGAGCTGTGCAATATAAGCCAGCAAACTCTAGGTGAAAATGTAATTTTAAATTTTTTTTCCCCCTCACAGATAATAGGTATGCTGTTCACAAAACAGATCCTTCTATAATAAGGCCATGACTCTTTGAGATCTTGCCTGAGTAATGGTAGAAAGTTTTATGAAGGGACAGGGTAATTACTTTTGGCATTTAAGAGAAAGCATACAAAGGAGTTGTGGTATAATTTCACAGATATCAATGGGGCTGCTCTCTAATGAAGTCTGGCTGAATTGGAACAATAATGGAAACAAGCCATAAAGTGTTTCCTTAAGTGACAAATCATAGCTTTCTATTTCACACTGCTCCAACTTTTTTGACAAGAAGTTAATTATGTAACTTAAATATGTGCAAATAGTTGCTGTTTATGTCCTAAACCCTAATGAAAGAGCTGTTAACACACTGCCTAATTCTCCTGATCTCTCAAGTTATCAAAAATTCATCAGATTAGGGAAGAACACAATCAACATCTCCATTGATATGAGTGTCAGATACTAATTTTTGAATGCTGATGCATTTGTCCTGCTAAAAAGAACTATTTTTAAGGATCATGTTTATGTCATACATGAGTCAGAAATTTGAATATTATATTCTATTATTTAATCCTTTAGAAACCTCCAATTTATTCTATTTTTGTAACTGAGTCAAGATTATGTGGCTGCTTTTTACATCCATCAGGACTATTTAATAGGAATCTGCATTCACAGTGAATCAGAGAAGTGCTATCCTTTCTTGCTCTTTCTCCTCATGACCAATAAATCAGGTTGGGTTTTTGTTTGTTTTCTTCTTGATCTGCCATGTATTTAAAAAAAAAGCTAGAAATTTTAGGTATTTAGGAAGTGGGTTGAATTTTATGACCTATAATCATCAGTCATTCTTATGTGTTACAGAATACTTCATGGACTGTGTGTTGGCATAGGATCATAGAATGGTAAGGTTGGAAGGGACCTCAAAGATCATCTACTTCC
This sequence comes from Eubucco bourcierii, assembly GCA_013396675.1. Classification (NCBI taxonomy): domain Eukaryota; kingdom Metazoa; phylum Chordata; class Aves; order Piciformes; family Ramphastidae; genus Eubucco; species Eubucco bourcierii. The sequence goes on from VWZE01010908.1 coordinate 507,445, forward strand.
AACCCCCTGCCATAGGCAGGGACACCTCCCACTAGAACAGGTCACTCAAGACCTCCTCCAACCTGGCCTTGAACACCTCCAGGGAGGGAGCAGCCACAACCTCCCTGGGCAACCTGTGCCAGTGTCTCACCACCCTCACTGCAAAGAACTTCCTCCTAACATCCAGCCTAAATCTTCCCTCTACCAGTTTAAACCCATTGCCCCTTGTCCTGTCATTGCAACACCTTGTCAATAATCCCTCCCCACCCTTCCCCCCTTCAGATGCTGGAAGGCTACTATCAGGTCTCCTGGAAGCCTTCTATTCTCCAGGTTGCAGAGCTCCAACTCTCTCAGCCTGTCCTTATAACAGAGCTGCTCCAGCCCTCTGATCATCTTAGTGGCCTCCTCTGGACCCGCTCCAACAGTTCCATGTCCTTCCTGTGCTGGAGGCTCCACAACTGCACACAGGACTCCAGATAGGGTCTGAGGAGAGCAGAACAAAGGGGCAGAATCCCCTCCCTTGCCCTGCTGGCCACACTGCTCTTGATGTAGCCCAGGACTCGGTTGCTGTCTGGGCTGCACTCACACTGCAGGCTCATGTTGAGCTTTTCATCAACCCAGACCCCCAGGTCCTTTTCCTCAGGGCTGCTCTCAGCCATTCACCACTCAGCCTGGAGTTGTGCTTTGATTTGCTACCTTTAAAACCAAAATACAGGGCTACTCAATCTACTTCTTGCAGTAGAGATAAAAGGGGAGGCAAGTTAAATGAGATGAGATGAGATGTTTATCCTCCCAAAGTAAATCTAATTATTTCAGTTTCATTTCCAACATATAAAGAAACCTTTCTGATTCTTTAAGCATATCCATGCTTTGGTTCCTTGCATCACATTCAGTATTATAAACCCATGTTATTTTGAAATGACTTCACATGACCATCTATCTGTAGAACATGGTCTCCATGTGTGTCATCTTTACACTGGTTCATCAAAGTAGAAATCAGATCCTACCAAATGAAAAGGGACATGGGATCAAGCAAGAACCAAAGCAATGAGAAATGGAACACACTAGCTGGGAGAAGCAAAAGTGTTTATTTAACATGGAATGTGTGAGAAAAAATTGTCCTATTACACAAGGAAGTAATTGGATTGTTGTTGGTTTGGGCTTTTTGTTGTTGTTGCTGTTGTTGCTGTAGAGTCACAAGTTTTCTGAATTTGAGTTGGAGGGAAAATATGTATGTATAGAACTAGTGTGTGGGACAGTAGAGTTGTTAAGCACAGACACATGCATTCCCAAAAAAGAACAGGGAAAGATGATAATGGTCATATTACAGTGATTGACAACATGAAGTGAACCCAGAATGCAGCATAGATAAAGTCTGTGAGGATGACAGACGCATTTTTGGCAACCTAGTCCAGCTCCTGGCAAAGATAATTTCTTGAAATGTATTTTTGGAGGTTCTGTCTCTTCCAGTTTTGCATATAAAAGGGAAGAGGGTTCTATCATGAATTTTGGGGTGTAGTAGACTCTAACTGAAGTAATTGCCTTCTACACATGTAATTATAATAGAACATACTCAAATAGAAACATGAGTCAAATGGCTCATACATGGCTTAAGTATCTTCATGAATCAGACCTTCAATCTATTCCAATAAATCAGGAAATCTAAATGCCTGACTAATTTTTACTGTGCCTTTTTCAGCAGCCTCCATTATGGAAATATCTACACTAATGAGAATGTTAGATTCTGTGCCCAGTGCCACCACAATGACATGCACAACTATTACTTCCTGTCCTTTACTGAAAGGCTCTAATTTAATCCATTGATGTCTTCTTTTTTTCCCTTCTTCTTTTTTTTTTCTTTTTTTTTTTTTCCAAATCATCCCCCAAACTGTTCTTCCAAGCCAGAAATTGTAGGCAAAACCTCATCCAAGTGTAATGAAAAAGATATTTTCTCTGATGTATAAATCGTACTCTCTGTAACATACCCCAGAATGAGACTTGAGAGGTTTGCTTTTGTTTTGTTTTGTGCTGGTTGCTCATATTTGGTTTGCAATTCATTATAATTCACTGTACTTTCCCCACAATACTGCCAACAAGCACTGAGATCCCTGTTTTGCAATTATGCATTTTGTTTGTTGTTCTTAGAGACTTCACCCACGTCTTTATCTAATTTTCTCTCCTTGATTTTAGACTATTTATCTGACTTGCTGAGATCACTTTGAAATCTGATCCTGTTTTCTGAAGAGGTTTTTTCCTCTGCTCTTCTTTGAAGTTATCTGTGTGTTTTATAAGCACGTTATCTTTTTCCTCATCTTGGGAACAGAAGAGACTATGATTGTATTTACCTTCCTTTTTGACAAAAATGCTTACAGCTATAGGTTTTCCCAAAATAGATTTGCTTATTTCCTTACTCAAATTATATTTCCTAATTCTGTCAGCAGGCATAGGAAGCCTTAGTAAAGTTAAACACACATCCACTTTTATGTTTGTACAAGTAACCATGATAAAATGAATATTTGATTTGCTTAGAGAAATATCTTCTCAAAGTCTTTTCTCCTTTATTCTTTAGTGTGCACATGCAGCCCAGACAGCCAAACGAGTCCTAGGTTGCATCAAGAGCAGCGTGGCCAGCAGAGCAAGGGAGGTGATTCTGCCCCTTTACTCTGCTCTTGTCAGACCCCACCTGGAGTACTGTGTGCAGTTCTGGAGCCCTCAGCACAGGAAGGACATGGAAGTGTTGGAGCGGGTCCAGAGGAGGGCCACAAAGATGATCAGAGGGCTGGAGCAGCTCTCCTATGAGGATAGGCTGAGAGAGTTGGGGCTCTTTAGCCTGGAGAAGAGAAGGCTTCGAGGGGACCTGATAGTAGCCTTCCAGTATCTGAAGGGGGCCTACAGGAAGGCTGGGGAAGGATTATTTACAAGGTCCTGCAGTGACAGGACAAGGGGCAATGGGCTTAAACTGGCAGAGGGGAGATTTAGACTAGATGTTAGGAGGAAGTTCTTTACAGTAAGGGTGGTNTATTATTATTTTAAAGAACATTTAAGTCTGTTTCCTGTCAATGAAGTTCATCTGAATCATTTTAATTCTCAGACTTTATCCCAGCCTATATTGACTTTGGGTTTTTTTTAATGAAACCCCACATTTTCCCCTGCTTTTCTGATAACAATAACAAAATGTTAAGTTAAAGATCTGTTTTGGCTCATCCACCCTCCTATGGCATGAGGTTGGAACTAGATGATTTTTGAGGTCCCTTCTAACCTCACCGTTCTATGACTCTATGATTCAATGATTTCCATCAGACCCTAAACACGAGATAACCCCTACCATAAAGTCTGTAACACATGGAAATTATCTGTTATTTTTTCTCTACTCTGATCTGCACACCTGTGCACTGTTTATATAATTGCATAAAGTATCTGGCTGCATCTGAATGTCTTTATACCAAAAATTGAATCAGGGGGTTCACAGAGAACATAAGCGTCCATCACTCGCTACTGAGTTTCCTGTTCTGTTAAGTAGTGAATCTGTTTTTATTTTGTCTTCCTTTCACTTAGGGAGTATCTGCAAAGCCTTTTATAGGCCTTGTTGCTTATGAATATTTTACTATTATCAAAGCTCTAATTGTCTTCTAGATCCTAAAACAAGTTTCAGTGATTTCCTGGCTTCCACCTCCTTCCAGAGGTCCTCTGCTTAATTATTAATATCCTTATAGTCAGCACAGGGAAATGTTTTGCTGGAGGCACAATTTGAAGTATGTGGGATTTGATGTAGAATGTACAAATTACACAAACAAAATAAAGCACATCCTAATGGAATTTTTGGGAGTGAGAAAACTAAGGGATATGGTGATGTGTGTTCAGCCTACTAGTGCTGTTTGCAAGATGATCTGATTAGGCAATAAGACAACACATAACAAGTCACTTTTGAAGGACTTTAAGATCTCATCTTGTCCTGTATAATTTTTTTATTATTTATTTATTTATTTTTATTACTTTCCACATTTACACAAATAAATGCCACCAAACCATGAAGCTGCAACGTTGATCATGGCATATACTATCCCCATATGGCTTCTCTGACATAGATACAATTTTTGAGCCTTGTTTCTTCTTCTTTTACTTGACCTTTGCAATGTAAGTTTACTGAGTATGAACAACTTCAATATACACTGTGACAGGGGGGGAAAAAAAAAATCTCTGTATCTCAGACCTGATCTCAGACTTTGCTTCTCAAATCCCTTCAATGGCATGAGATTATATATATGAGATTATATATATAAAATATGAGATTTTATATATATACATGAGATTATATATATGAGAACAGTATATTGCTTCATCTGACTTTGAGAACTGTGATGCCTAAAGTTTTTTTCTTCTCGTTAGTGTACTGTGAGAGTCTAAATCATCTCTCGCTTGTTCAAATCAACAAAGATAAAGATTGCTTTTGTCACCTTCAGGGACTAGGCCCAGGTTCCTGGCCAAAAGCTCAGGGCTGCAAATCAACAGACATACAGCACCTTGGTGGACTTCCTGGACTTCAGCCTGGCTTGAATGCCCAGGATGTGAATGCTTCACATCACCTACCCCAAAGAGAAAAGGCTTATGTGTATTTGGGCTACTGGCAGGTAAGCAGCACAGGGAGGGCACAGAGGCCCTCCCCAGTGCTGCCCCCAACCCCTGCAAATACATGAGAACACACAGGAAGATGTCCTGGGGAGCTGCACCTGGACCTAAAAAAAAATGTATAAAAACACATGAGCAATGCCTGCCAAGACGAGCATCTCCACACGAGCATCTCCACAGGAGCACCTCCACCAGAAGAATTCGAGGAACAACTCCCACAGAACAAGTCCTGCAGAACTCCTGACCCCTGCCCTGGGCCAGGCACAGGTCTCTCTCCCCCCATCTTTGGTTGGTGGTAATATAATCCCTGCTCTTTCCCTTCCCTGCTCTTCTCTTTTTATTCCGCTGCTCCCTCTCCCCTTTTCTCTCTCTCCCTCTGTTTTGTTCAACTTTATCCTTTAATAAATAGTTGTGTGGTGCTATCTGGTCTCACTTGCACCTTAATTTCACAACACGGAAATCTAGAAGAACAAATCTTGCTCCTCTGGACAGAGATATTGTTAACCTCTGTTCTTTGGACCTTGACATGTACCTAAGTCAAATTAGTCCAAGGGTAAATCCCAGCCGTGGAAGTCATCTCTTTTGCTGGATGTTGAATCGGTACTTGCTCCTGTCACAAACTATATTCATAACAAAATCAGGTTCTAGAATTACAAGAAGTTTATTGATGTTAACAAACAACCTTTTAGCTAAAGATGCCATTGCTGTGCCCATGACTTCACTAAGTTTAAGTAACATGGAAATATTTTGGCTTTCAAGAAACCCAGAGTGGTGGAAATTTGCATTCAGGCTTTTCCTACAAACAATATTGTCTTTGCTTTCAAACACCTTGCAAGTGAATAGTGATTTTTCCTTTTACACTTAAAAGTTTCCTAGCATTTTCCAATATCTAGCAATGAATAAACAGCAATGAATCAACAAGTGATTTTCATTTTTCCCTTGGAAATATTTGAGACAGTCTGGTATAATTCTAATTTTGCTACAAAGTTTTCTCTCATATGACCAACAAATTATTTTCATTTTTTCCTTGGAAATAATGAAACTGTGTGCAGTTCTGGAGCCCCAGCACAGGAAGGGCATGGAAGTGTTGGAGTGGGTCCAGAGGAGGCCATGAAGATGCTCAAAGAGTTGCAGCAGTTCTGCTATGAGGACAGGCTACAAGAGTTGGGGCTCTGCAGCCTGGAGAAGAGAAGGCTTCCAGGAGACCTGATAGTAGCCTTCCAGTATCTGAAGGGGGCTACAGGAAGGGTGGGGAAGGATTATTTACAAGGTGTTGCAATGNCCGTTTGGCTTAAATTCTGATTTTGTTATAAAGTTTTCTCTCATATCATAAAAAAATATTTTATTTTTTTCTTTGGAAATATTTGAGACAGTTCTGCGCATGCATGTTTACTTTCTCAGCTCTCCAGACTAGAAATGGCAGTTGTCATGACAACATGACACATGTACTGCTCTTGTATTCCTATGATTTTTGCCTTCTTTTTTTGATGGTAGCAGCTGACAACTTTTTTTTTTTTTTTTTTTTTTTTTAAGAATCATGGGCATATAAAGTGATTCTCTTATATTTTTTGCATGTAAATGATTGCAAAAATTATACAGTTAACTAATTATAATCTGACCCCTTACAAAAAGTGTCCAGGGAGAATTTTTCCTACAAGAATCCAAAAAGAACATAGTATACAAAAAACCCAGAGGTGATTCCACGTAGAAGATGGAAGTTTGTAGTTATGGTATGGATTGTTGAATGCACAGATAAATGCTTAAATTTGAAATTTGTTGTGAGTTGTCCTGAAAATTCAGTTTGCACATGAAAATGATATTTTGCAGATATAATTGGACACTTTGGTGGAAAATATCCTATGTGTAATATTCTTGGAAACCTCACGTACATGAATTATTGCAGCTGAATTGCAAAAAGTTCTATTTATTTCTTAACTTTGTTAGCTTACATTTTCTTTTCTCTACATGATCCTTTATTCCTTCTCTTCTTTCATATTTATGTTTCACTAATATTTCTAGAGAAAATGAGTCTATATGGTTCATTGCTTCTTTTTTTTTTCCCCCTTCATTTATTAAATTATTAATTTCAGCTAATAGTTCTGTCCTTTATTATATCTGCACAGGGAGGTTGTGGATGCTCCCTCCCTGGAGGTGTTCAAGGCCAGGTTGGATGAGGCCTTGAGTGATCTGTACTAGTGGGGGATGTCCCTACCTATGAGATGATCCTTGAGGTCCCTTCCAACCTTACCATTCTATGATTCTGTGATCTGCCTCACAGTATTTCTAGGACTAGTAATTGCTGAGAAATTTTTCCCCCCTGATGTCTGCAAAGCTCTGGTAGCTGTAAGTCATAAATGGGCAAAATTAAAGCAACTCCATCTGTTCAGATATCTAATTATTTTATTATGTAATAAATATTGCTTGTGCCAGAAAAATGAAAATAAGGAAAGTGTAGAATAACATTATATTAATAATAAAATTCAAACCATACAAAATTACCAAGAAAAAATTACTTCAGGAAAGACACAGTAGAAGACTGGATGTATAATTGCCAGATAACCAATCCAAACTTTTAAAGCCCTGTAACTTAAGCCTTCCTTTGAAATACTGCTCTGCATATAGCCAACACTCCATAATTTTTTACACCCTTGCACAGAAGCATCAAAAATACAATACCATATTGTCACCATACCACATTTCCCAAAGGTTACTGTTCCCCTTCAGAGTAGAAACACTAAAGCAGTACAGCACTGAGATGCAGGAGAAAGAGTGATGAGTTGTGACACCCTGACTTTTTTTTCTTTTCTGTTAATGAATGTTCATTTTATCTCTTCCCACTCCCAGCCTAAGGGCCCCAGGGCAATTCTGAGCTCAGGTGCAGGATGATTTACATATTAATGTAGCACAAACAGGCAGTTGTCACAACTACTTATTTATTCTGCTGAAACTGAAGTGTCATAGATATGCTTGTCTTTCTGAGGTTCACTGGTTGCTATTCAGGGAATACAGAGAAAACGAAACCACCAAGTCCAAACAGAGCAGGAAATCTTCTTGTCAGCAAGAATATGCATGCCTCTGTCAGCCCCATTGGACTAAACCATTATTTCTTTCCCCTCAGAATATCAAAAAGATGCACTTAACCAAAATTCCAGGTGCCATGACTACCAAGTAAAAATATCCCATACAAAAAAAATGAAATCAGCAATTACTTCTCTTCTCACCTTTCCAAAGCCAAGATAATAATGAAGTGTGGCCCAAATACCATTCACCCTCCTTAGCAAAAAACACACATCCTTATCTTTTGTTGTTCAGCAAGATGAGTTGCAGGAGAATGGCTTCTCGTCTACCTGTCTGAGTACTGCACCATTCCCTGCGGCTCAGAAAGCAAGCAACACATGGTGAACTGACTGTTTCTCGCTGTGGCTGAGAAACTAAAAATAGCACAAGCACAAGCACAAACTCAAGTTGCCTGCCAGGCAGGTAAGCTTCTAGGGGAGATTAGAGTGGTCTTGTGATAATCTGTGAGTTTTTCAGTTGTGTGATGTGAGGAAAAGCTAGTATTTTTCCAAAGTACTCTCTGAATAGGTAGTTCAGCTGAAGAGATAGTCATGAAACGTAAGCTTTTAACTCGTTTTTGTGCGTTTCAAATTGACAATGAACAGCTGCTGTACAAAACTGAAGTGCTGTACTGATGTGGTTTAGAAGTAGAAATACTTTTCCAATCATATAACTCTAGGTATCTGCATACCTAAAACAAAGGGAAGATGAGCTTTGAAATATCTACCCACCCGGAGGCACTGAGATAAGGAAACTTACAGAGACACTGAGCACCAGAGACATCAAGATGCAAAGATGCCTACAGAAGACCCTGAAACTGGCCAGAACTGACCTAGCAGTTGGGACTCAGTGATAAGCTATACAGCTCAGGACATTTTCAACCAAAAGGGCAGTGCCAGGAAGGCTGTCACCTCCATCCCTAGGACCCCAGAGAACAACACCAGGGTAGCACCTGCCTAAGCAAAAGGACCATGGGTGGGCAGACATAAAACAACTGTCAGAAGTACTTTGTATATGCATAAACTTTCCCTGGATCTCTCATGAACATGTAATAAGTAACAACATATAAACCACAAGGTTGGGCCACAGGGTGTGCACATTCTTTGGTGGAGAGATCCCCTGTGCACCAGTGCACTTAATGAACATGCCTGATTTGTAACCTTTTGGGTTATGAGTTCTTTTCTCCACTTGTCAGTACTAACTTAAAATTTCTGTCAGAATACAAAAGTAATTGTTGTCCTTTGATATGTTTAAGCTTTGACTGCCAAAACACCTGACAAATTGCAGTGAAACAGGTTGCCCAGGGAGGTTGTGACTGCTCCCTCCCTGGAGGTGTTCAAGGCCAGGTTGGATGAGGCCTTGAGTAACCTGTGCTAGTGGGAGGTGCCCCTGCCTATGGCAGGGGATTGGAACTAAAGGATCTTTGAAGTCCCTTCCAACCTTACCATTCTATGATTCTATAAATTATGTCAGAGCAGCCTGCTCTTGTGCAAGGGGCAAGCATATGCCACCATGCTCCCCTCACTTCAGTATTGAAGATTTGGCTAACACAGTAGTTCTGTGATATGCAGACCTTGCACTTGGCTGCACAGAAGGGAGTTTTGCTGTCAGCAAACACCAACCTCTGTGAGTTTCAATTGCTTGAGAAGGTGCAAAACAACCTGGCAGTCCATAATTCACATGAAATGCTTAGGCGCTAGATGTCAGGGAAGTGTACTTCAGTAGTTCATTTTATATGTCAAATTTTAATCATGGGTCATTATAACATTTTTTAGAGGCTAATACCACTGCAGAGCAGAATAAAGTCAGTAAGTTCTTAAAAGGAACTTGTAGTATTTCATGAAAGCTTTTGCACTTTGGTTAGAAAAGATGTCACCAAGACAGTTTTTCTGCTGGAGAACTTAAACTCCACTGGTCAGATTGGACATCCCATTTGCTGATATTCTTTGTTTTCATTTGTCTGTGGCATGTTCAGAAACAAAGCAGCTGAAGATGTCTGTGATATGCACTTTGTTATCTGAGACACTAATGTAATCCTTACTGGAGGCTTTGTTTTAAAATTGTTTCCCAGAGGCAAGGAATGGCTATCAAATATTTTAATTTCTGTGCCTTGCAGGCTGCTTCCTCTTGTTTCTGTGAATAAGAAAGCTTTTTTCATTGGATAAGTATCAGCTCCCAAATAAACCAATTTGCATTTTGTTGCTTTTATTTTGTTTCTTGTAAGTTGAGGTGGAGGGGGTTGCAGAAGTAATCTAAATAGACTCTTGTTTTAAGCTTCAGACATTCTGGAAATAGAAATAAGCATCAAAATTTGTCTGTGGCATGTTGCCATATTTTGTTTTCTAAAATACTTGGGGCTTCTTTGTGATTGTTCAATTTTTCTTACCCTCTCATTTCCACTTTAAAGGAATGATTTTTCAAAAATCTTAGATAGAAAGGCTATGATTTATTGAGTGTCATGGTAGGCCTAAGCAGGCCAAAATAGGCTTATATATGTCCTGGTTTGCCCAGACATGTTTTTCTGCTCTCCCTCCTTCTGTTCTGGGGAGAAGCAACCACAGGAAAGAGAACAAAGAACCTGCAACCACTTAGTCTGAGGACTGTGGCTTGCCCAGATTTGTTTTGCATCCTGTGGTAAACAAGGTACACAGGTTCAGCTTGTGCCTGTCTTGTGCCAGGTTTACTACAGGTTTATTTATTGCTCTTGATTTCAGCGTATGCTGGTTTGAGGCTAATTGGAATATTTTAATGGAGAAAATTATACTATAGGTTGTGAAAAGGAAACAATGATGATGTCTACTTCATTCATAGGCTTGCTGAGATGTTTAAGAAAAGAACTCAAAACATAGATAAGTCAGTTCCTGGTACACAGCATCTCGGGTGGTCTAGCTTCTGGCTCCTCCTCTCTGCCGAGTAAAGGATCAACACAGTTAGAATTGATAATGTTCAGCAGAACTACCAATGAAGGATGAATAAAATTTACAAAGGATCAACACAGTTAGGATTGATAATGTTCAGCAGAACAACCAATGAAAGATGAGTAAAATTTACTAAAGGATCAACAGAGTTAGGATTGATAATGTTCAGCAGAACTACCAATGAGGGACGAGTAAAATTTACCAAAATTACCCTGACTGCAAAATAGAATATTTTTTCCCTGAATATTTTCGTTTAACTTTTTCTGATGCTTAATTAGCTGTGTTAATTATACCTGAAAACAGGGGTGTTTCTCCCTCTCCAGCTAATTATGCCACTCTAATTTTTCCTTCTCAAAGTGACACGTTTCCTGCTCAGTATGTGGAGTCTATTTCACTATGTCCTATTCTCCCATTCAAAGCCTGTGATGTTAAAGGGAGACTCTAATGACACCCTTCAGGGTAGCCTCCTTTGAAGGCTAGAACCAAGAGCTTTGATTTCAGGTCACTCTCTATGTGGCTGCCTTTAAAGATCATTTGAATTAACATTTAGTGATATTTTTGGCAGCTTTGCCAGGAAAAATCATTACAGTGGGATAATACTGCAAATAAACTTTGCATAGTCCCATTAAATCATTAAATGCCACATTGTTCTGTAATGGGAATGACATTTCATTATTTCCAAATGCATCCCTCTGCTCACTGCCAGTTTCATGGTATTAATACTGGTGACAGAAAACACTGCAACAAGGAATGAAGGGGTTCTAGGACTCATATGATGTTTGCAGATACCTGAGATGACTCAAAAATGCAGAGGTAAAAGCATCATGAAAGAAAGATCTGTGCTGAGTTTTTAGAGTGTGTTTGAACATTTGGTCCAGATTGTCAATGATATTCAAGTTTCTTTTTGTCCTCTTTCTGACAAAAGCAAGAGGAAATGATTAGTTGGCTGTCATCTAGATAATATTACCCAGATTTTCATTGTGTTTTTTTATTTTTTTTCCTCCATATTTTAATCCTTACAACCTTCACACAACTTAAAGAAACCCTTCATAAAGATACTACACTACTACACTGTGCACTTGATTTTATAAGGCATAACAACAAACAAAATAATCTATCTTGCTTTCAGACAGAGCTCTCTGAAGTCCAAAGACTTCTGAGAAGAATGTAAATTCTTAAGAGATATGAGAGCTTTACTTTATCCTTTTGATGAATTGTTAAAATGTTTGAAAGAGAAAAAAAAAATATATCTGAATTATGGCAAACAATAAAAAATCACAGTATCACAGTATCGCAAGGGTTGGAAGAGACCTCAGAGATCACCAAGTCCAACCCATCACCACAGCCCTCAAGATTAGACCATGGCACTAAGTGCCATCACAACAGTTTAGGAAAATCAGGAAATAAGCGAGAAAATCTCAGCATATACTAAACAAACAAACAAAACCAACAAACAAACAAACAACAACAAAACCATATCCCAGGGGTGTAAGCAGAGATAGCTTCAGAATCTATACCATTACTTCTCTCTCTGCCACAGGAAGGCTTCTTTGAAGGAGCATTCCTGTGCTGGACCTTCAAGAACAGACAGAGTTTTTATTGCTCCAAGATTAATTCAGTAGAATTAGGAATAATAGAATAAAGGAAAAAAAAAAAGATCCTAGGTTCATCAGAACTATACTGTAAGCACAGATATGCAGGTTGTAGGGTCTCTCAGGAATTTCAGCTGCCATTTCCAGCTGTGGGGAAAACGTTCTCTGCACCGTCAGTGAGTACATTATGCTAGGGGAGGTCTAGGCTTGATATTAGGAGGAAATTCTTGCCAGAGAGAGTGATTGGCATTGGAATGGGCTGCCCAGGGAGGTGGTGGAGTTGCCATCCCTGGAGGTGTTCAAGAAAAGCCTGGAAGGGGCACTTAATGCCATGGTCTAGTTGATTGGTTAGGGCTGGGTGCTAGGTCGGGCTGGGTGATCTTGGAACTCTCTTCCAATCTGGTTGATTCTATGATTCTATGTTTTCCCTTATGACAGAAGCCCAGACCCTACCCAGGTGGAGAGATAGCATATTTGAGAGCCAGCTCTCTGTCAAATATCTGTCTTGAAAACTTCAGCCTGAAGTTCCCAATGCAATTCCATACCGTGTGCTAAGGTCCTTTCTCCTCTTATTCCTGACATGTCACTATGTGAGGTAATGCACTGAGTCATAAAGTTAATGCCCGTTGAACTGTTGCTAACTAGCTATTAAGACCACTTCAAAGAATGTATTTCAGCCATCTGAAAAGAAACTCTTTCTGAGGAATGATTTCTACTTATTTAAAAGCAGTTTTCTGTAAGCTTGCCATGGCCCAAAGTACTTTGGACCCAGGAGAGTGCTTAGGTACTTCATCCTTCATCCTTGTATTTTCATGGTCACTGTGTCACTGTTCTCCACTATCCCAGGGAGGCTGTGACTGCTCCCTCCCTGGAGGTGTTCAAGGCCAGATTGGATGAGGCCTTGAGTAACCTGTACTAGTGGGAGGTGTCCCTGCCTATGGCAGGGGCTTGGAACTAGATGATCTTTGAGGTCCCTTCCAACCTTACCATTCTATGATTCTATGATTCTGTGATCCCTAATGTGAGATGGGTAGTGCAGCAGTGCAGTCACTGACTATCCCACATCCTCATTACAAAGAAACTGTCACAGTCCTCCATGATATAGTAGAAATTCTTCACAAAGTATAATTCCAGTCTTATGTTCCCTTCTAGTGCCAGCCACAAATAGAGTCCTTAAATCCCACAGAATCTGATTCTCATGGTTCAGTGATTTCAGTTTGTGGTGTGAATTTGAAATCAAACCTGCACCTTATGTCTCTGGTAAATTGCTATGCTCTTAAATTAAGCAGAGGTTAAGGAATCAGTTAGAGCCTGTGCTCAGTGCTGTGGAATTTCTAACATAGCCTTGTGAAGAAACACAGACGGAAAATTACCTCAGTGATTAGAACTCGGCCAGTCGGAAGCTTTTGGGTCTGCAATATCATTCAAACTGACAGAGTAAAAATGTTTGACCTGATCTGTCACGTTACAGCGTTCAGCATCTATTTATGACAGTCTGACTTCATCCCATCAGACAGTTTCTCTTGCTTGAGGAATCACTAGGAAGTCCTGCATTGTCTCTGTAGGTATTTAGCCTGTGGTGCTGGAAAAATGGGCTTGAACCACAGCTGCAGCTCTTCATCTGAGAGAAAATTAACAATGGAAACAATAAGAGTGATATGATATTAATAATAGGTTATGAATTCTGGTTATTAATGTCTATATCAATGTTAATCTTATTATTAATATAAAAATTGGGGGAAATTCCCTGAGATTCTTTGGATTTTTAGAACAGAATCATAGAATGGTAAGGTTGGAAGGGACCTCAAGGATCATCTAGTTCCAACTCCCTGCCATAGTCAGGGACACCTCCCACTAGTACAGGTTACTCAAGGCCTCAAGGCCTTTTTGGTTGACAGGAAATAGTTGCACAAAGGATATTTATGAACACAGAATGAAACAGTTTAAACAATCAGAACTTGGAAAAATAGGAATGCAAAACCAGGAAAATTCTAACTACACTACAGAGTCTTAGCATTAACTCTAGCAGATGTGCTCATGATCCCTTGGTCCCTGAGTAAGTTTCCTGTACAGGGACACTTCCAAAACTCATGATGATGATGATCCCTCGGTAAAATACAAAATATTGCAGGCAGAGGGAAGGAGAGAAGAGCTGAGATGCTGCCGAGCAGCCAGTGTAAGCTGCAGCCACATGGCTGCAATTCCCAGTTAATGAGCTGCTAATGGGGTACTGCTCCCGCTGGAGGGTCGGTGCAGAAAGGTGGTGCAGAAAGGCAATACAGAAAGGCGGTTTCTAAATCATTCCCCATTAAATAGATCATTTTGCAAATGAAACTGGCCAACAGGCATTAGCATCATTGTTCTACCCAATGAATTCAAAGCTGCATGCCTAGTGTGACCACCCAGGGATGTTGAGAGGCAGCACGGAAAACCTGGCAGGTGGTGCTGAGCTCCTAGCCTCAAGACTTTGCTCAATCTACTACAACTTCCGGACCCACAAAAGGAGGTGGAGAGCAAGGATTAAACCGGCCTGGGAGGATTTATGTCCTACCAGGACAAAGAGGTTCACAGAATCAGGAATGTATAAGCACCTCAAGTGCCTATATTGCTTACAAAGCTAAAGCCAATCTGGAAGTGTAACTGAGTTGTGGAAAGCCAATCCCTATTGCCTTTCTTTAGAAAATGAAACTAAGAGTTTTCAAAATGATGACTATAGAGAAATTAAGTCACAAATCTTGCTTTGTCGGGTCCCTTAAACTGCCACTTGCAATAAATATCTAGACTTAAGAGCCAATATTCACTTAAATCTGGATGATTGTCTAAGGGAAGCTTTTCTACCTTCAGGTGACTACCCTGACGAAAATGCACTCTTACATCCATGGGATCACAAAGACAACAACATATCTTTCACAGAACAAATAATTTTGTAACTACCTTCTGTCTTAGGAAGTTACTGAACCAGACTACCACTTCCTCTCTGCTCCCTTGTTACCTACCTGTTTCTTCCAAACAAAAAGTCATTTGTCAAGTCTGCTGTGCCTTAACACAGAGAGAACTTGATCCATGGGCTTCATCACATACAGGAGTGCTTAATTAAATTGTTTTCTTTCAAGGCTGTTGAGCCTTCTCAAACAGAGCCGATTTTGGATAAGGTGAAGGAGATGTTTTCCTGCTACTCTCGATTGGTAGGGAAAACCTGCTGCTTTTATTGTCTTTGGAATCATAGTTCCAGACAGTTCAGGATGCAATGAGGCAGCAGGAGCACATGAATACAACGGCAGAGAGTACCTTGTGCTATCTGCTCATCTCTTTTTATCAATACAACCTGAGACTAATGGGGCTTTGGACATAGATTAGCCAATCAGGATGGCACTTTGCCAAGCTTGACCACATTATGTGAAGCCAAGGCTTTGGTTTTCCCTTCCCATGGTTGCTTCCCCCAGCACAGAAGGAGGGGGAACAGGGGAACAAGTCTGGGTAAGTCACAGTCCTTAGACTCAGTGGCTCCAGGTTCTTTGTCCTCTTTCCAGCAGTTGTTTCTCTCTATAGCAGAAGAGGGGACAGTTGAAAAATATCTCTGGGCAAGCTGGGACATGTATAAGCCTATTTTGGCCTGCTTAGCCCAACCACAGCACCACTGTTTATAAAGCTGAAGTGTGTATCTAAAGTGTCTAAAAAAAAAAAAAAAAATCTGATTCACAGTTGGGAAAAAAAGTTTAAAGGGAAAAAAAATTAAAAGGAAAAAAGAAACAGCCACCTATAACCATCAGCTCCTCACTTTGTGCTGCTGTAATATTAAGATCAGAAATCATGAGCACAACAGCAGAGAGAGGACATGGCTCACAACTAAAACTGAAGTGAAAAACATCCTATCTCTCAACTTTGAATTCTTTTATCCTAAACGTGAACCACCAGCAATAGTGTGCGTGAGCTCATAGTGCAACTAGAATATCTATACTGTCAGAAGAGAAAATTAAGTATCTCCAAAATTCAAAACCCCACATAATTACACTAGCTGCAAAATTTTCCCTGGAAGACAATAAAACTGGGAATCATTGCAATATGGTTCACAAACTGTAGGTTCACATCCTCCTCAGTTTCCCAATAGTTGAGTGGATTGTTCTTTTAGCCCATGTACAGAAGATAAATACAGCTTACTTCTGCATTTGAGCTCCACTGCTAATAAGGTGCAAGTGGTCAAGTGGTGAGCTGACACCAAGCACACTGGAAACTTTCCTCAGATAAGAGCACTTGAGAACCACTGTTCAACGTGAGCTCCAAGACCATCTGCTTTTGCTTTCCTAACCTGCACAGTAAAGTGTGCAGTTAAAAGGAAAGAGAGTTACCAGCTCCAGCTGGTTAACCTCATTGCTCCAAATCAGTTAGTATATGAGAGTTTCCAAAGCCTGCTTCTTATGAAGGAGTATTCTCTTCTCTGCATTTAATCCCAGAGGAAAGACTTGAATGATACCTATTCAGTGAATTCAGGGTGTAATAAAGAACTAGTTAGAAATCTCTAGACATTTTATCCTGGTTTTGTTTTTGGTTTTGTTGTTTTGGGTTTGATTTTTTGTTTGTTTGTGTGGGTTGGGGGTTTTTTGTTTGTTTGTTTTGTTTTTTTTGAAGGAGAAAGTAACCAGTTTAATTGGTCCCTAGATACAAAGTGACAGGGGGAGGTCTCAGTGTTTACACTAAAAAGAAGTGGACAGACTAATTGACTACAGAGACTCGAACATAAAGCCTTTAACAAACAGATTGATCATGTTCCTGACAATAAGCATCTGGGGCTTTATAGCTGCCAGTCCAGTACATTTGTCACTTCTTACTGGAAGAATTTTAAACAGAAATGTATAGAGATTAAGTTTCTACCTAGCCATACAGAAGTGAGCCAGTAGGGGAAACAATAATAAAAAGTAAGCCCTTTTGGTTTCTTACTTGGTATCACTAGGGCATACGTTTCCCTTCTTCAGCACTTTCTATAACCACCTCACTCCTCCTCAAACACAAAATCTGCAATTCGTAGCAGCTAGATACAAGCTCAAATACATTTAAAAGCCTGGAGGGGAGGAGAAAAACTAAGACTGATTGTTGATTGCCATTAACTCATTTCAATCAGCCATATATTTTGAAGGTTAGCCTTTTAGTTCCAACAAAACGCTATTTTAAATTTATCTTAACATTTTTTTTTTATTATTAGTCATCACTGGTGACACAGATGCATGAGCACATTGAGTTCTACATCTTCCTAGAAGCTAGATCCCTGCCTTGAGGTCAGAACAGTACACTGGAATCTAACTGCACACATGAGCAAAAAATAGAGTATACACAGCCTCTGAGGAATGATTCACAAACAAGATGAGCTAAAGTGAGTGCTTAAGTAAAGAAGGGTCTTGAAGAGAGAAATTTAAGAGTAAATGAAGGCATAAATGAAGTGAGTGTGAAATTACGCTGAATCAAGTACGTAGGTGACACAAAGTTTGCTGAACTTGAACAGCAAGAAGGGAAAGGTTAAATGTAATGCAACAAGTCATCAGACTCGATGAAGCACTTTAAAGCAGACTTTTTGGAAGGCAGAGAAAAGCAATGGTGTCTCTTCTGCTAAGAGATTTGAAGACTAAATGTCTGCAGAAACAGTCCCATAGACATATTGTTCTGGTTAATCCAAAAGAGAAAAAAAAAAAATATCAACAATCTGGTCAGTTCAGATTTTCTCACCTCATCTCACCTCACTTTCTTTGTTTTTTTTTTTTTTTTTATTAACTTCTTTTTTAGAAAATATTCTTGGTTTCGTCATGTGGCACATCCAAGCAAGATATTCACAGCCACAGCTCCCATTTAAGTGACGCACTGCATTTCATACTAGTCTTGAGCCAAAAGGAAAAATAGTGTGCCCATTTTGTTCAACTGCACCACATTTGTAAAGAAAACTCCTGCCTTGTACATCTGGTTAGAACTTACAGACACAAGTTCCATCTTTGTCTGACCTGCAGAATCTGAAACAAGTGTCTCTGCTTTACTGTTCAAGAATCTAACAAGAGTCTCCTATGAGGAGTCTCTCCTATGAGGACAGGCTGAGAGAGTTTGGGCTCTGCAGCCTGGAGAAGAGAAGGCTTCGAGGGGACCTGATAGTAGCCTTCCAGTATCTGAAGGGGGCCTACAGGAAGGCTGGGGAAGGATTATTTACAAGGTCCTGCAATGACAGGACAAGGGGCAAAGGGTTTAAACTGACAGAGGGGAGATTTAGACTGGATGTTAGGAGGAAGTTCTTTACAGTAAGGGTGGTGAGGCACTGGAACAGGTTGCCCAGGGAGGTCGTGGATGCTTCCTCCCTGGAGGTGTTCAAGGCCAGATTGGACGAGGCCTTGAGTAACCTGTACTAGTGGGAGGTGTCCCTGCCTATGGCAGGGGGTTGGAACTAGATGATCCTTGAGGTCCCTTCCAACCTTACCGTTCTATGATTCTATGATTCAAAAGAAAGCAGTTCTTTTTCTTCTGTAGTGTCACCAACAGCCTATCAAATATTTTCAGTTCTAAACAAATTGCAGCTACTGCCAAGTACTTTTCTTGCTAAAATACCTTTTATAATATATTATTGAACCATCTGTAAAAGCCAAGCACAAAATTAAACCCTTTGCATTGGTACAATATATCGGTTCAATCATTCAATCTTCTTTTAACGTGTGATATGCATCCTGACAGCTACATGAAAGATTCAAAGGCTATGGTCCATTTACAGAACACACTGATCGCTATTTAATTTCCCATCACTAAGACAACTGTCCTCTTGGAAATAAGGAAAATACGCCGTCGTTAAATCACCATTTTATAGGCATGTTGTTAAACAACTGAACAGCCTGGTTGTCACAAAGGAATAATCATGTATAGACATGAAACTCTGTTAAACATTTTGTAACCAAATATTGATGGAGGAAGTGAAGATGAATAATTAAACTTGTTTTCATGATTAAAGTTTCTGACAGCTTGTCATACGGCAGGACTGAAGAGCAGCAATTAACAATGCTTAAATTGACAAATGAAATTGTACCTAAAAAAAAAAAATCAAACAAATGCAACCATGAATCTGTGGTTGACAACACACTTTTACATGCATAGCCTATGAATGCCACAGTTTAGTGCATGACTTATAAAAGGCTGTCGATAATGTAGTATGATGTCAGTATGTTTCAACGGAATTTATTTCAATGCTATGGAAAGACTAAATTGATAGTGCCAAGGTCCAGAGAACAGAGGTTAACAATATCTCTGTCCAGAGGAGCAAGATTTGTTCTTCTAGATTTCTGTGTTGTGAAATTAAGGTGCAAGTGAGACCAGATAGCACCACACAACTATTTATTAAAGGATAAAATTGAACAAACAAAGGGAGAGATGGAAGAGAGGAGAGAGGGAGAGGGAACAACAGAGAAAAAGAGAAAAGCAGGGAAGGAAAAGAGCAGGGATTATATTACCATCAGCCAAAGATGGGGAAAGAGAGAGAGACATGTGCCTGGCCCAGAGATATTCTTCTATGAAACTGTTCTGCAGTTGTTCCTTGAATTCTTCTGGTGGAGGTGCTCCGGTGGCGGTGTTCTGGTGGAGCTGCTCGTGTAGAGGTGCTCTGGTAGAGGTGGTAGTGTAGAGGTGCTCCTGTAGAGGTGCTCTGGTGGAGGTGCTCCTGTGGAGGTGGTCTGGTGGAGGTGCTGATGTGGAGGTGCTCTGGTGGAGGTGCTCATCTTTTCAGGCATTGCTTATGTCTTTTTATACAGTTTTTAGACTGGTGTCCAGGTACAGCTCCCCAGGAAATCTTCCTGTGTATTCTCATGTATTTGCAGAGGTCTGGTGGCAGCACCAGGGAGGGCCTTTGCCCCCTCTCTGCACCGCTTACCTGTCCATACCCCAAATACACACAAACCTTTATTCTTCAGGGTAGCTGGTGTAAAGCGTCCACACCCCGGGCATTCAAGCCAGGCTAAAGTCCAGGAAGTCCACCAAGGTGCTCTGTCTCTGTTGATTTGCATCCCTGAGCTTTCAGTCGGGAACCTGGGCTGAGTACCAGAAGGTAAGAAAGACTATTGTTGTTGATTTGAACAAGGGAGAGACAATTTAGAGTCTCACAGATAGTCATGAATGTATTGTAAGAAGAGCTGTCCAGAACACAAAATCAGGAAGATCCAGAAATATTTCTGGGAAAAAAAGAAAAAAATTCAAAGTAGCAGTTCTGCAACCACAGCTGTCCACTGAGATTTAAGCAACTGTAATGGGTTAAGTTTTGGTCTGCTTCTATTCGTACCATCCTGACTCGTGTCAGCTTCAAAAAATGAAAGTTCTGTCTGGAGCAAAGTATTATGGGGCTTGAAGTTCAGATTGCAACATGAGAGGCTTCTGTTCTGGTTGCTGCTTTTGGGTTCTGTGGGTTTTTTGGGTGTTGGTTTTCCCACAGAGATGGTAACAGGACAAGTGGGAGTGGGGTAGCTGCTGGTTTTCTTGTAGGCTGTGGGGTTTTTTCCTTATTTTGCTGAGCTTTTGCAAATAGACTTAGCTAAGGTAATAACGGATTGTGTTATTAGATTAATTAGATTAGTAGCTAAGATAATTGTGCATTTATGTGATCTTATTTATTCAGTAAACTCTTGCCTTATCCCTTTATCTCAGCCCTGAGTTTTTGTGTAAGTTGTTATTATCGTTGTTGTTATTTTTGTAGTAAAAAATCTGTACTGAAGAATTGTTTTGTTTTATAAAATATAAATATTTTAAAGCTGGAAGTGATAACAATAACAAATCATGGGAGCTTAAGATTAGACCTCTGAATAGAGACACTTTAAGGAAAACCTGGGAAGAGCAAAGCGTTGAGTCCAACCTCTGGAAATAGCATGGGAGAAGGAATAGACTGAAAAGGACAATTTGCACTTCTCCATATCTTAAGTCAAACAGTTTCCATCTCCTCATATGCACACCAGATGCATTATAAGTTTCCCACAAAGTTTTGGACAGCTTTATGGGACAAATACAGATTAGAAAGTCAATGTCACAGTTTCGGCAATTATATAGCATATAGATATCGATCCTGCAGGAGACGGTCCTGTTAGGAGTCATATTTTCTGTTCTAAAATGAAGTTGAAGTCAAAGAAGGCATTGTCTGCTCTGTGAAAAGTGCTTTCTGTGTCATTCTGATTTATGTCTTTTGCCACATGCAACATTAATTTCAGGCCAAATTAGACTTTTTAAAATCAGTTTTAATTAATTTGATCATCTTTCGTCTTTGCTTTTTCTTTCATGAGTTCAGCATTTGAAGTGTCATTTTTGTTTAAAAAACAGTACATATGAATCTTTTTTTTTTTTTT
>VWZE01010908.1:529003-539518 GCA_013396675.1 Eubucco bourcierii
GGTTCAAAATTTGGGGGGAAAGAGGTGTCTCACCAATTTAGTAGTGCAATGTGTCAGTGCCTCAAGGGGTTTATTTGCCTTTGGGCACTCATTGTCATCACCAACTGTAAAGATGTTGCTACATTGCTCATAGGCTTGTTTATTTTTAGAAGGATATTGACAGCTTGAAGTCCCTTCATGGGGGGATATATATCCTGGAAGCAGCATTAAATATGACTACATCCTTTCTCAAACTTCACTAGTTTGTCGTGGTTTTGACACCTACACAGCTTGCTCAGGTATGCAGACAGCTATGGCTCTACTAGTTCTCAAAAAAAAAAAAAAATAAAAAAAGGTGGAAAATATATTGTTAATGAGCAGAAAATCATAGAATGGTTTGGGTTGGAAGGGACTTTTAAGATCACCTATTTCAAACCCCCCCTGCCACAGCCCTGTCCAAACTCTCTTGAACACTTCCAGGTTTGGAGCCTCCACAGCTTCTCTGGGTGATCTATTTCAGTGCCTTACCACCCTCAGGGGGAAAAATGTCCTCCTAGTGTCTAATCTAAAACCAGCTTGTTTCAGTTTGAAGCCATTGTCCCCTGTCCTATCACCACACACTTTTGTATAAAGTCCCTTTTCAGGTATCCTGTAGGGGGCCTACAGGAAGACTGCCATAAGGCCTCCCTGAGATCTTTTCTTCTCTTCTCTTCTCTAGGCTGAACAACTGCAACTCTCTCAACCTGTCTTTCTAAAAGAGGTGGTCCAGCCCTCTGATCATCTTCATGGCCCTCCTCTAGACCTGCTCAAGCAGGTTCATGTCCTTCTTTTGCTGGGGGCTTCAGAGCCAAACAAAGTACTCCAGGTATGGTCTCTTGAGAACAGAGGGAAAGAATCACCTCCATTGACCACGCTTCTTTTGGTGAAGCCCAGGATTCAACTGGTTTTCTGGGCTGTAAGTTCCCATTGCTGGTTCATGCTGAGCTTCTCATGAACCAGCACTCTCAAGTCTGTTCTCAGAAGAACCTCAGGACTGTTCTCTACCCATTCTCCACCCAGTCTGCAGTTGTGCTTGAGATCGTCCCAACACAGGTTCAGGACCTTGCACTTTGTTGGAACTTTGAGAGGTTGGCATCGACCCATCATCTCTCACATCAGTTAAGGTCCCTCTGGAGAACATCTCTTCCCCTCAGCACAATGACCTCTCTGCACAGTTTGGTGTCATCAACAACCTTGCTGAGGGTGCACTCAATCCCACTGCCCATGCCGCCAATAAAGGTGTTGAACAATCAGTCCCAGTACTGACTCCTGAGGAACATCACTCATCACTTCATTTCAACACTGAGCCAGTGACCATCGCTCTTTGAGTGCAATCATCAAGGTAATTCCTTATTCAACAAGAGATTCAACCATCAAATTCCTGTCTTTAATCTGTACACCAGGATGTCATGAGGGACAGCCTCAAACACTTTGTGCAAGTGCAACTAGACATCAGTTGCTGCTACCCCATCACAGAAGGCCACAAATTTGGCAGACATAGTGTGTGAAGCCACAGTGGCTACCATCAATCACCTTGTTTTTCAAGTGCTTTAGCAGAGTTTTCAAGAGGATCTTCTCCATGAGCTTTCTGGGCACAGAGAGGAAACTGACTGGCCTGTAGTACCCTGTGTCTTCCTTGTTTGGAAAATGCAGGCTTTATTTCCCCTTTTCAAGTCAGTGGCAACTTCACCAGTTTGACATGACTGGAAAAATAAATGGAAAGTGGTTTGGCAACTTTGGCTACTATTTCCCTCAGAACCTGGAGATGGATCTCCTCTGCTCACATGGGCTTGTGTACTTTTAAGTTTTGAACCTGACCTTCAATTGCAGTGGACTATTTTTCATTTTCCCAGTTCCTACTTTTACCTTCCAAGTGGATGGTGTGGTTAGAGCCCTTGCTGGTGAAGACCAAGGCAAAAAATTGATTAGGACTTCAGCCTTCTCCTTATTCCATGTTTTCCTGTCTCCTTCTGGAGAAGGCACACCTCTTTCCTAGTTTTTATTTTTTTCACTGACATACATAAAGATGTTCTTTCTTGTTGCCCTTGATGTTGCTGACCAGATTCAATCCTATCTGGGGGTCCCATCCAGAGGGACCTGGACAGGCTGCAGAGGTGGGCACAAGCCAACCACCTGAAATTCAACAAGGCCAAGTGCAAGGTCCTGCACCTTGGTAGGCACAATCCCAAGCACAACTTCAGGCTGGGTGGTGAATGGTTGAGAGCAACCCTGAGGAAAAGGCCCTGGGGGTCTGGGTTGATGAAAAGCTCAACATGAGTCTGCAGTGTCAGTGCAGCCGAGACAGCAACCAAATCCTGGGCTGCAGCAAAAGCAGTGTGGGCAGCAGGGCAAGGGAGAGGATTCTGCCCCTTTACTCTGCTCTCCTCAGACCCCATCTGGAATCCTGTGTACAGTTCTGGAGCCCTCAGCACAGGAAGGACATGGAACTGTTGGAGCAGGTCCAGAGGAGGCCACAAAGATGCCCAGAGGGCTGCAACAGCTCTGCTGTGAGGACAGGCTGAGAGAGTTGGGGCTCTGCAGCCTGGAGAAGAGAANNCAGGGAGGTTGTGGCTGCTCCCTCCCTGGAGGTGTTCAAGTCCAGGTTGGATGAGACCTCAAGTGACCTGTTCTAGTGGGAGGTGTCCCTGCCTATGGCAGAGGGTTGGAACTAGATGATCCTTGAGATCCCTTCCAACCTTAACATTCTATGATTCTATAAGAAAACCTATAAAAATACTTTACAGTTTTTTAATAAAGAAAGAGAAACAAGAGTCTTAAAAATGGTTTATTCTCTTTTTTTTTTTTTTCTTTTGTTTCTGATTTCTTTTAACGGGAGAGCTGATCAAAAAGAAAATTATGTCATTTGCAAACATTTATTTTCTATGATTTTTCAACTTATTTTGAAGGGAAACCAAAAGTTGGTGGTCTTTTCTTAAGATGAATTTATGAGATGGTATTTTGAAGAAAATGTCCCTGCCATTTGGCTGAGTTCTAGTCACTCATATCTGTGTTAAATTACAGCAGCAGAATCATTGCCAAGACTTTATCCTCCTTACCACAGTGTTTCCTCAGTTCAGCCTGCCATTTTCAGCTGGCTGGATTAAAACCAAGATCACTAAAGTGTTTCTGAAATCTCTGAAGAACATCAGGTCTGTTCTCACTTCTATGTCTGATCAGATAATTTACATCTGTTTTGGAGTCTGCAAGACACTGTGATAACGCTGATGCTGGAGGTGCATCTGCCACCTCTAACTTCATAATCTTTGGCAATCAAAGTGTTTGGGAGGGAAGAAAAATGTGGCCATACAGCTTCTTATATATAAATCCACAAATAGTTGATAGTAGCAAAAGAAAACCTGTTTATCAGGTTGGGGAGGGGGATGAAAGTTAAATTATAGAAAAGAAGTTGCAGGAGCTTTGATGTTTGTAGTAATATGGATGAGATACCAGTGATGTTCAGGATGAAGGAATTGCATCCAGGCACTGAAATGTACTGCAGAGACAGTCCTTTTAGGCACTGATTTGGTAACCAACATGGAGATTATATGCTTTCCTTCCATTAGACGTACTTTCAAGCACAGCATAGCAAAAACGCTGCCTGAAATGCTCTTTTCTTCCCAGTCTCTCATCTCAGCTTCATTTCTTTATTGCAAGCAGGCCAAGCTGCACAGACTGCAATCAGAGCTGTAACTGCCGCAGACTTGGCCACACACACTGCTCATTTCTGGGAACATTCCTTCTGCTGGTAGCAATACTACTGTTTCTTATCCTAGTCAGGGAGGAAAAAAAAAATGGTTTGCTTATACAGAGGCATGCCAAGTCATACACCCATCTTTCACGTCCATTGTTTGCCCACTACTAGATACATTCCAGTTTTACAGCAAGGATGGTTCGATCAGTATCTGAAGGGGCCTACAGGAAGGCTGAGGAGGGACTATTGACAAGGTCTTGCAGTGACAGGACAAGGGGCAACGGGTTTAAACTGGCAGAGGGAAGATTGAAACTAGGTGTTAGGAGTAAGTTCTTTCCGGTGAGGGTGGTGAGACACTGGCACAGGTTTCCCAGGGAGGTTGTGGCTGCTCCCTCCCTGGAGGTGTTCAAGGCCAGGTTGGAGGAGGTCTTGAGTGACCTGTTCTAGTGGGAGGTGTCCCTGCCTATGGTAGGGGGCTGGACCTAGATGCTCTTTGAGGTCCTTTTCAACCTTACTGTTCTATGATTCTATGCTCAAGATCCCTTCTGACCCAAACTGTTCAATGGTTTCTATATGCTTTTTAAAATCTGTGTTTGCCCAGCAATTAGATAATTACACCAGATGAATACATACCCAGTGTTTTGTGATCTGGACTGCACACTTGTGAGTGGAAAGATCTTTAAAGACTTGGAGATTTTGTTAGTGATTTTGAATGAGCATTTTGTAACTATTGCTCATAACTGTTGGGGCACGCTCTTTCTTCTAAATGAATTTATGTATCTGGGAAATATCTTCATATTCAGAGCCTTTTATAACATGAGGAGGAAATAACATTCCAGCCAGGTGACTTTCAACTGTGAGCTTTTTTGTTGTGGGATGTTTCTCCCCTAGACTAATGTATCCTTAGAAAAATGGTAGGCAGAGACAACACACATCATGTCCCTGGCATGGCTGTGAACAAGAAGAAACAGACTGCTCTATTAACAATAGGCATTAACTTCTGTGCAGAGATGAAGTATAACCTGTTTGTCACTAATCTTTTCATCTGTTAAGCCAGTTTTGAGGCATCAGAGGGAATATAATCTCCCTCATGAGGATCACTTTCAAATAAATCTGTTGAACTTCAATATCTCTGTCACTTAATCACCATGTGATTATACTGTTGAAATGGAAAGCTTTGAGTGATCATATGATCTGTAAAGAGCAGAATTATCACAGATGGCAACAGGCACTTTGATTTCTTTGGTGTTTTGAGACCTTGCTCCAGGGCTGTATTATGGTTTTCATTTCACGCATCTCTTCTATTGTTTTTTACCTTGGAAGGAAATTGAATTATTAACAGCATAAGAAAGGAAAGTCATTAGGGGAGATGAAACAAATGAGAAGCAGATTTCTCCTAAGTGAGTTATACTTTAATTTATAAAATAACTAGTTAAAAAAGACTAGTGATTTCTCTCTTTCATTCAACACTACTATGGTATTTTTATAATCCTAGGTATACAATGCTCTGGAATAATCTGCACAGATTATTTACCTCTTTCGAACAGATGATAATTATTTTTTTATATATATGTATAGATAGATAGATAGATATGCATCAAAATGATCTGACCACACTTTCTTTCTCTCTTTCTTTCTCTCTCTTTCTTTCTTTCTTTTTCTCTCTCTCTTTCTTTCTCTTTCTTTCTTTCAGACTTTCTTTTACTTTCTTTCTTTCTTTCCCTTCCTTCCTTCATTCTTTCATTCCTTCCTTCCTTCCCTTCTTTCTTTCTTTCTTTCTTCCAGACTTTCTTTCAGTCTTTCCTTCTTTCTTTCTGGGAATTCAAAAGAAGATTTTTCCTAGCTACATGATTCTACCACATCCTAATCAACTAGTGTAAAGAATCAGTTATATTTTAACTTACTCACATAATAGCTTCTCATTCAACCATGATCAGGTTACATCACATGCAGTAATATATACATTGTGAAATTTAGAACACATTTGAAGAGACTGGCCACTTTTGATAAGATTAGCTAATATTTTTTCACCTCAAAATCATTAGTAAATCTAATGTACCTTCTCCACTCATACCTAGCAACTCCACTGCCTTCCTTGAGATCACTTGGCCTATGAGGTCTGAACATGAGTTGAGAAGAAATTGGTTTTAGAACGTTGAGGTCTTTTTTTACATAACATATGGTTGTCTTCTACAGGCAAAAAAACCACCACAGTTTATTAAACAGACATGAAGAACTAATTTCTCTTCTTACTTGCATAGCTACTTAGAGCAGGACTGAAAAAAACTTAACATGGGTGGGGATAAACTGCAGATTTTCAGATCCATTAATTTTCGTACTTACTGTACACTCACTTTGTGGCTGCGTGCAAATGAAACAGGACCTGCTTGACCATGTTCCAACTCTGTAAACATACAGACTGCAACATGCTTATCTGAAATCAAACACATGCTGCCAGTTCAGTGATTTGGATAGCTAAGGGTAAGTGAAATTATCTGACACCTACATTTTTCACCAATGGTAAATGTCATAGAATCATAGAATGGTAAGGTTGGAAGACACCTCAATGATCATCTAGTTCCAATCCCCTGCCATGGACAGGGACACTTCCCACTAGAACAGGTCACTGAAGGTCTTGTCTAACCTGGCCTTGAACACTCCCAGGGAGGGAGCAGCCACAACTTCCCTGGGCAACCTGTGCCAGTGATCAGGCACAACCTGTCCTTATGATTAGGCAAGCACTCTGCTATAAATGGGCTATTTCAAATACCTTTCAGGAATTTAGTTGGTCTTTTTTTTCTCATTGCTTTCACACTGTTTGAAACTGGGAAAAACAAGTGATTAGAAGGTGTTTGTTCAAAGGTATTGGTAACTGGACTTAGAGATGTTACTAAATAGAAATAAAACCACTCTTTTTTGGGAAGATCTGATATTCATAAAGTGGTTACTTTTCAGTTTTACAAAGATATTGGTAACTGGACTTAGAGATGTTACTAAATAGAAATAAAACCACTCCTTTTTTTTTGGGATATCTGATATTCATAAAGCTGCTACTTTTCAGTTTTCCAAAGTTTTAAAAGATCTCTTAAATTCAGCCAACAGCCTGGCCAGCAGTCCTTTATAGAATATTCATTTGTTTTGCTTAAATGGCTTACAAAACCCTGAATCCAACTTTAGAAACTAATTAGGGAGGTAGAGATTTTACAAGAAATGAGTAAATTTTTTTAATACCCAAAACTGTGTTGAATCTAAATGTCAACATTTTTTCTAATTATGGAAAACACAAAGAGATGTCACAGGGTTAGAAAGCATATTGCGTCTGAAGCTGAGACAAAATGACAGGCAGTGTATCATTCAGCCACATACTTGCTTATTTAATAACACCAGAAAAAAACCTCATAATTAGTTCTGTTTCTTTGGAACCAAAGAGCTTAGGGATTAGGAAGGGAAAAAGTTCTCACTTGGCTTTAATGAAAATGGTCTTGTAAAGATAATCCTGGATCAATGCCATCATTACCCCTTGAGTTTGGAGTCAGGAAAGGTAATTGAACTCAGGAGCCTTCTTTTCACCAGGCTGCTGGAACCCTGTAGGGCAGGATTTGACCCTGGGGACCTAACAGGGCAGTCATCCAAACCCAAGCCTGAGTGTTTACATGAGCCAGTAATTTAATCTTGTCTCAAGTGGGCAACCTGCAAACACGCTGCTCTTCCTCCTCCAGCTGACTGGCAAGGACCAGCAAAAGCCTCCATTAGAGTCAACACTCCTGCTCTGTGCTGCTTGGATCTGCTGCACCTTCCTTGGGTTACAGACTCTTAACCTGTGTGGGGCTTTCAATTCTTCAGAAGTACTTTTCAGTTCAGACTTTCTTGTGACACACTGATGTGTCACCAATGCTTGGATTTTCGTCATCAAATTGAGAAGCTGGTTCAGAATGACTTTCTTCCACCTCCTTTCATGATCTTCTGACAGAATGACTTATGACCAATATCAGTTAAAAAAAGAAATATGTGGGAAGGAGTCTTGAAGACTTTTTCTTTTTTTCTTTTTTTTTTTAATGTTAGGTCTGGCTAAAACAGTCACAAGGGAAAAAATAGAAAACGGAAAGCAAGGAAGCATCCAGAAGACAAACTGAGACTCTTTTATAGTCCACAGCCTTTGCTCCTTTCAACAACGTCAGATTTTCTGTGCTGCTGATAAGGAGCTTCTAATGATTCACTAAAATCTGAATTTCAGCTCATCAATGGTTTCATGAAAGTACAGTTCATTGATGTTAGATCATCTGATGCCATTGACTCATTTTCTGGTGTAATTGAGGAAACCGCTTCTTAAAACAGAGGAGAAGTAAATCTTAGACAGTCCTGTTCCACTGAGGGAGTCTTTCAGAGCCCACTAGCTCACATGGAAACTTTTTTCATTGATTTTAAAAAAATAAGATGACTCAAGGATGCCAACTCCAACTTTGGCAGCTTTTGAGGTTTCAGGGAAAAATAGGTTCTTGATGAAGCAAAGCCAAAGTTCCCAGATAAAATGAAACCGCATCAAATTTGAAAGTTTAGCTTTAAGCTTTCCTGTTTGGTTGGTTGTTTGGGTTTTTGGTTTTTTGTTTTTTTTTTATTTCTCTCAACAGAAATAACCAAATGTCCCAGAGTCTTGGTCACTGCTTTCCTTAAACTTCTTTAGAAATGACTAATTTCCACAAGTTGCTTCAACTTTGGCAAACAACATAATGTCATGTAATCATCAAAATATTCTGACTAAGCTTGATACTTTCTGCAGGACAGCACTGTGGTGTTCGCCTAATTCTCCTGGGATTATTGTTAACTCAGTGCTCTTATCAGCCTCTCCAGGTGAGAGACACTATAAAGCTAGCAATAAGGAAGCAGAAAAAAACACATGAACAAGTCAAATGTCTCCATCTAAAGCCTTTGACATGACCAAAATGCAATCATGAGGAAAACTTGGTGTTCCATCAGTTCTCAATTACTAGAAATAAATATGGCTAATGTGGATGTTTACAGCAATTTTTCACCTATGGCTTCCAGAAGTTACCTGTCTCATCATCTCTCCTGTGACTTAGGATGGGCATTGTTTTCAAAGCAGATCAAACCAAGATACCCTGAAAAGTTTTTTTTTCATCTTCTTTATAGCCTAGTTAGATGAAAAGTCAGAAGTATTGGGAATGTCGATATTCGGTAGCTGAAAGACAAGTTCTGCATATTGCTCCTTGTACCCATCGTCCAGTGAGTATTAAAAAGCTTAAGAATCAGCTTTCAGTAACAAAAGAGACCTGAGGTTTTCCTGGTGATTCCTGTGCCATTGAGAGAATGGGAAGCTTAATGGTTTTGCACAAATTGTTTCTATCATGGGGCAAGCAAGGCAGAAGATTGCAAAGACTTTGCAGACCCCACTGGGTAGAATAGGGAGAATCTACCCTGAGTTATGATTTATTCTGTAGGACTCATGTAGCCTGACACTAGAGCTATTTGGGAACATACCTGATGTATCACCTCATCAAGGCTTGTTGAGAGACACCCAGCCCTGACTTTGCCTCCAGATGCCAACGTGTTCAGATCTTACCAAGGGAGAAAAAAACTTCAGAGATCGCTTTCGTAAAATACGTTTTATAATCCTAACAAAAACAACACACTGAACTCAGCACCAGGCAGTACTTTTGTGTCTGAGACAGAGACACCAATAAGAGGAGGAGATGCCACTGAAGAACTGCTAGGAACACAATGATCTATACACATGTACAGAGGGAAATAAAGTCAATTTGTTTTCTTTCCTGTCAGTTTTATGGATGTGTGTCTCAAAAAGAGCATTGCATGATGGAAAGTTCTGTCAGGGAATCGACACAAGTGCTCTAGAAACCCTTCCAGTGTGTTGATAAGGACACTGCTGTGAAGTTTTCCTTCACCTTACAGAAATGTTCATTGCAACAGCTGGCACAATATTGTCAAGTTAATACTGAGAGGTTTAAGAACTATCAGTGAGTAAGCATCTTCTCTATTTACATTCACCTAACAGTCCAAAAGGATCACATGCTTGTTTTGGAATTATATGTAAGTTTAATTAATTTCTTGTTTCACCACAGGATAAGTGGCTGTTAGGCAAAAGACACAGTCATGGGTTATACAAAATTAAACAAAATGAAATGAAGAATTATATAATCAGCTGAAATTATCACTTCTGTCTCAGAACTGATTCTGCTTCTAGAAGGGGTATGAAAGCAACTGCCAGTCACTCCATGTAGGAGCTTTAAATATGAAAGTGCTATTTCAAGTTTTATTCTGAAGCTTTATCACTGCTTTAGCTCTTTTAGGAACATATTACCATCAGGTATATGAATTCATAAATCCTCCCACAGTGAAGCAAATCTGAATGCAGTTTTGTCTATTTGTTTGTTTTCCTTTATCGAATTCCCAGCAAATCATGACGTAAGCTGAAAGCACACATCTAAGTGCCATCAGTGGAAATAACCACGATCACAGTTTCCTGCTGTTCATGCACAGCAATCTAACTCATTCACTTTCAAAGGCATGTCAGGCCATGATGCACTGCCTCAGTGTGTAAGCAATATGGGAGACTCATTTGTTGATGGAATCAAATTATTATTGCTATAGCAACACTGAAATTGTAGGATCATAGAATGGTAAGGTTGGAAGTGACCTCAAAGATCATTCAGTTCCAACTCCCTGCCATAGGCAGGGACACATCCCACTAGAACAGGTCACTCAAGGCCTTGTCCAACCTGNGGTGTTCAAGATGAGGTTGGAGGAGGCCTTGAGTGACCTGTTCTAGTGAG
>VWZE01010909.1:1310-14013 GCA_013396675.1 Eubucco bourcierii
GGACAGTGGTTGTTAGAGGGACAGTGGTTGTTAGAGAGGACAGTGGTTGTTAGAGGGGACAGTGGTTGTTAGAGGGCACAGTGGTTGTTAGAGAGGACAGTGGTTGTCAGAGGGGACAGTGGTTGTTAGAGAGGACAGTGGTTGTTAGGACAGTGGTTGTTAGAGAGGACAGTGGTTGTTAGAGGGACAGTGGTTGTTAGAGAGGGACAGTGGTTGTTAGGACAGTGGTTGTTAGAGAGGACAGTGGTTGTTAGAGGGACAGTGGTTGTTAGAGAGGACAGTGGTTGTCAGGAAACATCATTCCCAGCGTGCAGCCAATTCCCCAGGGAAGCTTTCAGCGCAAGCAGAGCCCAGCAGGCCTGGCTGGGGGAGCCAGCAGCTGGGCTGGCAGAAGGCAGTAGAGTTTCCATCTCTGCTGCTGCTTGCTTGGCTCCAAAACTCATGGACAAAGCAAATAAGAGCAAACGAAGCCCCAGCAGCACCCCTTTGCTGCAAGCCCACCCTGCTGCCCAGCAGAGCCCAGTGCAGAGCAGAGCACTTTGCAGGGCACTCCCTTCATGCATCAAAGCAGCCAGAGCTGTGCTACAGATACAGGAAGTCTCCTAATGGTGAAACAGGCATTAAGAGCATCATTGTTAATCAGGTTTTATGGATTTATGAAACAAATAGGCACACTCATCTTGGTTAATATTGTTTTCCACTTGGAACCTTATTTTCATTACACCATTCACAAGCAATGCAAACAATAAACCCTCACTCTTATCCCCCCCAGCACACACACACACACACACACATAAACCAGCTTAGCTGGGGACTGAAACACTAAAGTGGTACAATTTTAGGGTTGAAAACCCAGAAGGCAGCAGGCTGGGAGCTGGTGGTGAGCTGAGAAGGCTCCAAGCTCCCAGGCTCCAAACCTCTACTGGCTGTGGTATTGTTAGAGGAGAAAATTCACCCCCTCGGGTGTGCTTGGTTTGCTGGGCTGTGGGGCAGGGATGTGTGCTCAGCCAGCTTCGTGCTGCAGAGCTTCATCAGGCACTCAGAGAGCTTCTCATCACCCTCAGCTCCTGAATTTTCTCTGGGTTTGGAAAAGCCTCATCTTCACTGACCCTCTCTGGAGGGTGCTGGCAAGGGAGTCAGCTGCTGGAGGAGCTGCTGGAGGAGCTGCTGGAGGAGCTGCTGGAGGAGCTGCTGGGGCACATTTTGGAGAAGCTTCTGAAGGAGGTGCCAGAAGAGCTGCTGGGGGAGCTTCTGGAGCAGATTCTGGAGTAGCTACTGGAGGAGATTCTGAAGGAGCTTCTGGAGCATATTCTGGAGGAGCTGCTGGAGGAACTCCTAGAGAATCTTCTGGAGTACATTCTGGAGAAGCCTCTGAAGGACCTTCTGGAGCAGATCCTGGAGGAGCATTGGAGTAGCTTCTAGACGAGCTCCTGGAGCAGATTCTGGAGGAGCTGTGGGAGTAGCTTCTAGAGGAGCTTCTGGAGCAGATTCTGGAGGAGCTGTGGCTGGAGGGGCTGTGGGAGTAGCTTCCAGAGGAGCTTCTCAGCTCAGCAAAGGCTGCACCAGAAAAGTTTTACATCAGCAAAGGCTGCACCAGAAAAGTTTTGCATCAGCAAAGGCTGCACCAGAAAAATTTTGCATCAGCAAAGGCTGCACCAGAAAAATTTTGCATCAGCAAAGGCTGCACCAGAAAAGTTTTGCATCAGCAAAGGCTGCACTAGAAAAGTTTTGCATCAGCAAAGGTTGCCTTTCCTGGAAGATGTCTGCTCCTGCTCTGCAAAGCCTTTAACTCTTCCCCACTGGCCCCCCAGGAGTGCAGCACTGCCCCTGCCATGTGTTCATTGCAAGCGCTGAGGAGCTGCAAAGCATTTGGTGCCTGTTGGGATATTCCCTCTGGATCTAAGCTCAGGATTTCTTGGCTTCTCCACACTATCTGAGCTGCCTTCTGAGCTGCCTTCTGCTCGCTGCTGCAGAATTCTCTTCCCCCCCTCCTGGGTTGAACAGCATTTCTTTACTGGTCGGTTTTCCTTTCTCTCCAAACCACCAAAGCACTTTGGCCTCTTTCCCCTTTCCCCTCTCCACCACCACACAGCTGGGATGAAGGAACCCAGAGAGCAATTTCTCTTTCTTGGCATTAGAATTTACTGGAGTGTTTTAAAGCACCAACAAACTATCTTTCTGGAAAACATTTTGACACTTTAAAAGCCAGGTTCTTTGGGAGGGAAAAAAAAAACAACCCACAAACCAAAACACAACCCCTCTTTGTTCCTCTGCTTTCAGCAGCTCAAAACTGAATTGTTTTGCTTAGCATGAAAAACATCCACAGGACTGAGCTGTTAGGCAAACCTCTGCTCCACTGTGGCAGCCACTTAAACTGAGTCAGGTTTTTCTTCTCAGGTAGTGATAGGAGGGCTACAAGAAAGCCAGGAAGGGATTTTTTTTTTTTGCAAGGGCTTGTAGTGCTAGGGTGAGAGAGAATGGATTGAAGCTGGAGGGGAGTATACTTAAGCTGGAGATTAGGAAGAAATTGGTTACAGCAAGAGTGGTGAGACACTGGAGCAGATTGCACAGCGAGGTTGTGGAGGTGTTCAAGGCCAGACTGGATGGGCCCTTGAGCAAGCTGGGCTAGTGGGATCTGTCCCTGCCCATGGCAGTGGGGTTGGAACTGCATGATCCTCAAGGTCCCTCCCAGCCCAAACCATTCCTTAATTCTCTGGCAGCAAAGGGACCTCCCAAACGAGGACTTGGCACCAAATCCCAGGAGAAATGGCCTTGCCCTGGCTGTCTGCCCCCTGTGAGATGCCACCATCCTGGAGAAGAGCCAGTCTGCCCCCTGAGGGACTTCAGCAGCTCTCTGGAGCCTTGCCCCAGCTCACCCTGCCCGGAAGCATCCTGCTGCTTTGGGTTTGTAGGGGAGAAGCTGCAGTGTTGCCAGGGGCTGCCAACGCCTTGCGCTCAGCTCCCAATCGATAGTGCATCAAGAGGCTTGGGATGTTATTCATCAGCAAATTGGCATGGAGGAGCAGGAGGTAATGACACTGCAGTGAGCACACTCCTGCCTTGCAGAGTGGCTCTGCGTGGCTCTGGGCTGTGCTAATTACTGCTCAGGACCTGCTTTACAGTCCTGGCAAAGTGCTGCCCACCAGCACCGTGCAACTCCTGGGTGCTTCCCTGTCATTGGGATTGTGACCTGCAACAAAATAGCACAGGAAGGAGAAACTTCTTGCCCTATGAGGCTGACAAAGCACTGGAGCAGGCTGCTCAGAGAGGTTGTGGGGTCTCCTTCACTGGTGGCATTCAAAACCCACCTGGATGTGTTCCTGCACCACCTGCCTTGGGTGATCCTGCTCTGATAGGTGGTTTGGACTAGATGATCTTTTAAGGTCCTTTCTAACCCCTAACATGCTGTGGTTCTGGGTTGGAAAGGAGCCTTGAAGGTCATCTTGTCATATTGCAGTTCCTCAAAGGATGGACCAGCTGTGGAAAACAGGCACACATCTTTCGGGCCAAAAGCCACCCAAGAAAGATGAGGTCTGCCAACCAGGACACTAAGGTCTCACTGCTCTGTTCTGCTGACATCTCACCTGGAGGGTTGTGTCCAGCTCTGGGGCTTCCAAAACAAGAACGTGGACCTGCTGGAGAGAGTCCAGAGGAGGCCACAAAGATGATCAGGGGGCTGGAGAGCCTCTGCTGTGGGCATGGGCTGAGAGAGTTGACTCTGTTCAGCCTGCAGAAGAGAAGGCTCCAGGGAGACCTCAGAGCTGCATTTCACTGTCTGAAGGGGACCTACAGGAAAGCTGGGTAGGGATCATTTAGAAAGGCCTGTGGGGACAGGCCGAGGGACAATGGTTTGGAAGTGGAGCAGGGGAGGTTGAGGTTGGGCATCAGGAAGAATGAGGGTGGGGAAACACTGGAACAGGCTGTGCAGAGATGTGGTTGAGGTCCCATCCCTGGAGACATTCAGGGATGTCCCTGGGCAGGCTGATCTGGTCTAGTTGGAGATGTCCTTGCCGAGTGCAGAGGGGTTGGACAAGATGACCTTTGAGGGCCCCATCCAGCCCAGTGCATCCTATGATTCTGTGAAGGTGCAGCAGCTTCTCCCAGTGCTGTTAGCCCTCAGGTTATTGAGACTCTCTGTCCCCAGGATACAGCCACCGACTGCCTTTCATCTTCCAGGCACCCTTGGGTCTCTCTGGATGAGAGGATGAACTGCAATGTCCAGATGCTGAAGCTGCCTGAGACCCAGGCTGGTAGTTGCAGTCCCTGCTGAGGCTGCTTGCAGTGCCTGGGTACTGCCTGTGGGCACTGCAAGCAGCCTGGGCAGGGACAGGCAACTACCAGCCTGGTCCTTGAGCCAGTGCAGGAGCTGATGAGCAGAGACTGTCTGCTTTTTGTGGAGGGAGTTAGGCAACTACCAGCCTGGGTCTTGAGAGAGGTTATCTTGCCCCTCTGCTCTGCCCTGCTGAGGCCACATCTGGAGTCCTATGTCCAGTTCTGGGTCCCCCAGTTCCAGAGGGACACAGAACTGCTGGAGAGAGTCCAGCACAGAGCCACAAAGATGCTGAAGGGAATGGAACAGCTCTGGTAGGAGGAGAGCTTGAGGGAGCTGGGGCTGGGAGCTTAGAGGAGCCTGAGAGGTGCCCTCAGCAATGGGTATCAATGTGTGCAGGGTGAGTGGCAGGAGGCTGGAGCCAGGCTCTGCTGGGTGATGCTCAGTGCCAGCACAAGGGCAATGGTGGAAGCGGAGGCAGAGGAGGCTCCATAGGAACCTGAGGAGGAATTTTTTGCCTGTGAGGGTGACAGAGCCCTGGCACAGGCTGCCCAGGGGGGTTGTGGAGTCTCCCTCTCTGCACATATTCAAACCCCACCTGGATGTGTTCCTGTGTGGCCTGCTCTAGGTGCTCCTGCTCTGGCAGGGGGGCTGCACCAGATGAGCTTTGGAGGTCCCTTCCAGCCCCTGACACTCTGTAATGCTGAGATTCACAAGCACGAGGCTGCAGCAGGCAGCACCTCAGCTCTGAGGATATTTCCCACGATCTACTTTCAGAGATCTGAGCCCTTTTCATTTCCTTTTCAGTTATATTTTAAGGACTCTGTTTGCAAGCCCTGTTCAGGGTCAACAGATTTAGCAATAGCTATAAAAATAACACAGGTTCTGAGCTTACAGAACACAGCAGAAAGCAAAATAACTCCAGAAGCATTAGAACACACTTTAATATCTCAGGTCTCCTGCCTGTGACCCTGAGATTGCCTTTATCTTTGGGTTTGTCCTCAGCAAAGCTTCCTCCTCCACCAGCACCACCACCTCAGGATAAGCAGAGCTGCCTGACTTTAGAGCTGCAAACCTGCCTGCAACCTGCTGGTTTGGCTGTGGCAGAGAGGTTTGAAATCCTGCACCTGTTTTGCTTTGGCAGAGCTGGGACTATGCTCTTCCCTAATTATGATATCATTGTGGCTAATTGGATTTCCAATGCCATTTATTTCATGGGGAGGCTAACCTGGAAGTAACCTCCAAAGGAATTTATTACTCCTAATGAGTTATTCAATTTGTGCCTAATAGGTACTGAGAGGAAGGGAGGCAAACACAAGAGAACTCCCACTCAGAGCACTGTTGGGTGTGGAAACTTCTCCCCACTCCACTCCTCCAGCTCTCAGTTGTCTTTCCACACCCATAGGGTGCTATAGGCAGAGGGAACTCATCAATGGGAACAGGTCACTCAAGGTCTCATCCAGCCTGGCGCTGAACACCTTCAGGGAGGTGGTGGAGCACAGAAGCACTGTGCTTCTGTCCTCCACCACCTCCCTGGGCAACCTGTGCCAGTGTCTCAATACCCTCAACCTGTGCCAGTGTCTCACCACCCTCCCTGCACCCTAACATCCAGTTTCAATCTCCCCTCTGCCAGTCCAAACTCATTCCTCCTCCTTCTGCCATTACTACACTTTGTAATGTCCCTCTCGAGCCCTTCAGACCCTGCAAGGCCACTCCAAGGTCTCCAGGCAGCCTTCTCCTCTCCAGGCTGCAGAGCCCCAACTCTCTCAGCCTGTCCTCACAGCAGAGCTGCTGCAGCCCTCTCAGCATCTTGGTGGCCTCCTCTGCACTGGCTCCAACACTTCCATGTCCTTCCTGTGCTGGGGGGCTCCAGAACTGCACACAGGACTGCAGGTGGGGTCTGAGGAGAGCAGAGCAAAGGGGCAGAATCCCCTCCCTTGCCCTGCTGCCCACACTGCTCTTGCTGCAGCCCTCAGATTCCTCCTCATTCCCAATACATCATGGAGCTTTTCTTCTCTTGGGACAGATAAATAGCACCAACACCACTGAAAAGGTCCCTGGGAGCAGCATGTTGGGCTGAGGCTGCATAAGAGTTTAGGGGGATGCATTTCATAGAGTTATGGAGTCATGGAATCATGGAATTATAGAATCATAGAATCACAGAATTGTAGAATCACAGAATCATAGAATCACAGAATCAGGCAGGGTTGGAAGGGACCACAAGGAGCATCCAGCTCCAACCCCCTGCCATGCCCAGGGACACCTCACACTAGCTCAGGCTGGCCACAGCCTCATCCAGCCTGGCCTTAAACACCTCCAGGGATGAGGCTTCCACCACCTCCCTGGGCAACCCCTACCAGACTCTCACCACCTTCATACTGAACAACTTCTTCCTAACCTCCAGTCTGAATCTCCCCATTTCCTGCTTTGTTCCATTCCCCCCAGCCCTGCCACTCCCTGACACACTAAAAAGTCCCTCCCCATTTCCTCATGCCAACATCCGAGCAGGCTGGCACAGTGGGTATTTGTGTGTGGGGGGTAAAACTTAGGTGTTTCTCAAGCAAAGCTCAGCAGAGTTCTGCCTTCCCTGGAAAAGACAACTCTG
This sequence comes from Eubucco bourcierii, assembly GCA_013396675.1. NCBI lineage: Eukaryota > Metazoa > Chordata > Aves > Piciformes > Ramphastidae > Eubucco > Eubucco bourcierii. The sequence goes on from VWZE01010909.1 coordinate 8,186, forward strand.
GAGTCATTCCTCATTAAAACCTCTGATCTTCTCAAATGCAGGAGTTAGTTTTGCAGGCAAATCCATCCCCTGCAATTTGTAGGCTGTTCCCATTGCAGGATGATGCTGGCAGATCAAACACCGCCCAGCCCAGTGATCAGGGCTGGTGAAACCTCAGTTGCTTCAGATCTCTCAGCTCCACTCAGCTTTGTTTATTTATTCATGATGCTGTCTTCTCCTGGCAAGCTCTTGACCCTCCTGTTCTGCAGGTTGCATTGAAACTGCTTCAGCTAAAGCCCTTAGCAGCCTCTGGTACTGAGGCCAAGCTCCAGTGGAATTTACATCTCTCAGTGCACTCTGATTTCCTCTCTGCTGCTCCACTGTGAGAGTTTCCCCACTGCTTCCAAGAAGTGAGACTCTTCTGTGGTCACCTCCAGCCACCATTCACCTAACTGAAATCTCCCCTCCCCTCCCCTCCCCTCCTCTCCCCTCATACTGACAGGGATGTGCCAGCAAGTCTCAGTGTGGCACTGGGTGCTAAGCCCTGGGTGCTCTGCTCCTGCCCGGCTCAGGGCAGGGTCTGGCAGGGCTGGAGCCCACGGGACCCAGCACGGGCGGCCCCTCCTGGCAGGCACCCACCAGCTGTTGCCCAGCTGTGCAGCTCCGCTCCTGCTCCGGGGCTGTCGGGGCACGGTGAGCGTTGGCACCGCGGCCAGGACGAGTTGCATCTCAGCACCAACATTGCTTTGTTCCTGCTCTGTGACAGTGTCCCTTGGTATCCCGGGGTGGCTCTGGCCACAGCGGGCTGGGGCTGGCCTCTTTTCCTCTCCCACTTCTGGCTCCAAGCTCCTGGCAAGAACTCTGAGGGCAGGGCTGGGGGGTGGCAACTCGACCGTTCAGCAAGTTTATGGGCGATGCAATTTATTTTATGATCAAATTACAGCAGGGTGATGCTGCCTGCTGCAGCAGACAATTCAGTTCCAGTAATTGCTACCCTGGGGGTCTCTTCTCTGTGTACCCAGCCCATTTATAACGCTAATGGCAGCAATGTGTGAGCAGAGGGAGGATAATAGACCTTAAATAGCAGCAACATCTTGCTGGAGGACAGAGAGAGCTTTGTCTTTCTGCTTCCAAGACTTGTTGAGCCTTGTGAGGTGCAGAACCTGAAGTTGATGTCCTGTGGACTAGGTCAGGCTGCTTCTGGAGTATGCTTGCTCCAGCCCTGATGCCTGAAGGTCTGTTCCCTTGCCTGCCACCCTGATGGCTTTCCACCAGGCACTGCACAGATTGGCACCTGTATGCCGCTGCACACACCTCTGACCACACACAGCTCTGCCCCCACCAAGGATCCAAAGAACTGAGGAAAAGCTGCAAGGAACTGGGATAAAAAAACCTCAAACCCCCAAACTTTTGCTGGGTCAGGAGAGATTCCAAACCCACCTGGATATTGTGATCCTGGGCAACCTGCTGAGGGAGACTCTGCTTTAGCAGCAGGGTTGCACTGGGTGATGTAGATGACCTGGCACAGGTTGCCCAGGGAAGTCAGAGATGTCCCCTCCCTGGAGGTGTCAAAGGACAAGTAGGATGGGTCCTTGAGCAGCCTGGGCTGGTGGAAAATGCCCATGCCCATGGCAGGGGGTTGGGACTGGATGGTCTTTAAGGTCACTTCCAACCCAACCCATTCTGTGAGTCTCCAGAGGTCTCTTTAAGGTCACTTCTGACCCAACCCATTCTGTGATTCTGTGGTCTCCAGAGGTCTCTTCCAGCCCCACCAGGCTCTGAGCTCTGATTTCTATGCCTTACTGATGCCATTTCCCACCTTCAGGGCCGTGCCCAGGCTCAGCAGCAGGGACTGCCAGCACTGCAGCTGATGCCACTGTGGGCCATGGCTTAAGGACCACAGCACTGTGAGCTCAGTGCTGGGACTTGATCTGAGAGGTCTGTTACAAACGAAACAGTTCTGTGACATCCTACGATGATGCCCAGGGAGCTGTGCTGGTGAAGGTCAAAGCCTTGGTGGCATTGCTACGCTCAGCACAGACTGACACTGCCCAGGAGGAAGCAGCAGGACAATCTGTCTTGGCTGGCACCTGTCAATGGGGATGAATGTGGACAAATGACAGGGCAGGATGTGCTGTGAAATCATCTCCTCTGCTCCGGGGGACACTCGCCCTGCCAGCTGCCTTGGAAGCAGCTCTTGAGCCACTCAAACTGTTTAGCTCAGGGCTTTGGAGAGGACAAGGGTTTCTCTGGGGGTAGGTGAAAGCAGCAGCACAGTTCCAACCAGCTGAATAATTTCCTGTCAATATTCTGCAGCCCCTGAGGTGCCAACGCCCTCACTGAGCATGTGGCATCGGGCACTGTGCATCTTCAGGACAGAACAGTGGTTAAAGGAGACCTGACTGGTGCAGAGCAGGCAGGCAGCCCCCTCTGTGCTGGCACTGGACTCCAGCAGCCTTTCCCCCCTCCTTTAGATGGGCTCAGAGAAGATGAAATTATTGGCTGCTTTTTGCCAAGTGCCTCCGTCCCCACCCCTGGGCTGGCAGGGAGCTGGCAACAGCAGGCACACTGTGGGCTCCCAGCAAGGGGAGCTGCCCAGACTGCCTCAGCCCATCCTCACCTCTCACTTGCTTCAGCTCCCTCCTGCTACTCCCTCCTGCCTCTTGTTCAGCAGGTTCCTCTCCCCCATCTCTAACAGACACAATTCACTCCACCTCCCCTGCCTTCCTTCCCTGGGCTGCTTTCCAGCCCTTCCTGCTTTGATCTGCTCCATTCATGTCCAGCAGCTATTTTTGGCAACACCATTCCAGATGTCCTCAGATCTCTGTGGCAGCACAGAGCACACACACGGCCAGGCTGGAAGGGGTTAGGATGAGACAGGGAAGCAGTGAATGCCCCAAGCAGCACCCAGCTCCCCAGCATCACACGGGTGGGCTTCCAGAACGTTCAGTGACTCCGGGGCTGCTGCACACCCTGACCTTGCAAGGTGACAAAGAGCTGCTGCCGGCCACAGAGAGCCTGGCCACAATCTATTGATTTGCTTTTGACACTTCTCGGCAGGAGCAGAAAGCAACAGCAGGAGGAGCAGGAGTAGGAAACAGCTTCCAGCAGTGCTGAATGGACTCTTGGTGCTCAGCTCCTGCAGCCTTGGTCTCAGCCAGCAAGGTCACAGCTCAGAGGGGTTGCAGGATCTCAGAGCTTGGATTCTTCCCCCACCACTCTTCTTAAAATAGTTTCAAGAGGTGAAGACATTTCTGTGCTATCCCTGGGGGAGCTTCTGGGATGCCTCAAATCCCTTCAGCTCCTGAGGAAAGGCAGTAGCAGTTTGCTGCAGGTGCTGGAGGGACTGGGGGAGCCAAGGGACAACGTGGACCAGGGCAGAGGGGCTGTGGACTGGGCACACGCTGGGTACCAGCTCTGCCTGCATTGTCCCCTCCTGCCACTGCTGTCTCACCCAATAAAACCTGGCTCTGGCTGGCTGGGGGCATCTTGTGCCAGCTGTGGGCAACCTGTGCCAGCTATGGACACCTCATGCTGACTGTGGGCACCCTGCACTGGCTGTGTGTACTCTGTGCCAGCCACAAGCACCTTGCACTGGATGTGGGCACTCTGTGCCAGCCGTGGGCAATCTGCACTAGCCGTGGGCACCTTGTGCCAGCTGTAGGCATCCCTCACTCAGCACAGATCCAAGTCCTGCCCAGGGGGGACCCGTGAGCAGTGGAGAATAGCATCTCTGAGCCACCCAAAGCTCAGCTGGCAGGAGGCAGGAGCAGTGAGAGGAGCAGCAGTGGAGCAGTGCCCAGCAGAGGAGCAGTGCCCAGCAGAGGAGCACAGAAGGAGCTATTTCAGGAATTAAAGGGATCCTGGGAGACAAAAAAGAGACAGAAAAATTCTGAGTGAGTCTCCCAGGTCCAGGAGAGCACAAATAGCACAAAGAGAAACATGAAGGAACAGGGCATGGGCACCTGCTGGGGCAAAGAGCAGAGTGCAGCTCTGAGTCCTCACAGGTTCCCTCCACAGAGTCACTGCTCAACAGCTCCTGACCGCAGCCACCCTCAGGCTGCTTCTCACTTCTGTCTGCATTCACTGCACAGCCACAGGGCGAAGCTCTGCTCTGTCCTCACACCCCCTGCCCACACACAGCCTCTCAGACAACCAGGACCACAGTACTGAGCTGCAGAAGCCCTCCGCGGTCATCCAGTTCAGCCATCAGGCCACTAAAGCATGTCCCCAGGTGCCATGGGCACACATTTCACCTCAGGGGTGGTGACTCCAGCATCAGCACTGGGCAGCCTGTGCCAATGCCAGACCACTCCTGCAGGTGAGAGATTGTTCCTAATATCCAACCTTGGGCCCCCCTGGCACTTTTACACCCCCCCACTCTGGTGTTCCCACATGCATGTGGTTGGTCTCCTCCACTCAAGCCTGAAGATCTCCCCAAAGCAAAGACATTCTACTGATGGGAAAGGGTTTAGTAGCCATAGTGGTCTCAGGGGGCTGGTTGGGCTGGAGGATCTTAGAGGTCTTTTCCAACCTAAACAGATCTGTGATCCTCTGGAGAGGAAGCTTAAAGCTCAGCCAGTTCCAAAGTCCCTGCCATGGGCAGGACACCTCCCTCAGGTGTACTCATGGCCTCAGCCAGACTGGCCTTGAACAGCTGCAGAGAGGGAGCAGCCACAGCCTCCCTGGGCTCTGCCCTTGCCTCTCTGTGCTCCTGGGTGGAGAATCCTGGTCCTCCTGAGCTCCTGCAGGAGAATCCTGGAACCCCTGAGCTCCTGCAGGACAATCCTGGTCCTCCTGAGCTCGTGCAGGAGAATCCTGGAACCCCTGAGCTCCTGCAGGAGAATCCTGCTCCTCCTGAGCTCCTGCAGGACAATCCTGGTCCTCCTGAGCTCGTGCAGGAGACTCCTGGTCCTCCTGAGCTCATGCAGGAGAATCCTGGTCCTCCTGAGCTCCTGCAAGACAATCCTGGTCCCCCTGAGCTCCTAGGTGGAGAATCCTGCTTCTCCTGAGTTCTGCAGCTGGCTGCTCTGTGCCTGCTGTTCCTGCTGCTTCCATTTGTCAGCCCAGAGCTAATTCTGCACTGAATTGTGTTTAAATGGCAGCTAATGAATTATTCCAGATGCAGCGTGGAGAAGAATTTAATCACTTCTTCTGGGGCTGCTGCTGCTTTTCTGGAGCCACAGTCTCAGGCACATTTTGTAAATCCCTCCTATCTAATCAACAAGTAGGTAAATTAATAGAGAATTACAGCTCATTAGCAGACTCTGCATTGATGTCTAATCACTCCCTGCTTTATTTAGAAGGAAGTAGGTTGTGCTGTTAGGGAGTTAGTGCACCAAGTTCCCAGGCTCTTTGTCAGAGGCATTAAGCACCCTCTAAGAGATGAGTTAATTAAGAGCTTACACCAACACCCCCACCCCTCGACATGAGGGCATCCTGGGTTCTCTAACTGCAGAAGAGATTTTGGGGGTCTCCAGCCATGAGACACCACTGGAGAGTCCTCATGGCTCTGAGTGTCACAGATCCAGTGCTTGGGTTGGGAGGGAACTTAAAAGTCACCCAGTTCAGGTCTTGGGAGGTCACCCAGTTGAGGTCATGGGAGGTCACCCAGTTCAGGTCTCGGAGGTCACCCAGTTCAGGTCTTGGGAGGTCACCCAGTTGAGGTCATGGGAGGTCACCCAGTTCAGGTCTTGGGAGGTCACCCAGTTGAGGTCTTGGAGGTCACCCAGTTGAGGTCTTGGGAGGTCACCCAGTTGAGGTCTGGCAGGTCACCCAGCTGAGGTCTTGGAGGTCACCCAGTTGAGGCCTTGGGAGGTCACCCAGTTGAGGTCTTGGAGGTCACCCAG
>VWZE01010909.1:14099-24324 GCA_013396675.1 Eubucco bourcierii
TCTGGCAGGTCACCGGGCTGGGGTCTTGGAGGTCACCCAGTTGAGGCCTTGGGAGGTCCCCCAGTTGAGGTCTTGGAGGTCACCCAGTTGAGGTCTGGGAGGTCACCCAGTTGAGGTCTCAGGAGGTCACCAAGTTCAGGTCTTGGGAGGTCACCCACCAGCCCAGGGTGCTCAAGGACTCATCCAGCCTGGTGCTGAACACCTCCAGGGAAGTTGTGGAGCACAGAATCACCCAATGTGATTGAAGATCGAGGATCAAAGATCAAAGATCACATTGGGTGATTCTGTGCTCCACAGCCTCCCTAAGCAACCTGTGCCAGGGTCTCACTAACCTCCCACAACCTCCCTGGAGGTGTTCAGCACCAGGCTGGATGAGTCCTTGAACAATCTCCTCTAGTGGGAGGTGTCCCTGCCTATGGCTCTAGTTTGCTTTGTGAGCTGCCTCTGCTGGGCTATGAACGGTTTGAAGAGAGACTTCTCTGCTCTGCTTTCCGACACATCCCAGCACCATCCCAGCTCTCCTAAGGATGGGAACAGATCCCAGGGCCCCTGGCAGAAGTGTGAGTGTCCAGACCTGTTGGGATGTGGCAGTGCAGAGCAGCTCAGGTGGGGCTTTGTTCCCTGTGGTGTGTAGCATTCGTGGCCTGGATCACAGGAGTATCCAGGCACAAGCAGAAAGAAAGCAGTGGAGTGAGCCAAAGGAAGGCTTTGCCCTAGCTGTAGATGATGATTAATGAGGGCTCTCAGACATCCCACTTGAAAATCCTCTCTCTCAGACAAAGCCCCTTCTGTCACCTCATTCCTTATTTCATTTCCATCCATTTTGCTTCATTTTTTTCTCTTAATGGAAGCTGTCAAAAGCAGCCTTTGCTGCTCTGTGTCTGTGTGTCACATCTGCTGACAGCCCAGAGGAGAAGCTCCTTGGACAGCCAACGTGAGCATGGTGTCGGTGTCTGTGTGCACCTCTGGTTGACAGTGCAGTGGGCACTGTGCTGCTCCAGCAGCAGGTGCCAGCAGCTGCCCTCTGCTCCCCTCAGTTCTCGCTGTGTGTGGGCATCTGAGCTGTTTGTTACAGGCCACAGGACAAGAGGAAGCAGCTGCAGGTTGAACCAGGAGAGGTTCAGGCTGGACATGAGGAACAATTTCTTCCCCAGAAGAGTTGCCAAGGTCTGGCCCAGGCTGCCCAGGGCAGTGATGGAGTCCCCACACCTGGGAGGGTTTCACAGCTGAGGAGATGTGGTGCTGAGGGGCATGGTTTGGTGGTCACCTGGCAGGGCTGGGTTGTAGTGCTTGGGCTCAGTGTTCTTAAAGGTCTTTTCCAACCAAACCAACTCTGTGATTCAATGTTCCAGAGCCACAAGCTTCCAAATGAGGGCTAGCTCAGAGTGAAAGGAGAGGAGCATCTGTCTGTCCTTACACCAACTCTCCTGTCTCTCTCTTCTCCTATAAAGCAGGGCTGGTAGCTTTGCTTTGCTCTCCAGAAGTGCCGTGAGGATGCTAACCAGGAAGGTAATGTATCCAGGAGCTGTGGTTACCAGAAACAGAGCCATGGGCAGTGTTTAGTTTGAAACAGAGGAGGTTGAGGGCAGAGCTCATTGCTGTTTGCAGCTACCTGCAGGGCCATTGTGGAGAGGCTGCTGCTAGGCTCTGCTCACAGGGAACTACAGACAGAACAAGGAGGAATGGCCTCAAGCTGAGGCTGGGGAGGTTTAGATTGGACATTAGCAAAAAGTTTTTCCTGGAGAGAGTGGTCAGGGACTGGCATGAGCTGCCCAGGGAGGTGCTGGAGTCCCCCAGCCTGGCTGTGTTTAAGGTGGTTTGGATGTGGTGCTTGGGGCTATGGTTTAAGGTGAATGTTGTAGAGTAGGGTTCTGGGTTGGGCTTGGTGCTCCTGAGGGGCTGTGCCAGCCTGCATGGGTCTGTGCTTCTGTGTTTGCTCTCTTGCAAGTACCTTTGGTATTAATCAAGGTGCTTGGGGATACTGTGTGCCCTTCAGGGATGCTTTGTGCCCTTCAGGGGATGCTATGTGCCCTTCAGGGATGCTTTGTGCCCTTCAGGGGATGCTATGTGCCCTTCAGGGATGCTTTGTGCCCTTCAGGGGATGCTATGCGCCCTTCAGGGGTGCTTTGTGCCCTTCAGGGGATGCTATGTGCCCTTCATCACTGGAGCCTAAATAGATGCAGCTACATCTGAGCACCTGTGAGTGTGTTCAGAAAGGGGCATGGGATCCTCTTCCATTTTTTTTGGACTCAGTCAGTAATTGTAGAAGAAACCAAATACTGAGGAAACTGAGAAAATGCTCAAGGCCCTGTGCAAAAGCCCTCTGAAGGCTGGGGAGAGCTCAGCCCTCGGTGAGCTCTGTGTAAAGCAGTGGATCCGATGGAAAAATATTAAAGACTGGAATCAACCCAGCTAAAGCAGCAAATATTGACAGGGGAGATTGGCCAAAGCTCCTGAAGGAGAAGAATTTCTCTGTGGTCACAGTGGTTTGTGGCTGACTTCTGCACTAGAACAGCAAGGCTGTGTGGCAGGAGAACAGGAGGAGGTGGCAGGAGGGCAGGAAGGCAGGAGGAGGTGGCAGGAGGGCAGGAAGGCAGGAGGAGGTGACAGGAGGAGGAGCCAGGAAGGCAGGAGGAGGTGGCAGGAGGGCAGGAAGGCAGGAGGAGGTGGCAGGAGGGCAGGAAGGCAGGAGGAGGTGACAGGAGGAGGAGCCAGGAAGGCAGGAGGAGGTGGCAGGAGGGCAGGAAGGCAGGAGGAGGTGACAGGAGGAGGAGCCAGGAAGGCAGGAGGAGGTGGCAGGATTGCAGGAGGAGGTGGCAGGTGGACAGGAGGACGTGCCAGGAGGGCAGGAGGAGATGACTGGCACAGGTCTTCAGGTGGCTGCTGCCATGGTCTGCTCCTGCTCATGGCTGAAAGGATCTTTCTGCTGTCTTGCTGGCAAACCCCTGAGGTTTCCAAGTACTTGCAGGTTTCTGTCAGAGGCAATGAAGGCAGCTGCCGGTTCAGTGGGGTTTTTTCTACTCCGTGAGCAAGCTCATTACAACAGCAAGAGAAGCAAGGCGACTGCATCTGCTCCAGCTCCTGCAAACCCCCACGCTTCCAGCTGCATGTGGAGGCTCCGCTTCCCCTCGCCAGCTCATCCATTAGCTCCTGCTCGGAGGGGCAGAAAGATTATTTGATGTTCTGGGTGCTTAAGTGCTCAAAGATTAGCAGAAAGCAAACACGGAGGAGCAATAAACCAGATCTAATTGAAACTTCCCGTTGGATCTGGAGGACTACTGGGAGGTGCTCCTCTTCCCAGCCCTAATTGTCTGCTTTTAACTATCCTTTGTTTTGCTGCTGGAAAGCTCTTTAGGTGCAGAGGGCGAGCAGCTGACCTTCGGAAGTGCAGAGAAGGGGAAAGCCGAGCAGCTGAACGTGGCTGCTGTTGAAGTCGGGGTGGTGGGTGGGTGGGTGGTGGTTTTGGCTGCCGAAGCCCCTGCGCTGTGAACACAGCACATCAAGGGCAGGCAGCTTGCGGCACGCATCAGATCGGCAGCGCAAACAGGCACTTGGCACCAGGCGTTTTGCATACTGAACTTTAATGTATTCCCCTCAGCAGGTTATTTTTAGCTCCCGAGCGCAGTCATGTGGATGTGCTGATCTGTTTGTGTTGCCCCTGTAGATTGCAGACATATGTTGGAGTAAATGTGGCAGGGAAAGCAGGAGTGAGGGAGGCAGAAAGCCTCTTCAGATCAATTATTGACACGCTCCTTAGGAACTGTTGGAGCGGGTCCAGAGGAGGCCACCGAGATGCTGAGAGGGCTGCAGCAACTCTACTGTGAGGAGAGGCTGAGAGAGTTGGGGCTCTGCAGCCTGGAGAAGGCTTCCAGGAGATCTTATAGCAGCCTTGCAGGATCTGAAGGGGGCTACAGCCCAGACAGTCAACCGAGTCCTGGGCTGCTTCAAGAGCAGTGTGGGCAGCAGGGCAAGGGAGGGGATTCTGCCTCTTTGTTCTGCTCTCCTCAGACCCCATCTGCAGTCCTGTGTGCAGTTCTGGAGCCCCCAGCACAGGGAGGACATGGAAATGTTTGAGCCAGTCCAGAGGAGGCCACCAAGATGCTCAGAAGGCTGCAGCAGCTCTGCTGTGAGGACAGGCTGAGAGAGTTGGGGCTCTGCATCCTGGAGAGGAGAAGGCTTCCAGGAGAGCTTAGAGGAGCCTTCCAGTATCTGAAGTGGGCTCCAGGAAGGCTGGGGAGGGACTATTGACAAGGGCTGGAAATGACAGAACAAGGGGAATGGTTTTGAAGTGGCAGAGGGGAGATTGAAACTGAATGTTAGGAGGAAGTTGTTTGCAGTGGGAGTGGTGAGTGCCCGGCACAGGCTACCCAGGGAGGTTGTGGAGTACAGAAGCACTGAATGTGACTTTTGATCTTGTTGGGTGCTTCTGTGCTCCACAACCTCCCTGCAGGTCTTCTGTGTTCCACAACCTCCCTGAAGGTGTTCAAGGGCAGGCTGGATGAGGCCTTGAGTGACCTGTTCTAATGGGAGGTGTCCCTGCCTATGGCAGGGGGTTGGAACTGGATGATCTTTGAGGTCACTTCCAACCTTCCCATTCTATGATTCCATGAAACCACCTTGCTGAGCTGGCTGGGCCAGGGAGGGAGAACAGGGCTGGGCTTTGCTAATGAGGCACAGGTCTCCTACAGGCACACACACACACCGAGATGGTTTGGTTCCACCAGCACTGGAGGATGGGTTTGACATTCAGGCATTGAGATGCAATAGGAATGCTAAAGGAAAGCAGCAGGAAGGGGAACTGATGACAGCGCAGCCGAGCAGAGCAAGGCGCAGTTCAGAAGCAGCTTGCAGTGTAGTCACTGAAACCCACAGCTATAAGCTCATTAAAATGTCCTTGTGCTGAATCCCAACCCAGAAAGGAGCCAGGAGGGGCTGTGATGGCAGTGCTCACACAATGGGGTGAGCCAGCTCCTGCTTCATCTTGTTGCAGGTTGTGTTTTAACTGGGCAATAAATCCCAGCTCAAAAATCAATCACAGGTGCAGGCTGCTGGAGCAGGATGTTCAGCAGGGGAAGCCAAACCACCCTCATCCCTCTCTGTCTTTGAAACCCAAACAGCTGGGAAAGGAAAACCTTTGGCCTGAAGCAAAACTGAAAAAGCCAAGCTTTGCCCTTTGCCAACCAAAATGATTTGGGCTATATTAAATAGGAGACTCACTTAAAAAAAGAGTTGAGTGCAGGCTGGCTGATGCTGATGCCCTCTGTGGTGGCAAAGGCCCCACTGGAAGCACTCTCTGCTGCCTGAAGAAGTAAAGCTGCCTCCAGAAAGAGATTATTTGACTGGGTTCTGCAGGGTTTTAATGATTTCTCTGTGTGTGTGCCCTGGCTGCTGCCAGCAGATACTGGGACAAGGAGCGTGTTGAGCAGAGGATGCCTTCCTGTGCCACCTGAGCTGGATTTTAGGGTCCTGCTCTGGCAGGGGGGTTGGACTTAATCACAGAACCATGCAGGCTGGCACAGCCCCTCAGGAGCACCAAGCCCAACCTAGAACCCTGATCTGCAACATTCACCTTAAACCATAGCCCCAAACACCACATCCAAACCACCTTAAACACAGCCAGGCTGGGGGACTCCAGCACCTCCCTGGGCAGCTCATGCCAGTCTCTGAACACTCTCTCCAGGAAAAACTCTTTCCCAATGTCCAATCTAAACCTCTCCAGCCTCAGCTTGAGGCCATTCCTCCTTGTTCTGTCTGCAGTTTCCTGTGAGCAGAGCCCAGCAGCAGCCTCTCCATAATGTCCCTTCAGGTAGTTGCAGACAGCAATGAGCTCTGCCCTCAGCATCCTCTTCCTCACACTAAACAGCCTCAGCTCCCTCAGTGCTGACCAGTGGAGGTCCCTTCCAACCCCTGACCTCCTGTGACCCTGTGATTGCCTGGCTGCAAGCACTGGGGTTTGGCTCAGCAGATCCTTGGGCAGTGTGATTTCGTGCCCCACAGAAGCTTCCCACCCACACCCAGTGCTGCAGGAGCACATTTTCCCTTGGCATGCACCCTCCAGGCATGCTTTCAGGGCTGCTCTTTGCCTGCTTCTCCCCTCAGTGACACCTCAGCACCCACCCAGGCCCATGCAGGAGGAACCAGTTTCCCACTGCTGTAGACCATTCCCACTGCCTGTCCCCAAGGGTTACATTTGCAGCAGTTCTTAGTGTGAGCTCCTCTGAGGTTGCATCTTTCAGGCCAATATAACTTTGCTAGCAGAAACTGTCTCCAAGTAGGACCCAGAGTCTCTGGGAGCTTTCCTTTCCCCTCTTTGGTCTGCTCTCCTCAGAGCCCACCTGCAGTCCTGTGTGCAGTTCTGGAGCCCCCAGCACAGGAAGGACATGAAAGTGTTTGAGCCAGTGCAGAGGAGGCCACCAAGATGCTGAGAGGGCTGCAGCAGCTCTGTTGTGAGGACAGGCTGAGAGAGTTGGGGCTCTGCAGCCTGGAGAGGAGAAGGCTGCCAGGAGACCTTGGAGTGGCCTTGCAGGATCTGAAGGGGGCTGGGGAGGGACTATTGACAAGGGCTGGTAATGGCAGGAGGAGGAAGAATGGGTTTGAACTGGCAGAGGGGAGACTGAAACTGGATGTTGGAAAGAAGTGAGGGTGGTGAGACACTGGCACAGGTTGCCCAGGGAGGTTGTGGAGCACAGAAGCACCAAACATGATCTTCGATCACGTTCGGTGCTTCTGTGCTCCACAACCTCCCTAGAGGTCTTCTGTGCTCCACAACCTCCCTGCAGGTGTTCAGCACCAGACTGGATGAGACCTCGAGTGACCTGTACTAGTGTGAGGTGTCCCTGCCTATGACAGGGGGTTGGAACTGGCTGAGCTTTGAGGTCCCTTCCAACCTCAACCATCCTCTGATTCTCTGATTTGCTTTGCAGCCTCATTCTGCAGGTGATGCTGCAGGGCAGTGCCTGGGAGGGGGCAAGTGCAGGGTGAGGCAGGCAATGGTTGTTTTATTAGCCCAGCATCCAGAGCTGACAGCTTTAGTAGGCTGCCCGCAGAAGCAATCCCTCATCCCCCCCCCATCTCCAAGCCTGGTTTGAGTGCAGTGCTGAGCACGAGCTCTATGGATTTTCACTCCTTGTTCTCTAGGAATGCTATTGATTGGGCACAGGAGACATCAATAGGGCCAAGGGACTGAATAAAGAGGCTTGAAGCCAGCCTTAAAAAACAAATAATAACAATAATAACCAAAAAAAGTGCAGCTGATAAGTGGAAGGAGCCATTTAGTATTCTGCTTGCCACCCCTGGTCACACCATCTGAATGCTTTGCTGAGCCTTCCTTGATTTCTTGCCTTTGGTATAGTTTTCTCCTCTCCTTTTGGGATGAAATTCAGTGGGGAAGGGAAGAGCTGGCAGAGCTTGGGGCTGTGTTATCTGCCTTGTCTTCTGGAGACCTCTCAAAGCTTTTCCTTTCATCTGTAGGTATTTGGGCTCACAAATACCAGCTATGCCTTCCTGAAAGCTCAGCGTTCCTTTGAATCCGCCAGGGAAACTTCATGGTCTTTCAGCTTCTGGTGTCCATCAACATTTGATTCTTTGAAGCCTTTTGTTCAGCTCTGCTCCCCTCTTCTCAGCTATTTCGGTTGCAAAGGGGAGGTCGGTGTGAAAACTTGAGGATGGAGCCTGAGGTTAGGACAATGCTGCTGCCAGGCTGCACTTTGTGTGATGCCTGCGGGGGACAAGAACTCCACAGCTTTTTGCCTCTCCTCCTGTGCTGCTCCCAGGGAGTTCTTTGCCGGTTTGTGTGGTCAGGCTGTAGCCCAGATGTGTGAAACCCAGCTCCAAAGAAACAAATCATTACTGAGTATAATCTGCTGTAATCTGTTAAATCTCCTGGGCTTGGGCCAGCCCTCTGCAGTGATGCTCTAATGCCCTCTGCTCTGGGCACGGTGCAGTGTTCACAGCAGTAAATCCCTTTCCCCTTGGATTGGTCCTGCTGCCTTTTCTGCCTTTCCAACTCTGCTCTAAGCTCTCTCATTTTCTCTGCTTTTACAAAGTGGCTCCAGGAAAAGAGGCAAGGAATAAAAAAAACAAAGGAATTGGCTTTGGAAAAAGTGAAGAAAGTGAGATAATGCTGTTTGTGTGTGCCCTCGGGGCATGGACCTGTGCCATCAGAGTTCTCCAGGCTATCAGCAGAGATATCTATTGCCAGGCAAAAAGGAATATTAATGGGAGTTGGATTTGCTGGCTAATTAGTGTCAAATGGTAGCATTTGGTTTGCTGCTTTATTCCTGCCTCAGCCTGGCAGGAGTGGCTCTTCCTGAGAGCAGCCCAAGAGTGGAAAGCAAAGTGGTCAGAGAATCACAGAAGAGCAACATTCCAAGGGCAATTAAAAACCAGGCAAGAGAATGCTGTGCAGCTGATCCCCCTCACAGCAGAGTCTAGTGTTGAGACTTCTGCCAGTTCCTCAGCCACAGAGTCACAGAACCACCCAGGCTGGCACAGCTTCTCAGGAGCACCAAGCCCAACCTAGAACCCTGCTCTGCAACATTCACCTTAAACCATAGCCCCAAGCACCACATCCAAACCACCTTAAACACAGCCAGGGTGGGGGACTCCAGCACCTCCCTGGGCAGCTCATGCCAGTCCCTGACCACTCTCTCCAGGAAAAACCTTTTCCCAATGTCCAATCTAACCCTCCCCAGCCTCAGCCTGCAGCAGAGATTGTTCATTCTCTTCTCGCCCAAGGGAGACTTTATAAGGTGAGACCCTCAGCAGCAGCTTGAGGCCTTTGATCACCATAATAAAAGTGGTTCCTCCATGTTGCCACCCATGTTGCCACCCTGTTCCTTGAAGCAGGGATGTGCTGTCCTTGCAGCCCTCTGAAGGGATGGCACCAGTGGTGTGCCACATCCAGCGCTGCAGGACCAGCTGCTTCCCTGGGTCCCCATGGCTGGGACCAGCCTGAGTGGCACTGCTACACTCACAGAGGTGTTTGAGTTCCCCTGGCTGGGCAGATGGTAAACCACAGGAGGAGATGGACCTTTAGCAGGCACTAATGTTTCCTCCTGGAGATGGCATGCTGCAGGATGTGCTGGTGGGCAGCCCAGGGGCTCTGCCAGGCTGCCATCAGCGTGCTCTCAGTGGCAGTCTGATCCTTGGGCTGACTGCAGCAGCGATTGGTCATTCTCTTCTTGCCCAAGGGAGGCTTTCTAAGGTCAGTTCCTCAGCAGCTGCCCAGTGGCACCTGCCCTACCTGGATGAAGAGCCAGGCTGAGCATCAGCCACAACCCAGCTGCTCAGCTTCACCTGCAAGATCTTCACTCCTTCCATTTCTTCACCTTCTGTGGGCAAATTTGCTCACAGGCAGGACTTGTGAGTACTGGTGGGAAGCAGAAGTGCTGCTCTATTTCAAGCAGGGTGTAATCAGGGAGGAAGAGTGGATAAATAAAACATCTTGTATGAAATCCGCCAGCGTGAAGCTTGCCATCTGCCTTCTGCCTTGGACTGGCACAGGACAGGACACCCAGAGCAGGGGAGCAGTGTGGGCTGTGATGGGAGAGGACAAAGTCCCCCAGCTCGCTGCTGGGCTTGGATAGTGAACCAAGGATGCTATGGGTTGGTGCTTCAGAACCTGTAGAACTGGCAAGTGGAGAGAGGAATTTATTCCCCTGCCTTGTTTTAGTGTTGTGCCACCTGTTTGTACAGTGGCATGGCTCACCCAGGGCATCCAGGCAGCTTGGTGCCCATCCCTGTGGGCATGGGGAGCTGCATCATAGGAGAAACCAGGCAAGAAGATCCCAGCTGGAGGCAAGTTCTGACATAAACATTGTTTTCATGGGATTCCTTCCCTAAGGAACAATAATCACAGACTCACAGAATGGTAAAGGTTGGAAGGGAGCTCAAAACTCAGCCACTTCCCACCCCTTGCCATAGGCAGGGACATCTCCCACTAGAACAGGTCACTCAAGGCCTCATCCAGTCTGCCCTTGAACACCTCCAGGGAGGTTGTGGAACATAGAATCACCCAACATGATCAAAGGTCACATTCAGTGCTTCTGTGCTCCACAACCTCCTTGGGCAACCTGTGTCAGGCTATCACCACCCCCACTGCAAACAACTTCCTCCTAACATCCAGTTTCAATCTCCCCTCTGCCACTTCAAAACCATTCCCCTTGTCCTGGCATTCCCAGACCTTGTCAGGAGTCCCTCCCCAGCCTTCCTGTAGCCCCCTTCA
>VWZE01010909.1:24716-41281 GCA_013396675.1 Eubucco bourcierii
ATTCCTCTGTCCATGGCACTGACAAAGACGTCAAACAGCAGTGGTGCCAGCACTGACCCCTGAGGGAGCCACTTGTCACTGGTCTGCAGGTGGACATTGTGCCCTTGATCACCACTTTCTGGGTGCCACCATCCAGCCAGTTCCTTACCCAGAAGTGCTCCACCCATCCAGTCCATGTTTTTCCAGTTTGGTGCCCAGGATGCCATGTGGGACAGACTCAAATGCCTTACTCAGGTCCAGGTAGATGACATCAGTTGCCCTTCCCTTGTCCACTGTCACTGCCTTCTTCATAAAAAGCCACCAAATTCCTCAGGCAGGTTCTGCTCTGGGTGCAGCCATTGATGGGTACCACCAATCACCTCTGCTTTGTTTTCCATTTGCCTTAGCAGAGCTTTCTGCAGGATCTGCTCCATGATTTGCCAGCATGATAATGCCCTTTCCATCCTGCTTGGTGAGGTCTCCTGACCTGGGATGGGGCTTGGCTGTGCCCATGGGCTGGTTGACATGGCAGGAGCTGCTCCTGGAGGGGATGGTGCCAGCTCCCAGCCCCTTTTTACATGGGGAAGTTTTTTCCATTCCCCTCCAGTGCCACCACAAATAGAACATCTTCATTAATGCCTGCACTGCCCCTTGATGAATGCACTAAATATAAAGGGGAGAGACAAAAGGAGCCCTGAGCAGAAGCTGTAATTAACCCCTGCCTGCAGCCTAAGTGGGGGGAGCTGAACAAAGAGCCTGGCATGTGGGAGCTGAGGGGGTGAGTCAGCCTGGAGCCAGCCTGCACTGCCATGGCTGCCTCTGGAGCTTCTCCAAGCCCCTGTGCCAGTCAAAAATAGGCCTTTATTTGTCTGACACTTGTGAGGCGTGTCCTAACAGGCTGCTTGGCCTTGAGGTCTGTGTTGGCTCTGAGGATGGGAGCAAACAGGAGGGACATGGAGCTGGACATGGAGCTGCTGGAGAGAGCCCAGGACAGAGCCACAGAGATGCTGAAGGGAATGGAAGAGCTCTGGTAGGAGGAGAGCCTGAGGGAGCTGGGGCTGGGAGCTTGGAGCAGAGGAGCCTGAGATGTGACCTCAGCAATGGGTATCAATGTGTGCAGGGTGAGTGGCAGGAGGCTGGAGCCAGGCTCTGCTGGGTGATGTCCAGTGCCAGCACAAGGGCAATGGTGGAAGCTGAGGCAGAGGAGGTTTCATGGGAACATGAGGAGGAGGTGCTGGTGGACGAGAAGCTGGACATGAGCAGTGTGAGCTTGAAGCCCAGAAGACAAATCACATCCTGGGCTGCATCCAAAGCAGTGTGGCCAGCAGAGCCAGAGAGGGGATTCTGCCACTTTGCTCTGCTGAGACCTCACCTGGAGCACTGATTCCAGTTCTGGAGCCCTCATTGTAGGAAGGACATGTACCTGGAGCAGGTCCAGAGGAGGCCACAGGAATGCTCAGGGGGTTGGAGCAGCTCTGCTATGAGGCCAGGCTGTGGGAGCTGAGGGGGTGCAGTCTGGAGGGGAGAAGGCTCCAGAGGGACCTAATAGCAGCCTGCTAGTGCCTGAAGGGGGCTACAGGAAGGACGGAGAGAAACTGTTTGCAAAGGCCTGCAGAGGCAGGACAAGGGGCAATGGGTTCCAGCTTGAGAAGAGCAGATTCAGATTGGATATTAGGAACAAGTCCTTTACTATGAGGGTGGTGGAGCACTGGAACAGGTTGCCCAGGGAGGTGTTTGAGGCTCCTTCCCTGGGGACATTCAAGGTGAGGCTTGATGGGGCTCTGGATGACCTGGGCTGTTGGGGATGTCCCTGCTGACTGCAGGGGGGCTGGGCTGGATGACCTCTGGAGGTCCCTTCTGGCCAGGACCATTCTGTGATTCTGTGATTTTGTGATTCTATGGTTCTGTGATTCTATGATTCTGTGATTCTGTGATTCTACGGTACTATGATTCCATGACCTCTGGAGGTCCCTTCCAAACTCCAAGGTTCTGTGATCTGCCATGCAGGCAGCTGGGCCATGAGCAGCTTCATTCACAATGAGCTGCAGGCTCCAGGAGCACTCAGCAGTGTTCAGAGGGAAGAGGCCAAGCCTTGGCTGGTGAATGTCAGACTGGAAACATCCCCAGACCAGTCTCCATCCCCAAACCAGTCTCCACCCCCAAACCAGTCTCCATCCTCAAACCAGTGTCCATCCCCACAGGCTTAAATGGTGGCTGAAACCCAGTTGCAGCTGGTATGGCCAAAGTATCCTGGAGGATTCTCCATACTAGAGGTTAAATTGTAGGTTTCTGTGGACTGTAATTCAGAAGAAACAGAAATTAACCAACATTAAACAGAGGATGAGTGCAAACCACCCTGGAACATGGAACAGGAAACTGTCCTGCTCAGGGAGCTTTGTGGGGTGGCTCTGCAGACCTGGAGGAGGTTCTTGTTCTGCACAGACCCTTCTGGGCTCCCCCAGGAGCATGTCCTGCACAGATCCCACCACAGGCTAAAGCCACCATGACCAAAGTCAATCATGGCTGCTACAAAGTAAGTCCCCATTCAACGGAGGCCTTGCTGGAGTGCTCTGAGCTGGTGAGCTCCTCACCTGGCAGAGGGGCAGAGGGGCAGAGGGGCAGGTGGCAGTGCTGGTATTTAGTGGGCTCTGGTAGAATTCAAAGCAATGAGGCAGCTGCACATTGCCACACTGCAGCAGGCCCAGGCAGGATCCTCTGTGCTGCTGCTCTGCGTGGGGCAGGGAAGAGGATTGCCATTGTTTAGTTTGGGGAAAGAGTTCTGCTTCCCTTTGAGACTCCATCCAGCTAGTTTGTGTCTCACAAGCTAGAAGGGAGTTGATGGGTCTCAAATCTTCTGTGACATTTTGGCTGCTGAGGGAGTTAAGGGTGGTTGGTTGCTTGGGCTGTGTCTCAGGGGGGCGAGGGAAGGACTGGCAGGGAGAGCTTTGCCCTCAGGTTACAGAAATGTGGGCTGCTGGAGAAGAGCCTGCAGGGGCAAGCAAACAGAGAAAGCCTCCAAGGGGCAGTTGAATCAGAGAGCCCTCTGCAGAACCATGGACAGGAAGACATCTGACCCAAGGAACGGGAGGCAGCAACAGCAGAGTGCTGTGCTCAGAGCTGAGATCCAGCCTGCAGGGTCCTCAGCGGTGGGGACAGGTGGCTGGAGGTGGCACTAGGACAGCCAGACAGCCACACTCCAAAGGAAAGCCTCTTCAGCCAAGAGCAATGTGGAGAGGACCCTTATGATGGCATGGAAGGACCATCCAGCAGTCCAGACTTCACCTGGGGAACTGCAAGGCTCTTGCAGACTCAGAAGGGAGAAAGTTCCAGTGAGCTGCAGGAGATCTGCATGCCTCAGGCCCTCTCTGTCAGGGGATGTCTGAGCCTTTGCTCAGGTGCCCAAAGGAGCTGCTGAAGAAAGCCCAAACGCTGCTGGCCTCAGGGCAGGTCAATGTCCTCCTCCAGGGTCTGCTCCTTCCCAGCATCAGCCGGGGAAGAAGGGGTTGAACCTACAAACCACTGCTCTGGGGGAGACCATGGAAATTAACCTCTCCCAGTCTCCCAGGGACCTTTCTGCTCTCAAAGTGAATCACAGAACAAGAGGTTTGTAATTAAAGCAGCAGACAAACCAGCCATAAATCACAGGCTGTCAGCAGGGACCCGCAGCTGAGCAGATAACTGCCAGCAAAGCCTGGCTGGGGGTGGCTGCAACAGCCACAGACAATGGGTGAGGATGCTGCAGCAGACACTGAATTATCTTTGCCATCTGCTTTTTGCTAACACCCATTTATAGAAGAAACTAACATTTGGAAGCAGGGAGTGCTGCTTGTTGTGCCTGTGGAATCTTTTTCCATGGCTACAATTAATCACGAAGCCAATCGAAGACTTGTCCCAGAGCTGCTCCAGCTGCAACCATCACACCTGCTGAGAGCTCCAACTTCAGCCAGCAGGAAGCTTCCAAAGGCTCAGTCCTTAAGTTTAAACAGAGTCCCAGGGCTCCCCTTGGAAGTGGAGAGGGAGGCTGGGATGATGGATTGAGCTCTGCAAGGAGTGGAGGGGGAAAGACCTTTGACTTCTGCTGGTGTGCCTCATCCCAGAGCTTGGGTTTGGCTGGGGAAGGAGGCAGGCAGGAGCTGCAGGGGTCTCTGCATATATGTGAAGTGAGACAAGCCCTGCTCTGAGCGTGTGGAAGGAGCCAGGCAGGCTCTGGAGCAGCCAGTGGTAATCACAATCAATTACAGTTGATTAAAAGCCAGCAGAATCCAATATATTGCAAAGAAAAAACAAATACCAACTCTCAAAAAAAAAAAAAAAAGCAACAAGAAAAGGTAATCAATAGCCAACCAAGCAATTAAAAGGGGGAAAATAGCCCCATTCTCCCTGCCTGCTGTAATATCCTCTCCTCAGAACGTGCTGTTCCCTGCCCAAAGGCTAAGGTGGATGGTGACGGCAGGATCCCATCCCAGCACCCAGCCCTGGCTGCAGGGACACAGGGCAGTGCAGCTGGCACCATGTGTGCTGCCAGGGTGTGAAGCTCCTGGGCTCTTCCAGCTGCTTTTGCCTCTCTGAGCAATTAAAGCAACTGGAAAACTGCTCTGTGCCCAGCTCAGTGCTTGGATAAACCACAGGTAGCAGGAGCTGAGCTCAGGTAAAGCTCACCCAGTGCTGAACTGAAAAGCAGAGAGCCTTGAGATTGCTCTTCTGTGGACCACAGTGATTCTGGGGGCAGAGCCAAGGTCCCCTCTGGGCTGGGGCAAGGTCCTGTGCTTCCCATCCTCTTCCTGCCTGATGAAACACCTCCCAGAGGCAGCTTAGCACCAGAATCTTGCCTAAAATGTCTGTTTTTTCCAAGACCTCTGTAGAAAGTTGGATCATGAGGAGAGACCTCATTGCTCTCTACAACTCCCTGAAGGGAGGTTGGAGTAAGGAGGGGGCAGCCTCTGCTCCTTGGGGGCAATTGACAGCACCAGAGGAAATGGTTCCAGGCTCCACCAGGGGAGGTCCAGGTTAGATGCCAGGAAATATTTCTTCCCAGAGAGGGTTCTCAAACATGGGAACAGGCTGCCCAGGGCAGTGCTGCAGTCACCATCCCTGGAGGTGTTACAAGCAGTGTGTAGACCTGGTGCTGAGGGACGTGGTTTAGGATTGAGCCCAAAGTGGGTCAGAGGTTGGACTGGATGAGCTCTGAGGTCTCCTTCATCTGGATGTTTTCTATCATTCCATGATTCCCATTGAGGCTCTGCTCAGCTCAGAGGGAAGAGATGGGCCAGGCAGAGGCTGCACAGAGCACCTGCAGGCACATTCCTACCCAAAACCCTGAGCTGCTCCACTTCATTAATGTGCTAGAAAAGTTTCCTCTCTGGCATGGAGTGACAAAGAGAATTTTCTATGAAGAAAAGGGAAAGTGAAGAAGACATTACACAAAGCATTAAAAACCTGCCTTGGATTGCCTTCTTTTTTCTTCTTTTTTGTTAGCAACAGCTTCTGGCAAGATGAATAATTTGGAAGTGAAAATCATATTTGGAGACAGAGCAGGAGCCCTTGATCTGAAACTAATTTGTTGTCAGGAAGAGTTAAAGGATTTGCAGCTGGGCTTTATCCTGAGCACTACAACACAACGCACAAGGCACGGAGCCGCTCGCTGCTCCTCGCTGCACAGCAGCTTCATGCTCCTCTAAATCCTCTTTACAAGGGTGTGAAGCCAACCAGGCAGGCCCAGCACAGCTCCATGCCTCTGGAGCTCCATTTGCTCTGCTGAATAATCACAGAGGTGACTCGAGGAAGGCATTGAGGAAGGAAGAAACCAGGTTGGTGTGAGTGGGGATGAGTGATGAAGTCCTGAGGGAGAGGAGTGCTGAGCCCCAGCCCTGGTGCTGAGACATTTGGGTCCCATACATGGTCTGAACATCTGGAGAGCCCTCTGGGGCTGGGACCCAATGCCCAGTGCTGCTGCTTGTCCCCGTGGATAGCTGTGCTTTGGAGAGGGGCTGAAGGTAACAAGGTGACAAATTCCACCTACCATGGAAATGCACTGGCACAGCACTCCCAAGGCTTCCTAGGAAATGAAGCAAGGGCTTGGGAAAAGGTGGCTCAGGATATTGATTGTCAGCAATTTCCACAAGTCATTCTGATGCTGCTTTTGTTCAATACGTGATTTATGGTTGAGGTTTTNGAGCTCCAACTTCAGCCAGCAGGAAGCTTCCAAAGGCTCAGTCCTTAAGTTTAAACAGAGTCCCAGGGCTCCCCTTGGAAGTGGAGAGGGAGGCTGGGATGATGGATTGAGCTCTGCAAGGAGTGGAGGGGGAAAGACCTTTGACTTCTGCTGGTGTGCCTCATCCCAGAGCTTGGGTTTGGCTGGGGAAGGAGGCAGGCAGGAGCTGCAGGGGTCTCTGCATATATGTGAAGTGAGACAAGCCCTGCTCTGAGCATGTGGAAGGAGCCAGGCAGGCTCTGGAGCAGCCAGTGGTAATCACAATCAATTACAGTTGATTAAAAGCCAGCAGAATCCAATATATTGCAAAGAAAAAACAAATACCAACCCCAAAAAAAAAAAAAAAAGCAACAAGAAAAGGTAATCAATAGCCAACCAAGCAATTAAAAGGGGGAAAATAGCCCCATTCTCCCTGCCTGCTGTAATATCCTCTCCTCAGAACGTGCTGTTCCCTGCCCAAAGGCTAAGGTGGATGGTGACGGCAGGATCCCATCCCAGCACCCAGCCCTGGCTGCAGGGACACAGGGCAGTGCAGCTGGCACCATGTGTGCTGCCAGGGTGTGAAGCTCCTGGGCTCTTCCAGCTGCTTTTGCCTCTCTGAGCAATTAAAGCAACTGGAAAACTGCTCTGTGCCCAGCTCAGTGCTTGGATAAACCACAGGTAGCAGGAGCTGAGCTCAGGTAAAGCTCACCCAGTGCTGAACTGAAAAGCAGAGAGCCTTGAGATTGCTCTTCTGTGGACCACAGTGATTCTGGGGGCAGAGCCAAGGTCCCCTCTGGGCTGGGGCAAGGTCCTGTGCTTCCCATCCTCTTCCTGCCTGATGAAACACCTCCCAGAGGCAGCTTAGCACCAGAATCTTGCCTAAAATGTCTGTTTTTTCCAAGACCTCTGTAGAAAGTTGGATCATGAGGAGAGACCTCATTGCTCTCTACAACTCCCTGAAGGGAGGTTGGAGTGAGGAGGGGGCAGCCTCTGCTCCTTGGGGGCAATTGACAGCGCCAGAGGAAATGGTTCCAGGCTCCACCAGGGGAGGTCCAGGTTAGATGCCAGGAAATATTTCTTCCCAGAGAGGGTTCTCAAACATGGGAACAGGCTGCCCAGGGCAGTGCTGCAGTCACCATCCCTGGAGTTGTTATAAGCAGTGTGTGGACCTGGTGCTGAGGGACTTGGTTTAGGATTGAGCCCAAAGTGGGTCAGAGGTTGGACTGGATGAGCTCTGAGGTCTCCTTCATCTGGATGTTTTCTATCATTCCATGATTCCCATTGAGGCTCTGCTCAGCTCAGAGGGAAGAGATGGGCCAGGCAGAGGCTGCACAGAGCACCTGCAGGCACATTCCTACCCAAAACCCTGAGCTGCTCCACTTCATTAATGTGCTAGAAAAGTTTCCTCTCTGGCATGGAGTGACAAAGAGAATTTTCTATGAAGAAAAGGGAAAGTGAAGAAGACATTACACAAAGCATTAAAAACCTGCCTTGGATTGCCTTCTTTTTTCTTCTTTTTTGTTAGCAACAGCTTCTGGCAAGATGAATAATTTGGAAGTGAAAATCATATTTGGAGACAGAGCAGGAGCCCTTGATCTGAAACTAATTTGTTGTCAGGAAGAGTTAAAGGATTTGCAGCTGGGCTTTATCCTGAGCACTACAACACAACGCACAAGGCACGGAGCCGCTCGCTGCTCCTCGCTGCACAGCAGCTTCATGCTCCTCTAAATCCTCTTTACAAGGGTGTGAAGCCAACCAGGCAGGCCCAGCACAGCTCCATGCCTCTGGAGCTCCATTTGCTCTGCTGAATAATCACAGAGGTGACTCGAGGAAGGCATTGAGGAAGGAAGAAACCAGGTTGGTGTGAGTGGGGATGAGTGATGAAGTCCTGAGGGAGAGGAGTGCTGAGCCCCAGCCCTGGTGCTGAGACATTTGGGTCCCATACATGGTCTGAACATCTGGAGAGCCCTCTGGGGCTGGGACCCAATGCCCAGTGCTGCTGCTTGTCCCCGTGGATAGCTGTGCTTTGGAGAGGGGCTGAAGGTAACAAGGTGACAAATTCCACCTACCATGGAAATGCACTGGCACAGCACTCCCAAGGCTTCCTAGGAAATGAAGCAAGGGCTTGGGAAAAGGTGGCTCAGGATATTGATTGTCAGCAATTTCCACAAGTCATTCTGATGCTGCTTTTGTTCAATACGTGATTTATGGTTGAGGTTTTTAGAATCACAGAATCAGAGAATGGGTTAGGTTAGAAGGGACCTCGAAGTTCAGCCAGTTCCAACCCCTGCCATAGGCAGGGACACCTCCCACTAGAACAGGTTGCTCAAGGACTCATCCAGCCTGGTGCTGAACACCTCCAGGGAGGTTGTGGAGCACAGAAGCACCCAGTGTGATCTTCTGTGTTCCACAGCCTCCCTGGGCAACCTGTGCCAGTGTCTCAAACTGTCGCAAACAACTTCCTCCTAACATCCAGTTTCAATCTCCTCTCTGCCACTTCAAACCCATTGCCCCTTGTCCTGGCATTCCCAGACCTTGTCAATAGTCCCTCCCCAGCCTTCCTCTAGCCCCCTTCAGACCCTGCAAGACCACTTCAGGCTCTCCTGGAAGACTTCTCCTCTCCAGGCTGCAGAGCCCAAACTCTCTCAGCCTGTCCTCACAGCAGAGCTGCTGTAACCCTCTCGGCATCTTGGTGGCCTCCTCTGGCCTGGTTCCAACCCTTCCATGTCCTTCCTGTGCTGGGGGCTCCAGAACTGCACACAGGACTGCAGGTGGGGTCTGAGGAGAGCAGAGCAAAGGGGCAGAATCACAGGGCTGGAAGGGACCTCAAAGCTCATCCAGTTCCAACCCCTCTGCCCTGGGCAGGGACAGCTCCCACTAGAATAGGTTGCTCAGAGCCACATCCAGCCTGGCCTTAAAAACTTCCAGATACAGCAGAACCCCCTCCAACACCCTCCCTCCCCCAGCAGGCATCAGCTGGGGCAACACGTGCCTGTTAGCCTGCCAGGTTCAAGTTTGTATCCAATCAGCCATAGTACTAATGAGAATTAGGTCACTTTTAATTAGCTGTAGTTAACGTAGCAGGTTCCTCTCTCACAAACACATCACTTCTGATCTAAGCCATCAAGCAGCCTTTCTCAGAGCAATTATCCCACCGACTGCCTGTTCTCACTGCTACCAATCCTCCTCCCGATGCACTGATTGCCCCCAGCTTGCCCACTGGCAGATCAGCAAGGTGGCAGAGCAGGAAGGTGGCAGAGCAGGAAGATGGCAGATGAGCAAGGTGGCAGAGCAGCGAGGTGGCAGAGCAGCGAGGTGGTAGAGCAGCGAGGTGGCAGATGAGCAAGGTGGCAGAGCAGCGAGATGGCAGATGAGCAAGGTGGCAGAGCACCAAGGTGGCAGAGCAGCGAGGTGGCAGAGCAGCGAGGTGACAGAGCAAGGTGGCTCCTTCTTTCTTCTAGCAGCTGATTGATTCCAGGGGACTTGGCGGAGCTGTAATTAAGCAGCGAGGCTGCTCCGAATCCCCAGAGGAGGGAGGGAGTCTTCTCTTTGCCTTTCAACTTGCCAGGGTGGAGGGATCCAAGTGGCTAAACGATTCCATTCATTCTTAAGCACACTCATCACCAGCCGGTGGAGGTTTTGTCACTTCTGATTCATCTTTGCCCGGCAGAGCTCACCCCAATTGCAGGGTTTGCATTAATAAGGAGGTTTGCTTTAACAAATGATGGTTCTGTTCTCTGGCTGCGTGCTCGGGGAGGGCTGCAGTCAGCTCTCCCAAGTGCCATTTGTATATCACTCAGGCGGCTCGGTGGTTGGGGATGAAGTGTGCTCTATAAATGCGAGCCCATCATTTATCTCCTTTCTTCTCGTGGCTCGACATAACTGCACCTTTCTTGCCCACTCTCGCTGCCCAGAAAGCGGAGGCGCAGTGCCCGGCTCAGGCAGAGCCCGGCTCAGGCAGTGCCCTCCTCAGACAGTGTCTCTCTCCCTCGCTCCTCTTGGTGGCTTCAGAGGACGCTGCAGGAGCCTCACGCAGCCAGGTCTGCAATAATCCACTGCCAGGCACTTCGGTTGTGCTTTCTCCACCTTTATTATCCCGAGATGAAATCCAGAAGGATGATATTAACATGCCACGGGTTAGGAAGCCATATGGCACCATTACAGCAGTGCTGGAGAGAGTTTGTCCTCCCCTAATTGTGCCCAGCCCACGGAGCTCTATAAATCTATAGGCTCAGAGCCTCAGCAGCTGTCTCCTCTGCACGGCAGGAGCTGGTTTCCTTCACTACCTTTTGCCACTTTCTGATGGCATTGACAATTCTCCCTCTGCCTGGTGCAAGGAAGGACAAGCAATATCCCCCTGGTTGGTCATGAGGCTGCAGTGTGAGTGCAGCCCAGACAGCAACTGAGTGCTGGGCTGCAGCAAGAGCAGTGTGGGCAGCAGGGCAAGGGAGGGGATTCTGCCCCTTTGCTCTGCTCTCCTCAGACCACACCTGCAGTCCTGTGTGCAGTTCTGGAGCCCCCAGCACAGGAAGGACATGGAAGGGTTGGAACCAGTGCAGTGGAGGCCACCAAGATGCTGAGAGGGCTGCAGCAGCTCTGCTGTGAGGACAGGCTGAGAGAGTTGGGGCTCTGCAGCCTGGAGAAAAGAAGGCTTCCAGGAGAGCCTGAAGTGGTCTTGCAGGGTCTGAAGGGGGCTAGAGGAAGGCTGGGGAGTGACTATTGAGAAGGTCTGGGAATGACAGAACAAGGGGAAGGGGTTTGAAGTGGCAGAGGGGAGATTGAAACTGGATATTAGGAGGAAGTTGTTTGCAGTGAGGGTGGTGAGACACTGGCACAGGTTGCCCAGGGAGGTTGTGGAGCACAGAAGCACAGAACGTGATCAAAGCCCCCGCAGCCCCCCTGGCTGTGGCAGCAGATGTAGAAGTTAATCCCTGATTCCCCTTTGACTGCTTTTGAAACTCCTTGGTTGTGAATAGCAATATTGCAGCGTTACACTTGGCCAAGCACCGGCACAGGGAGGTGATGGAGTCCTCATCCCTAGAGTTGGTCCAGGTGGCCATGGCCACTTGGGGACATGGTTTAGTGGCCAGAGTGGTGTTGATGGGTTGGACTGGGTGAGCTTAGAGGTCTTTTGCAACTTGAATGGTTCCTTTCTGCTCTATCTGCCTGCAAGCCCAGAGCAGGCAGAGGCTGCAGCTAATGCTCTGATCCCAGCTTGTGGGAGAGGGAAGGGGAGTGGGAAGAAGGAAACCATTGTGAGGTTTGTTTACAACCTTTAAGGATTTCTTTGCAGCCAGACCTTTTATGGGAGAACAGTACAGGCAGGTCTGTCTGTTCCTCTCAGAGTTTTGCCATGGGGCTTATTATTTCTTCTTAGAAATGATCTCCTTAACCAAATGTTCTGGGACTCAGTGTGATCAGTGGCCACAGAATCACCAATCCTCATTAAGAGCCATGAAACTTCACCTCTGCTTGCAGCATGCTTGGGCTTACCTACAGCAGTAGACACTTTGCCTGCCTTCTCTCCAGCTGACATCTGAGGGGTCCAGGAGAGGGCTGCCAATCCAAAGATGAAGCCCATGGAAAGCAGCTCCTGGAGGCTCTATCTCACGCTGGTAGAGTTTGAGGAGATGGGCAAAACTGCCCAGGGAGAGAGAAGTATTTGGGCTGAGCTGTTGGGCCCAGATTTGCCTTGGCTTGCAGAGCACAGGACAGAACCTCAGCAGTCATCAGGAGGTGTCTACAGCTACCTGCAGGGACATTGTGGAGAGGCTGCTGCTGGGCTCTGCTCACAGGGAGCTGGAGGCAGGACAAGGGGAATGGCCTCAAGCTGAGGCTGGGGAGGGTTAGATTGGACATTAGGAAAAAGTTTTTTCAGGGAGAGAGTGGTCAGGGACTGGAATAAGCTGCCCAGGGAGGTGCTGGAGTCCCCCAGCCTGGCTGTGTTTAAGGTGGTTTGGATGTGGTGCTTGGGACTGTGGTTTAAGGTGAATGTTGCAGAGCAGGGTTCTAGGTTGGGCTTGGTGCTCCTGAGGGGCTGTGCCAGCCTGCATGGGTCTGTGCCTCTGTGACTCCTCTTCTGTGTTGTGTAGCCAGAGGGATGAGAGCATCTCTCTTAAGAAGAAAGGTTGAGGGACTTGGGGCTTGAGAAAGACATGGGGAGTCTAATCAATGTCCATACTGAAGGGTGGGTGTCAGGGGGATGGCACCAGGTATTCTTTAGTGGTGCCCAGTGACAGGGCAAAGGCCGACAGGTGTAAACAGGAGCATGAGAAGTTTCATCTAGACATGAGAAGGAAATTCTTTAATTTCAGAGTGCAGAGCCCTGGAGCAGGCTGCCCAGAGAGGCGGTTGAGTTGCCATCTCTGGAGATGGCAGAGATCCCACCTGGATGCTGTCCTGTGCAACCTGCTGTGGGTGACCCTGCTGTGGCATGGGGGTTGGATTGGATGATCCCTAGAAGTCCTTCCCAACCCACACCATGCTGGGATGCTGTGCTGACACTGGAATTCCTCATGCCTGAATAGTTTTAACTTATTTGGATCAGGCAACCAACAAACACACGAGTGGAGAAGGATCACAGTTCACAGGGATGACCCAAAGAGCTCATCCAGTCCAACCCCAGGAAAGGCTCCAGAGAAGGAGACTGGGTTGTGTCTGGGCAGCCTGTGCCAGGGCTCTGGGACCCTTCCAGGCAAGAAGTGCCCCCTTGTGTTGAGCTGGAACCTGCTGTGCTGCAGCTTCCATCCATTGTTCCTTGTCCCATCCCAGGCAGCAGTGAGCAGAGCCTGTCCCCCCACCTCCTGACCCCCAGCCCTCAGATAGTTATAAACATTGATTAAATCCCCTCTCAGTCTTCTCCTCTCCAGACAAAGCATCCCCAGGTCCCTCAGCCTCTCCTCCCCAGGCAGTGCTCAGTCCCCTCAGCACCCTAACCATCAGATGCGATCTGAGCAGATCTACTCTTCTGCAAACCAACTTTGAGGGCAGCTTGGGGCAAGCAGCTGTAAACTCTGCTCCCTGCAGCCCTGGGCTGGGATTGCCATGGGATGCCAGAAGCCTGGACCATGCTCAGAGCCAGGGCCAGATCTCTTCTTGGAGCTACAGAATTATTAAGGTTGGAAAAGACCTTGAGAATCATAGACTCATAGAATTGTAAGGTTGGAAGGGACCTCAAAGATCATCTAGTTCCAGTTTAAATCATGGGGTGCAGCCTTCAACCCAACCCCACCATGGCCACTCAGCCATGTCCCCATATCCATATCCACACATTGCCTGAACACCTCCAGGGGTGGGGACTCCACTGCCTCCCTGGGCAACCTGTGCCAATCCCTGACCATTCTTGGAGCGAATAACTTGTTCCTAATCTCCAACCTGACCCCACTCTGGCACAACTTAAGCCCTTCTTCACAAATGGAAAACCAGAGGATGTCCCAACTCCTTTAGAAAGCCTCCAAGAGCCAAACTTTGGTAACACTTTTCACCTCCTACTGTCTCAGGTGGACTTGTTGGGTGATTGTCCCAAAGGTGAAGGTTTTACCTGTCCCGTGGGCACCTCAGCCCTGCTCCTCCAGACACTTGGACATCATCCTCCTTGTGTTTGCCTCTTGGGTTGTGTTGGGCACACAGCAGTGTTTGAAAGTGCCCAACCAAACTTTTAATTTGGCTTTAACAGCAGTTTGCAGATGCTGATATCTACAGGCAGGCAGAAAGCTAAGCAGAGCTGCTCCCTACCTGGGGAATGCTGGTAGCTGCCAGGCTTTGTGTCCCAAAGCCACAGCAAAGGGTTAAATCAGCTCTCACTGAGCCTTCCCTGGAATCATTGCTGCTTATTTAGTGAGATCAGAATCACAAATTATTAAAGCCAGTTAATAATTAGTTTAAGTGGACATTAATTACCATTGACTAATAACGAGATGCCTCCTACACCCACTTGCTTATCCAGAGACCTTCTCCTGGTTAATAACACAGAAAGGAGCTCAAAGAACTGCTGATATTTGCAGCTCATTGAAAGGAATTGCCCCAGACAGGAGGAATTAATTACTTGGTAACTCCAGAGAAGTCCAAGGTACAATTATCCTGCCTGGCCTGGCCTGGCCTGACCTGTGGATGCTGTGAATGAGTCACAGTCAGCCCTTTGTGAGTCTGCCCTTGGTGAGGGCATTCATCTGCCCTTGGTGAGAGCAATCTGCCCTTGGTGAGAGCAGTCATCTGCCCTTGGTGAAGGGAATCATCTGCCCTTGGTGAGAGCAGTCATCTGCCCTTGGTGAGGGCATTCATCTGCCCTTGGGGAAGGCAATCATCTGCCCTTGGTGAGAGCAATCATCTGCCCTTGGTGAGGGGAATCATCTGCCCTTGGTGGGATTGTGAGGGGTCTGTGAAGAGTCTCCCAAGGGTCTCTGAAGGGTCTGTGCCATATTCAGCATCGCTGACCCCTTCCTGGGACTTGGCTGAGCCCCTCAAGCAGCTGGGAGGGCACTGGAGCACAGCCTCAACTTGTGCTGCTTTATTTTTCTGTCAGTAATTGAGGTCGAGAGGACCTGAGTCTCCCTCTGAGCATGAGCTTAAGTGGAGATAAAATTCAAGCTTCCATCTCCTACTGGCTGCCAGGAGGAGTTTGGCTCTTCCAAAAGCAAAGCTTTATGCTTCCACAGGCTGGCTGCTGTCCTAGGACCCTGCCCACCCCTCGCAGTGAGGCTGTAGCTGCAAATAAAGCAATTAAACACAACGGACCAAGAAATGAGCCCCAGGCTCATCCTTTCTGTCTCTGTCAGGATTTCAAAGGCTTCCCATGCTGGGCCTGGGGGTTTGGGGGGGATTCTCCTCCCTCTTTAGCCAGCCCCAAGCTGTGTTAGCAGACCCTGAGCATATCCTCCTGTACCCTGCTATGCACAGGTTGTGTCTGGGCTTTTTAAGTCTGGCACTGGGGGTGCTGCACAGGTCCCTGCAACCAACTCCTCTTGGCTCACTGCACAAGTGGCAATGAGGCTGCACCACCACCTCTGGCGGTGAAGCTTCACTCTCCTGCTCTAGGAAGGACTTAGGCTGAGGCAGGCTATATTTGGAGTTCTCAGTCACTGCTCTCCATCCTCTGCCTTTTGATGTTTGATAGGTCTGCCTGAGCTGCCTGTCTGCTCTTGCAGCTGGCTGGAAGTTATCAAAGTTTTATTGGTTTTCAAGCATAAAAATGCTTTCTCCAGCCCCTGCCCTCCCCCTGCTTCTCTTCCCAATGCAGCCAGCCCACACCAAGCCACCAGCACCAGCACCAGCACTGCAGCCTCCCAGGGAGCAGCTGCTGGCAGGAGCAGTGGGGTTCAGTCACCCATTAGATACTGATTGGTATGGAAAGGCCTCTCAGGTCTCTCCAGGCTGAACAGCCCCAGGGCTCTCAGCCTTTCCCTGCCCCGAGAGGTGCTGCAGCACCCTCGGCACCACACTTTCAGAGGGACAGGGATCTGCCAGGGACAGTCCAAGGGAGAGCTCTGAGGATGCTGTGGGACATCCTGTGAGCCTGGGTCATCATGTGAGCCTGGGATCCTGTGAGCCTGGGACATCTGTGAGTCTGGGGGATCCTGTGAGCCTGGGATCCTGTGAGTCTGAGGGATCCTGTGAGCCTGGGATCCTGTGAGCCTGAGACATCTGTGAGCCTGGGATCCTGTGAGCCTGGGACATCCTATGAGCCTGGGACATCCTATGAGCCTGGGATCCTGTGAGCCTGGGATCCTGTGAGCCTGGGACATCCTGTGAGCCTGGGTGATCCTGTGAACCTGGGATCCTGTGAGCCTGGGGGATCCTGTGAGCCTGGAGTGAGCCTTTCAGACCTGGTACATGGCACCACAGCAGAGCCAAGGCAGGACATGGGGACAGTTGGATCAGCCTCAGAGAGGCCAGGAGCAGCCCTTAAGAGGGAATTAGGAAGCTTTCATCAGCAGAGTGGGGCTGAGGAGCAGCTAATCTCTGAGCAGAAAGCTCCTCCAGTGAGCATTTCTCCTCCTCTTGCCACGATTGTTGGATGCACAAATTATGCAGAGATAAAAAAGAATCATTAAAATGCAATTATTTCAGAGATATAAGTTTATGCATATATAAGTACATTAAAAGACCAACTTTGTAGATCTTTATGTGCTTAATAAAATGGAATAATTTGCCAGGGCTTAAAAAAAAAACAAAAAACAACAAAAAACCTCCTTGGTGGCAGCAGCAGTAAGTAAATTTTCTGTCTCCACTCAACTTCAGGCACCATCCAGGTAGACAAAGAGCAAAGGTAGCTGCGTTTTGGACCTCAAAGTTCAGCCAGTTCCATAGGCAGTGACAAATCCCACTAGAATAGGCTGCTCAAGGACTCATCCAGCCTGGTGCTGAACACCTACAGGAAGGTTGTGGAGCACAGAAG
>VWZE01010910.1:23565-51933 GCA_013396675.1 Eubucco bourcierii
TGTTGAAGGCCAGGTTGGAGGAGGCCTTGAGTGAGCTGTGCTAGTGGGAGGTGTCCCTGCCTATGGCAGGGGGTTGGAAGTAGATGATCCTTGAGGTCCCTTCCAACCTTACCATTCTATGATTCAGTTATTCACTCAGAGTGACAATCTGCAAAAATTATTAGGACATTTCTGCAAAATGTCTGCAAAAACATCTGCAAAAAATTAGAAAGGACATTTCTACATGTCCTTTCAGAGTGTAATTGTTGTGTCTATGCTTAATGTGGTGCTGCTAGGGACTGTTTCTGTGGCCGAGGG
Organism: Eubucco bourcierii; assembly: GCA_013396675.1. Lineage (NCBI taxonomy): Eukaryota > Metazoa > Chordata > Aves > Piciformes > Ramphastidae > Eubucco > Eubucco bourcierii. The sequence goes on from VWZE01010910.1 coordinate 23,863, forward strand.
TTTTGGTACTTTTTTGGCTTGTGTCAATTTGTTCTTACAAATCAGTCCAAAGCTTGGTCTCGAATTTGTCACGGTTTAGGTGCCATTTCCCAGTAATTTCAGTGTTGTTTAGAAAAGCAAATTATCCTGTTAGAAGTCTTTTAGTGTGTATGACTTTCCTTTGATGTGGTGGCTGTTGAGGCAGGTCAGATTTTCAGCTAATTGGTCTGGCTTTTCTCTGCTGAAGCTGATGAAAGCTTTCTATGAATCCTGTGAGATCTGTCTTTGAGATGATGTTCATTCTGTGACACTCTTTCTGAACACTTACATAATGCTATCTGCCATATGTTCTGTTGAAGAAATTTCAACTTCCCATCCCCCTTTCTTGCTTATACCTGCTCTGCTTGGAGCAGTAACTCCAGTGAAGTGTTCTAAATTATCACTATTCTCTGAGCACGTCTGAAGCCCTTGTTAAGGAATGCAGATATACAGAAATAATTTGGAGTATCATGCCTTTCATAGTAACAGTTGTAGAGGCTTTCAATAGTTTTACTCTCTGCATGTGTCAATTTTGCATTAAGGTGGGATGTAGAAATCCAAGAGAAGTCATAGTCTGAGGAATAGCATGGCCAGCAGGACCAAGGCAGTGATTGCCCCCTGTAGCCAGCACTGGTCAAGCTACACCTTGAAGGTTGGATTCAGTTTTGGGGCCTTCACTACAAAGAGGACATTGAGGTGCTGAAGCAGTTGCAGAGAAGGGCAACAAAGTTGGTAAAGGGTCTGGAGAATAGGGCTGGTAAGGAGCAGCTGAGGGAACAGGGGGTTGTTTAGCCTGGAGAAGAGGAGGCTGAGGGGAAACCTCACTACAGTTCCCTGAAAGGAGGTTGTAGAGAGGTGGACGTTGGTCACTTCTCCTTAGTAACAAGAGAAAGTGGCCTTAAGTTGTGCTAGGAGGGGTTTAAGTTGATATTAGAAGAAATTTCTTCACTAAAAGGGTTCTCAAAGACTGGAGCATGCTCCCCAGGGAGGTGGTTGAATCCCCATCCCAGGAGGCACAGAAAAGAGGCAGAGAAGCAGTGCTGAGAGACATGGTTTGGTAGACTTAGGTAATAGTTGTACTCACTGATCTTGGAGATCTTCTATGATTCTTTGTAGTAGTAATTTATAAAACTAATTGACTTCTCATCACAGTGGCCAGAATACAAAGCTTTTCATTTCTTCTAAGAAGGTTCTTAGAGATTTCAGTGTAAGCAAGGACATAGATGTGGACAGGTTGGAAAGGCTAACAGAAATAGGTAGCGCTCACCAGAAGTATGATAAGAGTGGGGGATCTAGTGAGGGTCTTTCTGGAGAAGTTAAAATGTTTTATTGTATATGCATGCTAATATTGATAAGTCAGTTGTTGGTCCAGTGGATGAGTTTTTCCCTCTTCCACCCACCTTTTTAGGATTAGTGAGTGTGGGACCAATGTGAGGGAGGAAGCTACCTTTATTTGTAAATATCAGTAATAGCAAAGTTTGAGTAACCAAAAGTAAAGGTAGCTGTGATCTCTGAAGTTTTCTTCTTCTTTTTCTGCTCTGCATTTGGGTGGGAGTCAGTCACTGCATTTAGGTGGGAGTCAGCCAGGCGTTTCTATCTTTCAATTTGGGCATAAAGACTTCTTACAGACTGAGGAACAAAGACTTCTGTGTTGGATTCTTAGTTTTGTTTTGTTTTTCTTTTAGCTTCCTACTTTTCTTTCCAACCAGGCAGCTCATTTAAAGCTGAAATCTTATACTTGATGTGGAGGCTGTTTATATCCAACCCAGCTGATGTACCACTAAATGAAAAAGCATTCAGGGAAGCAAGAAAAGATTCAGCAGGATTAAATGGCAGAGTGTGAGAGTTTATTCTATGAAGGAGCAGCTTTTGAAAGGTAAAAGCAAGATACATAAAGAGGCATTAATTGTGGGAAATTAACATGTAAAATGGGAATCAAAAGAGTCTTCAAATCTTTTCAGCTACTGAAATAATTGAAGCATAGGTCTTCAGTCTACAAGTGGTCAAGTCATTTGCTACAGTTTGAAGCCATTACCCCTCATCCTGTCACTCAAAGCCTTTGTAAAAAGACCTTCTTCAACTCTCTTCTAGCCCCCTTCAAATACTGGAAGGCTGCTCTGACATCCCTACAGCCTTCTGTTCTCTGGGCTGAACAACCCCAACTCTCTCAGCCTGACTTCACAGAACAGCTGCTTCAGCCCTCTGATAATGTTGGTTGCTCTCCTCCGGACTCACTCCAACAGTTCCATGTCCTTCTTGTGTTGGGGAATCTAGAGCTGGACACAATAACCCAGGTGGGGTCTCACCAGGGCAGAGTCTGTATTTACAGACATCTTGGAGGGCTTCTGATAAACCCAAATGTCTTTTCATTAAGTTCTATATAGACATCTGCTTGGTTTCACCTGGGAAATCTGCACACAGTTGTATGTGACAATAACCAGGTACTCCTGAAGGATCCTCTGTCATCCTCTGAAAATCCTTTTGTCTCTGAACACGAATAAACCAAGTCTAGAGTAAGCTCTAAAATGCCAAGCTGAGGGCTTCACCATCTGCACATGGAACATCCACAGCACACCTACTTGGGCTGTGCACAAGTACATGTCCTTTCCATGGAAACTGGAATGGAGATGGAGAGAAAGGGAACACCCAGGTCTTATCCTGGCATTTAACTGTGACAAGTATCTACTGCTTACTCTGTCTTCTATACTGCTGGGGTGCGAGTGGCTGGAGAGCAGCCAAACAGAAAGGGATCTGGGGGTGCTGATTGACACCCACCTGAACATGAGCCAGCAGTGTGCCCAGGTGGCCAAGAAGGCCAATGGCATCCTGGCCTGCATCAGCAAGAGTGTGGCCAGCAGGAGCAAGGAGGTCATTCTCCCCCTGCACTCTGCACTGCTTAGGCCACACCTTGAGTCCTGTGTCCAGTTCTGGGCCCCTCAATTGAAGAAGGACATTGAGGTGCTTGAGCGTGTCCAGAGAAGGGCAACGAGGCTGGGGAGAGGCCTGGAGCACAGCCCTATGGAGAGAGGCTGAGGGAGCTGGGATTGGTTAGCCTGGAGAAGAGGAGGCTCAGGGGAGACCTTCTTGCTGTCTCCAACTACCTGAAGGGTGGTTGTGGCCAGGAGGAGGTTGCTTTCTTCTCTCAGGCAAGCAGCAGCAGAACAAGAGGACACAGTCTGAAGCTGTGCCAGGAGAAGTTTAGGCTGGAGGTGAGGAGAAAGTTCTTGCCTGAGAGAGTCATTGACTGCTGGAATGGGCTGCCCAGGGAGGTGGTGGAGTCACCATCCCTGGAGGTGTTCAAGGCAGGTTTGAATGTGGTGCCATGGTCTGGTCTTGAGGTCTGTGGTGATGGGTTGGACTTGATGGGCTTTGAGGTCTCTTCCAACCTTGGTGATACTGTGATACTGTAATATAAATGCTGTGAGAGAAAAGTATAGAATGCAATTAGAGTCCAAAACTGGAAGTATTCCAAGCTGGGTTGGACGGGACCTTGAGCAACCTGGTCTAGTAGGAGGGGGCAAGGGGGTTGGAACTAGATGATCTTTGAGGTCCTTTCCAACCCAAACACTTTTAAGATTCCATGATAAATGATTTAAGTCTGCAGGGTACTTGTAGAACACTCAACTGTAACGTAACTGGAATCTCTTGTTGGTCTCAGTTTCTGGGATATTTTTCTGCCTTTTCAACAAGCAGGACTGCTTTTTATTAGTTGATTTATACAAATAAATACAAAATTGTTATCAAACCCAAGCCCCTGTGGGAATCATAGAATGGTAAGGTTGGAAGGGACCTCAAGGATCAGCTAGTTCCAACCCCCTGCCATAGGCAGGGACACCTCCCACTAGTACAACTCACTCAAGGCCTCCTCCAACCTGGCCTTCAACACCTCCAGGCAGGGAGCAGCCACAAACTCCCTGGGCAACCTGTGCCAGTGTCTCACCACCCTCACTGCAAACAACTTCCTCCTAACATCCAGTCTAAATCTCCCCTCTGACACTTCAAACCCATTGCCCCTTGTCCTGGCATTACAAGACCTTGTCAATAGTCCCTCCCCAGCCTTCCTGTAGCCCCCTTCAGATCCTGGAAGGCTACTCTAAGGTTTACTGGAAACCTTCTCTTCTCCAGGCTGATGTTACCACTGATGCTGTGGCAGGCACTGGACAAGTCCCAGACTGGCCTCAGAAGCAGATGGAAAACTGATTCAGGAGCTGGTTTCTGGAACTGGATTCAGGAATGTTCAGATTGGGATGAACACAGTATGGTGTCCATGGGTTCCTTGTTGGTTAGCTTAGGCTCACCTGAACTGTCTGCTCCTCCTCACAGTTGCAGCCTTTTCCTCTGCACTCCAGCGTGGCACACAAGATTTAGCTATGACCTTGGCCTGCAACCCAGCTCGGTGCTAATTCACCTTCATGTTTTTACTACTAGCAGCAGCCACTCTGTGCAAACTTGCCCTGAGCTGCATAAAGTGCTGGCACGGAGGAGAGACTGAGCTGGAAAGAAGTAGCACTGACCAGAATCAGTTTTGGTCTAACTCAAACCAGGACACACTGCATCAGAGGAAGAATTCAAGCAGGCAGTCACTGATACTTCATGAAGAAAAGATCTTGTCAAAAAGAACCTGATGTGACCTCCAAAGTATCCAAAGCCAGCACAAGTTTGACTAAGAGAAGTAGGCTTAATAGTGTCTTTTACTTGGTGAAAGCTGAAGTTAATGCTATTTCGTCTCTACCAACTTGGACACCTCTTGTGTGTTACCTGCCAGGTTTGCAAGTTAGTTCCAGATGCCAGGCAATGTGGTGGCAGATAGTTGTAGCAGAACACATAGAATCATAGAATCAATTAGGTTGGAAGAGACCTCCAGGCTCACCCAGCCCTACTCAATCAACCAGACCATGGCACTAAGTGCCCCATCCAGAGTTTTCTTGAACACCTCCAGGAACAGCAACTCCACCACCTCCCTGGGCACTCCATTCCAATGCCAATCACTCTCTCTGGCAAGAACTTCCTCCAGATATCCAGCCTAGACCTACCCAGGCACAACTTCACACTGTGTCCCCTTGTTCTGTTGCTGCTTGCCTGGGAGAAGAGACTGACCCAGCCTGGCTACAACCTCCCTTCAGGTAGCTGCACAGAGCAATGAGGTCTGCCCTGAGCCTTCTCTTCTGAAGGCTGCACACCCCCAGCTCCCTCAGCCTCTCCTCACAGGGCTGTGCTCCAGGCCCCTCACCAGCTTCGTCACCTTTCTCTGGACACCTTGCAGCACCTCAACATCTCTCTTGACTTGAGGGGCCCAGAACTGGACACAGCACTCAAGGTGTGGCCTGACCAGTGCTGAGCACAAGGACAGAATAACCTCCCTACTCCTGCTGGCCACACTGCCCCTGATCCAGGCCACGATGCCATTGGCTCTCCTGCCCACCTGGGCACACTGCTGCCTCATCTTCAGCTACTCTCTACCAGTACCCCAAGGTCCCTTTCTGCCTGGCAGCTCTCCAGCCACTCTGTCCCCAGCCTGTAGCCCTACTTGGGGTTGTTGTGGTCAAAGTGTAGAACCCTGCACTTAACCGTGTTCAATCTCATCCCATTGGCCTCTGCCCACCCATCCAGCCTGTCAAGGTCCCTCTGCCAGGCCCTCCTACCCTGCAAAGATCCACACCTGCTCCTAACTTGCTGTCATTTGCAAACTTACTGATGCTGGACTCAATTCCCTGCTCCAGATCCTCAATAAAGATACTGAACAGGACGGGGCCCAGCACTGATCCCTGGGGGACACCACTGGTGACAGCTGCCAAGTAAATGTGGCACCATTCACCACCACTCTCTGGGGCTGGCCCCACAGCCTGTTCTTGACCCATTTCAGAGTGAATGTGTCCAAACCACGTGCTGTGTTAAGTTCAAACCTGTGTCTGACCTACTGGATCTTCCTTGTAGCAGTAACATAGATTTAATAAATGTCTTTCCAAAAAGTTCATGGTGGTGTTTTGAGCAGTACTGGCCCACACTGTAAGAAGCTGCTTCAGGGTTCACTGTGAATAGATACCTAAAAGACAGAGTAGTTACAAGAGTCTAACCTGCTCAGAAACTGTCAGAGCACAATGACTGCTTCAGAAATTACCTTCCATGCTCTCCATCTCTTAGCATTAGAGTGGCTGTTCCAACAAGTTGTTACAGCCTCTCCAGTATCATCCCTGGAGATGCTGTAGAAAAGTGTGGACATGGCACTTTGGGACATAGTTTAATGGCCGTGGTGGTTGACAGCTGGACTTGATCTTAAAGGTCTTTTCCAACCTGCTTGATTCTGTGAAAAGAGTTCTATGATTTTGTGAAATTATTGATGGGTATCTGTCTGGTGATGCCTATCTGGTTGGCCCTTTCTTGCTCACTCAGCAATGGTCTGCAGCAGTATTTCCAGACCAGACTGGATGATCTTTAACAACCTTTCCCACCTAAACCATTCTGTGATTTGTGAGTGTGCCGTTGGCCTTTTTTCTCCCCGATCTCCCCTCACACCAAGAAAGAAAAGCAAAGGAAAGTTGTTTCCTACAGTAGACAGAGAATTCAGAAGTGCTTCAAAGAGCTATGAGTGTCTGGAGACTTATATGGTTTCATACAGCTCCTAGGCTTTTTTAGTGAAAAGAACTGGCTTCCAATTGATAACTTACCTTGACATACAAGCATTCAATCTTTCCCTTAAAATAAAGTTTTGAAACCAAAGAAAGGCAAACAGGTTTGCTTGCTCAAAAGGGTTTGTAGGCAGAATGTTGTTTAAATAGAGTAAATCTGTCCGCAGTACACTTAAATACTCCTTCATAAAGCTCACTCTGCATGTTTCTGAGATGAATTCAAAGCATAAAGAAGAGATAAGAGCTCTCCCAGGCCATTTTAAAAGAATGGTGTAACTAGAACTTTGTTGTTGTTGTTTATGTGTGATGCAGCTGGCTCTCTCTGTTGCAGATTTATGTATTAAATCCTCCTGAATGATCATTGTCTTGCTGGAAAACTATGAAGCTTTTGAAATACTGAAACTGGGCATTTCTGTTTCCTTCCATATGACTCATCACTTTGTTTGCCTCATATTTAAATGTTTTACACTTCATTAATTCCTTGTGATTACATTGTGTGTCTTTGTTCTGTGTTGTAGTGGACAATAGGAACTTTGTTCTATTTATCTTTCTGAATTTTGAAGTTTGGTACAAACTATTCTCCAATGCAGCTCCTTGTTTTGTTTGCAGCAGGGTAAGATTTTTCTAGGCATAAGCATGTTGAGGCCCTCACTATAAGGGAGACTTTGAGGTGCAGAAGCTTGTCCAGAGAAGGGCAATAAAGCTGGTGAAGGGTGTGGAGAAAGGTCTTGTGAGAAGCAGCTGAGAGACCTGGAGTTGTTCACTCTGCAGGAAAAGGAGGCTGAGAGGAGACTTCTCACTCTCTACAACTCTCTGAAAGGAGTTAGTAACAAGGCAGGGGCTCAGTCTCCTCTCCCAACTAACAAGTGACAGGATGAGAAAAAATGGCCTTAAGTTGCACCAGGGGAGGTTTAGGTTGGATGTTAGAAGAAACTTCTCCACCAAAATGGGACCTGATAGTAGCCTTCCAGTATCTGAAGGGAGCCTACAGGAAGGCTAGGAAGGGATTATTTTCTGCACCAGAGTAAGGTACATTAAACAATGACAAACTCATTAACATCTTTGATCATTTTATTCAAGTTAAATGTGTGTTAAGTGGCAGAAAAGCTTGTCCTGTGAATAGCACTAAGTACTAGAAGGTCTTCCAGAACTGGTGACACATTTTACAATTGAAAATGAAAAAAATAATCTCAGGAACAAAATCTAGAAGTGGAAACTTCCCATTTTTCAGCATAAAAATAGTATTACAGCAAGGCATGCTCTTGCCTGCAAAATGCCACAGGACCTGAAGGAAAGCAATTGTGCTTAGAAACAACAAACCAGTTTCAACATACCTTTATACTGGTGGTTGTGTGCTCTGTTTGGACATTGGTTCAGGTTCCTTGGGGTTGAGGACAGTCTAGAGTACAGGTCTCCTCCTTCCTTGACATGAGGCTATTACATCGAAGTTAAACAACAAAATTCTCTTCTACCCTATCTCCATAGCGCAGAGATTAACTTAAAATCAGACCCTGAGTCAGGACTGATAGGTCTGCATGCACACACCCAGGAAATCAACAGATTTCTTTGCCTCACAAAAAAACTTTTGCTGGAAAAGACATCTGGAGGCCATCAAGTCCAACAACCACTTGCTCAAAGCTAGGCTTACTTCCACTTTCAGTCTGTCTGCCCAGGGACTCCAGGTGAATTTTGGGTATGCTCAAACCTGGAAGTTCCCCAGGCACTTTGGATAACCTGTGCCAGTGTTAAATCATTCTTGGCGAGCTGGGATTTCTCTCCTTGCAACTTGTGACCACTGCCACTTACCCTTTTGTTGTACACCTCCAAGAAAACTGTGTCATCTCCATAACACCTCCCAGGGCAACAAACCCAGTCCCTTCAGTCCTTGCTCACATATCACATGCTCCAGCTTCACAATGATAGTCTTGGTAGTCCCCACAATTGAGGTGGTATGCTAATAGCCCTTTTGCACCCAGCAGTATGACTGGCTGCAATGGCACACTGCAGCCTCCTCCTTTAGGATCACAGACTCCTGAAGATGAGGAAAAGGCTGAGGTCCTGAATACCTTCTTTGCCTCAATTTTCAACAGTGAGGAGGGAGGAGTTCAGGACAAGTGGCCTCTTGAGCTGAGTGATGCGGTCGGGGAGCAGTGTGTTGCCCTACAAATCCATGAGGAATTAGTTCAGGACCTGCTGAGCCACCTGGACACCCACAAGTCGTTGAGACCAGATGGGATCCATCCTAGGGCGCTGAGAGAGCTGGCAGATGAGCTGCCCAAGCTGCTCTCCAGCATTTGCCATCAGTCCTGGCTCACCGGAGAGGTCCCTGACGATTGGAAACTGCCAATGTGATCCCCATCCACAAGAAGGGTTGGATGGAGGAACCTGGGAACTCCAGGCCTGTCAGCCTGACCTCAGTGCCTGGGAAAATGATGGAGCAGATTATCTTGGGGGCAATAACTGCACACCTGAGGGATGGCCAAGGGCTCAGGTCCAGCCAACATGGATTTAGGAAGGGCAGATCCTGCCTCTCCAACCTGATCTCCTTCTATTATCAGGTGAGCTGCCTGATGGATGTGGGGAGGCCTGTGGATGTGGTCTGCCTGGACTTCAGCAGGGCCTTTGACACTGTCCCCCACAGCACACTGCTGGCTAAGCTGTCAGCTCGTGGCTTGGATGCCAACACTCTGTGCTGGGTTAGGAACTGGCTGGAGGGCCGAGCCCAGAGAGTGGTGGTGAATGGTGCCACATGCAGCTGGAGGCCTGGCACTAGCAGTGTGCCCCAGGGATCAGTGCTGGGCCCCATCCTCTGTAACATCTTCAGTGATGATCTGGACGAGGGCATCGAGTCAGGCACCAGCAAATTTGCAGCTGACCCCAAGCTGGGGGCTGATGTTGCTGGGTTGGAGGGCAGAAGGGCTCTGCAGCAGGACCTCGACCGCCTGCACAGATGGGCAGAGTCCAAGGGGATGGAGCTCAACAAATCCAAGTGCCAGGTGCTGCACTTTGGCCACAACAACCCCATGCAGAGCTACAGGCTGGGGTGGGAGTGGCTGGAGAGCAGCCAAACAGAAAGGGATCTGGGGGTGCTGATTGACACCCACCTGAACATGAGCCAGCAGTGTGCCCAGGTGGCCAAGAAGGCCAATGGCATCCTGGCCTGCATCAGCAAGAGTGTGGCCAGCAGGAGCAGGGAGCTCATTCTCCCCCTGGACTCTGCACTGCTTAGGCCACACCTTGAGTCCTGTGTCCAGTTCTGGGCCCCTCCATTGAAGAAGGACATTGAGGTGCTTGAGTGTGTCCAGAGAAGGGCAACGAGGCTGGGGAGAGGCCTGGAGCACAGCCCTATGGAGAGAGGCTGAGGGAGCTGGGATTGGTTAGCCTGGAGAAGAGGAGGCTCAGGGGAGACCTTCTTGCTGTCTCCAGCTACCTGAAGGGTGGTTGTAGCCAGGAGGAGGTTGCTTTCTTCTCTCAGGCAAGCAGCAGCAGAACAAGGGGACACAGTCTGAAGCTGTGCCAGGAGAAGTTTAGGCTGGAGGTGAGGAGAAAGTTCTTGCCTGAGAGAGTCATTGACTGCTGGAATGGGCTGCCCAGGGAGGTGGTGGAGTAAGCGTCCCTGGAGGTGTTCAAGGCAGGTTTGGATGTGGCACTTGGTGCCATGGTCTGGTCTTGAGGTCTGTGGTAATGGGTTGGACTTGATGAGCTTTGAGGTCTCTTCCAACCTTGCTGATACTGTGATACTGTGAAAAGTACTCTTAGTGAAAGACAGATCATATGCACATAGAAAGAGTCTGGCCAGCAGTTCTAGATGCTTATAGATTTTAAGCAAAATAAGAAAGATTGCATTTTTTAATTCAGTCTCATAAAACCTACATGTGGTTCTCAGATATTTTCTTGGCTCAAGAGCCCAGTCTCTGGAGAAAAGCACTGGAGAAGTCAAGGGTATTGGTTTACTCTATTTAATCCATGATTAGTGAGTTAAAGTTGCCACTGTCACCAGGTCAGAGGTGAAATACAGCCCTCAATCATAGAATCATAGAACGGTAAGGTTGGAAGGGACCTCAAGGAGCATCTAGTACCACCCCCCTGCCATAGGCAGGGACACCTCCCACTAGTACAGCTCACTCAAGGCCTCCTCCAACCTGGCCTTCAACACCTCCAACAAGGGAGCAGACACAACCTCCCTGGGCAACCTGTGCCAGTGTCTCACCACCCTCACTGTAAAGAACTTCCTCCTAACATCCAGTTTCAGTCTTCCCTCTGACACTTCAAACCCATTGGCCCTTGTCCTGTCATTGCAAGACCTTGTCAATAGTCCCTCCCCAGCCTTCCTGGAGCCCCCTTCAGATCCTGGAAGGCTACTCTAAGGTCTCCTGGAAGCCTTCTCTTCTCCAGGCTGCAGAGCCCCAACTCTCTCAGCCTGTCCTCACAGCAGAGCTGCTGCAGCCCTCTCAGCGTCTTCGAGGCCTCCTCTGGACCTGCTCCGATAATTCCCTGTCCTTCCTGTGCTGGGGGCTCCAGAACAGCACACAGTATCATGCAAGAATCAAAATTTTAGTTAAACCTGCCCCACATAAAGTGTCCAGAGGCAGCAGAAAAACAGTGAAGTGCCAAGGCAACACAGTTCTCAGACATGAAGAGCAGAGCTATGGCAAGCTGATGTTCTTCTGAACCTGTGAGATAGGACCACAGTGTTCTTGGTGAAAAGATTGCTTCTGTTTTCCTTAGGCTGCCACATGAAGTGAAATTCTCACTAAGATAATAAGATGCAAACCAAATAATAATTCTATATTTAGGTGTTAATGAGTTTGTCATTGTTTAATGTACCTTACTCTGGTGCAGAAAAACACAGATATGACAGCAGGCATTGCAAACTAAACTTACCCTTCTATCAAATCCACCCACATAGAAGATACTCAAGAAAAGCTCCATCACATGCTGAGGTCTGTGAAATCCAAACCAACCCTGGGAAGTAAATCAATTAAAATGAACAATTTTGTGTCATTCAGACTGTACTGGGCTGGGACAGGAAACAACAGAAATCAAGCAAAGAGTGTAGAAGTTCATGATTTGGAGGTTGTTGAGTTTGGTGGTTTTGTTGGTTTTTATGAATGTTGCCAGCACTGATCTAGAAGACCTTGTAGCTTCCTCTCTTGTTTTCCCTTTAAACTACCAAAATCTTTGTCTACAATCTTGTTAAGGAAAGATAGTGAATAATACTTTTTTTTTAATGGAGAAAATACCTTTTCTTCTTTGTTTTTTCTATGAGAAACAGAAAAGAAATTATGTTTCCTGGAATCAGAATGGTTTGGGTTGAAAGTGACCTCAAAGATCATCTAGTTGCTACCTCCCTGCCATGGGCAGGGAAGCCTTCTACTTACACCCCGTTGCTCAAGGTCCCATCCAACCTGCCTTTGAACACTTCCAGACTTGGAATATCTTTCTCTGGAGACTTTCAAAACCCACTTGGGTGTGTGCCAGCCTTGGGTGTACCTGCTTTGACAAGGGGAGTGTGGACTAAATGACCTCTAGAGATCTTTTCCAACCCCTACCATTCTGTGATTGTTTTAGAGAGTGAGAGGGTCTCCTCTCGGCCTCCTTTTCTCCAGTTCCCTCAGCTGTTGATGCAACTCATAAGCTTTTTGTTTCCAAGGAGGAACATTCTTCTAATCTGTTATCAGACACAGTTCTGCCTCTGGAGTGCCTGAATGTGTTCAAGGCCAGGTTGGAGGAGGCCTTGAGTGAGCTGTGCTAGTGGGAGCTGGGGCTCTGCAGCATGCAGAAGAGAAGGCTTCCAGGAGACCTTAGAGTAGCCTTCCAGGATCTGAAGGGGGCTACAGGAAGGCTGGGGAGGGACTATTGACAAGGTCTTGTAATGCCAGGACAAGGGGAATGGGTTTGAAGTGTCAGAGGGGAGATTTAGACTGGATGTTAGGAGGAAGTTGTTTGCAGTGAGGGTGGTGAGACACTGGCACAGGTTGCCCAGGGAGGTTGTGGCTGCTCCCTGCCTGGAGGTGTTGAAGGCCAGGTTGGAGGAGGCCTTGAGTGAGCTGTGCTAGTGGGAGGTGTCCCTGCCTATGGCAGGGGGTTGGAACTAGATGATCCTTAAGGTCCCTTCCAACCTTACCATTCTATGATTCTAAGAAAACAAAACATCCTTCTGCTTTTTTTGTTTTTCTTTTATTTTTAATTTTTTCATGTGAGGAAATTTTGCTTAAGTTCCTTTTTTTTTTTTTTTCACTTTGTTGAACTTATTATAGGCTTTGGTAGTCCCTTATATGGTATACCAAGGTATGTTAAACAGGAGAATGATTTACTTTTAAATAGCTTTAATGGACCTAAAAATCATCATGTTATGTAACGTAATGGAGTTTTGGGCAAATAGCCAAATTCCCTTTGGCTTCACAGATAAAATTTACCTCATTTGGTATAGGAGTGAAATGGCTACAAGAGTTACAGTGATTCCCCTAAAACCATCTTGTCACATGTAGATCACTGCTGGATACAAAAGTGGCATTCCAGTAATGATATCATACAAAATAGCTCTGTGGAGAGGAGGAGATGCTGAATTCATGTCTTGATAGTAAGTGCTTTGGACAGTATAGTCAGTAGAGTGTGAATCTTTATCCAAAGGTCAGCTTTGGGGGAAACAGTTTTCTGTTTCAGTCAGCCTTTCAGTGTGTTACATGTTTAAGTAACAGAACTGCATATTGAAATTCTTCATTGTTTTTAAGCTTTTGAGTATTAATGTTTGATTAATCCCTGTAGGAGGGTGAGGAAGAAGAGTGGCAAAACGTAGCAGAGGGAAAATTCTGATTCTGAAAGTCAAGCTTTGGCAAAACAGTTAACAAGCAAATTGCTTAGGAGAATTAACACTCACAGGTCTCTTTCTCCTGGGAAGTTTGCAGCTACTCTGCCCCAAGCCTGGAACATTGCAGGGGGTTATTGTTACCCAAGTGCAGGACCCAGCAGTTGGCCTTGTTGAATCTCACACAGCTGCCCTTGGTCCATTGATACAGCCTGTCCAGGTCCCTCTGCAGAGTCTCCCTACCCTCAAGCAGATCAACAGCTTGACAGGGTCCTGGACCATCTCATTTAAACTATTCTTCCCCTGAAAGCTTGGGTTAGATGATCCTTGAGGTCACTTCCAAGCTGGCTTTCTATGAATCTATGAAACATTCCCTCCCTGCTTAGGGCATAGTTAAGATCTGTGTCCAATTCTGGAACCCCTATTACAAGAGGGGGATGGACATGCTGGAACATGTCCACAGAAGGGCCACAAGGATGCTCAGAGGGCTGGAGCACCTCTCCTGTGAGGACAGACAGGGAGTTGGGGCTGTTCAGTCTGAAGAAGAGGAGGCTCCCAGGTGACCTTGTTGTGTCCTTCCAGTGTCTGAAGTGGGCTACAAAAAAGCTGGGGAGGGACATCTTAGGAGATCAGGTAGTGACAGGACTACAGGGAATGGAGCAAAGCTGGAGGTGGGGAGATTCAGACTGAATGTGAGGAGGAAGTTCTTCAGCATAAGAGTGGTGACAGCCTGGAATGGGTTGAGGCCCCATCCCTGGAAGTGTTTAAGACCAGGCTGGATGAGCCTGCGGCCAGCCCGATCTAGGGTAGGGTGTCCCTGCCCCTGGCAGCGGGCTTGGGACTGGATGATCCTTGTGGTCCCTTCCAACCCTGACTGATCCTATGATCTCTCTCATCTAAATGTTAATTCACTGAAATTGTGCTGAAAAGCTTTTTTTGAAAGGAAGATACAACTTTCCTTTCTGGTTCAACTCTGATTTTATTGGAATCTAGGATCAAAATAAACAGTGAACGTTTTCCATTATGCAAACATCAGTCCTACTTGTTTGATGGTGGTGTCTCTTTCAGGTCATGAGGAGGTTGCTTAGTAACAACTCAAGATTTTATTCAAGGGAAGGCTACAAAAGAGTTTTGGTGGCTGGGATGGCAAATTTCAAAGGCACTGTTTACATTTACAACCTGAAGGTTGCTTCAGTAAAGCTTCCAATGAAGTGTAAATAGCAGTATCCAAAAATGTGGGCATTAATTGCTTAGTCATAGAAAAACCTTTTTTTGTCTTTCTCAGCTTTCCCCCCACCCCACCCCCCCCCTTTTTTTTTTTTTTTTTTTTTTATAGTATGGAAGAATTTCTGACTCAGCTGAAATACTTTTTTTCATCAACTTAAGGTCTTCAAGTTTGCACTGCCTTCAAATTTCATAGTGGTGTACTGCATTTCAACATCACATTTAAATCACATTTTCAGAAGTGCCAAGAGCACTTCTTTGGCTTTGCTATCTTCCTTCATTACTTAGCACAAGATACTTTTGAAAAAAAAAATAGTTCATTCTTACTAATTTCTAGAGGATGAGGTCCTTTGTAGCATCTCATACTGGTCACCTGAAACTGAAAATACAAGTCCTTACGTACTGTGTTCTTTCATAGAATGGTAAGGTTGAAAGTGACCTCAAGGATCATCTAGTTCCAACCCCCTGCCATAGGCAGGGACACCTCCCACTAGTACAACTCACTCAAGGCCTCCTCCAACCTGGCCTTCAACACCTCCAGGCAGGGAGCAGCCACAAACTCCCTGGGCAACCTGTGCCAGTGTCTCACCACCCTCACTGCAAACAACTTCCTCCTAACATCCAGTCTAAATCTCCCCTCTGACACTTCAAACCCATTGCCCCTTGTCCTGGCATTACAAGACCTTGTCAATAGTCCCTCCCCAGCCTTCCTGTAGCCCCCTTCAGATCCTGGAAGGCTACTCTAAGGTCTCCTGGAAGCCTTCTCTTCTGCATGCTGCAGAGCCCCAACTCTCTCAGCCTGTCCTCACAGCAGAGCTGCTGCAGCCCTCTCAGCATCTTGGTGGCCTCCTCTGGACCTGCTCCAACACTTCCATGTCCTTCCTGTGCTGGGGGCTCCAGAACTGCACACAGGACTCCAGGTGGGGTCTGACAAGGGCAGAGTAAAGGGGCACAATCCCCTCCCTTGTCCTGCTGCCCACACTTCTCTTGATGCAGTCCAGCACTCACTTTCATCCCAGCTTGACACATTACTTATGCATGAGTGTCATCTTTTACCTGTTGTTCATGTAGACCATTTACTTTTCAAGCAAGCCAATCAATGCTTACAGCAGACCCACAGACAAACATGTCACCTCTTCCAGTGTGCTTTCATCTTTGGCACTTCTTGCCTTTCTGAGAGGCTTTCATGCAACTGAATAAAGTGGTGTCATGTTGAAAGAACTCGTTTTGTTTCTGTAGTGAATGCTTTCTTGGAGCTAGCCTCTAGGCTTGAAAAGCTGATGTGTAGCTCCTCCTCTAGCTTTCTTGGTACAGAAACCTGAAAATGTCAAGGCACATCTCATGTTTGAGTTATTTAAAATAACAAAGAAGAGATTCCTTGTCCTTTCTCATATAAAACAAGGCCTTCAGTCTTGGGGAAAGCCACATTGCTTCTGGTGTGTTAATAAGTGTCATGGCTACAGTGATCTCTGAGAGCACTGAGATTTTCTTGGTAAAGACTGGTGAGAACAGTGCCTTGTTATTTATCTCTCAGGGTATTGACAGAGTTGCTACAGCCTTTACTTGGAAAGGGACTGCTTCCTATCCGCTGTGAGATACCAGAGATGTGTAGTGGATGAGATCATCATATGCCTGGGATGTCCCAGCCTTAAGAGTGACAGAAGGGCAGTCTCAGCAATTAGTGAAGTCTAAGGAAGACACTGGAAAGCAAAGCAAGTGTTTCTCATGAGCTTTATATCCACTTATTATCTTGTGATGACTGTGAACAGGTTTCATGGGTATATATTGGTGCCTGTGTTGGCAGTAAGGTGAAAGCTCCATGCTGGACACAGCAGGTTCCAGCCAGCTCCAACCTACTCAACAACAGCTGGACTCTAGATGATCTCCAGAGGTCACTTCCAACCCCTACCAATCTATAATTGAGCTGTAGAGAGTGAGAAGGTCTCTCCTCAGCCTCCTTTTCTCCAGACTAAACCTCCTCTGCCCTCTGAGCCAAGCAGGTGTCACCTCTTGGGAAAAATAAATGCTTAAGAAAAGAGGAAAAAAAGCCCATTACAGAGGTAGAGGAGGAACAAAGAAAGAGTGAGAAACAGAAAGGGTGAAGCAGGAGAGAGAAGTGATGCTCCAGGTAGAAGAGCAGAGATTCCCCTGCAATCTGTGCGGGTGACCAAACTGGAGCAAATACGTGCCTGCCAGCATGTGCCACACTGAAGCTGCCAGGTATTTCCTGAGGGAACTACAGCCTGGGGAGAACTGAGCTCATAGGAAGGGTTAATGTAGGAGCAAGGGAGAAGTGTGAAAAAGGAGCAGTTCTGAACTGACCTGAATGCACTCTTCCAAGTGTTTGGTCCAGCACTTGGCCTTGTTGCACCTCAAACAACTGGCAATGACCCACCAATGCAGCCTGTCCAGGTCCCTCTGTAGACCCTTCCTATCCTTAAGCAGATAAACACACCCTTCCCACATGTAAAGGAGAGACTGTTTCAAAGTTACTAATTATATTAATTTTGATATCCAGGCAGAGATTGTTAATAACTATGAAAACTGTTTATTAACATTAAATCTCACCACAAAACTTATATACAAGGTTCAAAAACACAGTTTGGAAATTTGCACATGCAGGAAACAGGTAAACTGGAACACTTTAAAGGCAACTAACATAAGCAAACAATTTTACTGGCAGAGAAGGTAATTAATGATTACAAGAGGCTTGGAGTATTTACTCACAAAAATATCATGGGACAATACCCAAAGCACGCGGTGGGCTGCTGCTGGGTCGGAAGCTGTTAGAGGCTTTGGAGTTTCCTCAGGCTCCTGGGTGCTTCAGATAGAGGAGGCAGACATCTCTGAGCTGGTCCTGGCTCTCCTGGCAGCAGGCTCTCATGTACAGGCAGATGTCTTGAGATGTGCAGTCTGGGCACGGTGTCACGCTGGCTGTGCAGGCTGAATGAGTGGAGGCAGCAGAGCCTGATCCTGCTGCTTGGGGTCCCACCCAGCTCAGGATGGATGAGGTAGTAACTGTACAATAGCAAACCCACTCAATGTGCTACCTGCTCATCCTTTATATCCATTTCAGCCCAAGACTGATGGGTCTTTGGACACAGATTAGCCAGTCAGGATGGCAGTTTGCCCATATTAGGTGAAACTAGGGCTTCTGTCCCCTTTCCTGCAGCCACCACCCCCAACACAGAGGGAGGGGGAGCATGCCTGGGCAAGCCAGGACATGTACAAGCCCACCTTTGGCCTATTCAGGCCTACCACGACACCACATCTGCACTCACACTGCAAGCAGACACTTCCTTTATTCACCCATAGTGCACAACCAGGTAGGGGGAAAAAAAAAAAAAAAATAGATTCTGTACTTCGCACAGCCTCTGAAGGGTCAGGTCAGGTATGAAGCACTTGTGTAGTTCCATGACTTCTCAGGAACTTTGTGCAGTTGTAAGGGTTTCCATAAGTGCTTCTAGTCTTGCTCATACATCTGTTTGGCTTGGATGCCAACACTCTATGCTGGGTCAGGAACTGGCTGGAGAGCCGAGCCCAGAGAGTGGTGGTGAATGGTGCCACATGCAGCTGGAGGCCGGGCACTAGCAGTGTGCCCCAGGGATCAGTGCTGGGCCCCATCCTCTGTAACATCTTCAGTGATGATCTGGACGAGGGCATCGAGTCAGGCACCAGCAAATTTGCAGCTGACCCCAAGCTGGGGGCTGATGTTGCTGGGTTGGAGGGCAGAAGGGCTCTGCAGCAGGACCTCGACCGCCTGCACAGATGGGCAGAGTCCAAGGGGATGGAGCTCAACAAATCCAAGTGCCAGGTGCTGCACTTTGGCCACAACAACCCCATGCAGAGCTACAGGCTGGGGTGGGAGTGGCTGGAGAGCAGCCAAACAGAAAGGGATCTGGGGGTGCTGATTGACACCCACCTGAACATGAGCCAGCAGTGTGCCCAGGTGGCCAAGAAGGCCAATGGCATCCTGGCCTGCATCAGCAAGAGTGTGGCCAGCAGGAGCAGGGAGCTCATTCTCCCCCTGGACTCTGCACTGCTTAGGCCACACCTTGAGTCCTGTGTCCAGTTCTGGGCCCCTCCATTGAAGAAGGACATTGAGGTGCTTGAGTGTGTCCAGAGAAGGGCACCGAGGCTGGGGAGAGGCCTGGAGCACAGCCCTATGGAGAGAGGCTGAGGGAGCTGGGATTGGTTAGCTTGGAGAAGAGGAGGCTCAGGGGAGACCTTCTTGCTGTCTACAGCTACCTGAAGGGTGGTTGTGGCCAGGAGGAGGTTGCTTTCTTCTCTCAGGCAAGCAGCAGCAGAACAAGAGGACACAGTCTGAAGCTGTGCCAGGGGAAGTTTAGGCTGGAGGTGAGGAGAAAGTTCTTGCCTGAGAGAGTCATTGACTGCTGGAATGGGCTGCCCAGGGAGGTGGTGGAGTCAGCGTCCCTGGAGGTGTTCAAGGCAGGTTTGGACGTGGCACTTGGTGCCATGGTCTGGTCTTGAGGGCTGTGGTATCAGGTTGGACTGGATGAGCTTTCAGGTCTCTTCCAACCTTGCTGATACTGTGATATCCAGAAAGCATGGCACGTACTTAATTTTGGTTTTATGCATCTGGGAAGAACACCTTCAGATTCTCCATGGGCTTTTCTAGCATTTCTTAGTACTCAGCAACTGCTGTGAAAGGGAGAGCTGTGCGCTAGAATTAAGAACCTGAGCTGCAGAAAATGTGTTAGTTTGATTGGAGAGCTTTTCTTGGCTATAAAATGTCTACTGTATGATTTTTTTTTTTCTAATCATCTTCTTAAAGTCCTTGAGTGGTTTGCTATGGTTGGCTGAAAGCAGCTCTGTGATAATCAAGGAAACTCTGCTTTGTCCACATGCTTCCACTGCTTCCTCTTAAAGTTCTCCACTCCTTATCTTTTCCCTTTTGGACCTTTTTTTCAGGTGAAAAATTACTGCATTAGAGGAATAAGAATTAGATATTTGAGCTTTATTTTAGCCTGAGGTTGAAGAGCAATATCCAATCTTCACATTCAAAGCACTGACTTTAAGTAGCTGTGGTCTGCAGAGCCTGCATCTTCACAGTATCACAGTATCAGCAAGGTAGGAAGAGACCTCAAAGCTCATCAAGTCCAACCCATCACCACAGACCTCAAGACCAGACCATGGCACCAAGTGCCACGTCCAAACCCGCCTTGAACACCTCCAGGGATGCTGACTCCACCACCTCCCTGGGCAGCCCATTCCAGCAGTCAATGACTCTCTCAGGCAAGAACTTTCTCCTCACCTCCAGCCTAAACTTCCCCTGGCACAGCTTCAGACTGTGTCCTCTTGTTCTGCTGCTGCTTGCCTGAGAGAAGAAAGCAACCTCCTCCTGGCCACAACCACCCTTCAGGTAGCTGTAGACAGCAAGAAGGTCTCCTCTGAGCCTCCTCTTCTCCAGGCTAACCAATCCCAGCTCCCTCAGCCTCTCTCCATAGGGCTGTGCTCCAGGCCTCTCCCCAGCCTCGTTGCCCTTCTCAGGACACACTCAAGCACCTCAATGTCCTTCTTCAATGGAGGGGCCCAGAACTGGACACAGGACTCAAGGTGTGGCCTAAGCAGTGCAGAGTCCAGGGGGAGAATGAGCTCCCTGCTCCTGCTGGCCACACTCTTGCTGATGTAGGCCAGGATGCCATTGGCCTTCTTGGCCACCTGGGCACACTGCTGGCTCATGTTCAGGTGGGTGTCAATCAGCACCCCCAGATCCCTTTCTGTTTGGCTGCTCTCCAGCCACTCCCAGCCCAGCCTGTAGCTCTGCATGGGGTTGTTGTGGCCAAAGTGCAGCACCTGGCACTTGCATTTGTTGAATACCATCCCATTGGACTCTGCCCATCTTCCTCCAGTTGCTGTTGGGTATCATATTGAGGATAGAAATCTTCTAAGGTGGAAAACACCCTTAGGATCATTAAACCATTATCAAACTATGTGCAACCATTATCTAACTGTGAAGTCTGGTACTAAACCACATCTCTCAGCACCTCATCTCTGCCTCTTTGAAACACCTTTGGGATGTGGACCCAACCATCTCCCTAGGGAGCCTGTTCCAGCAGTTGAGAACCCTTAGAGTGGAAACTTTCTTAACATATCCAACTGAAACCTCCCCTGGTGCAGCTTGAAGCCATTTCCTCTCATCCTGTCACTTGTTACTAGGAAGAAGAATCAGAGTATATGGATTTTTTGTCTAGAAATGCATTTTAAACCCACATTATGGACAGATTATGTATTGCAGCACAATCATTAATCAGATATTAGTTTATGTAAGCCATGGTTTAGTTTCTGTCTGGTACCAGTACATGGAAACCTGTCAGCATCGTTAAGGACAACTCTCTAAAGCTTTTTTTTTTTTTCAGTCCCATGTGTTCAAAATGATCCTAGATCACAAGGGATTATTCAGGGAGATGATTGTTGTTTGCTTTGATTTTTTTTAATCACTTAATTAGATTTTTTTAATATGGATATGCAAAAGAGGTCAGTAAGGTTCTTGTCTCCAAACTTATCACAGCAATTGTGAGGACTTTTTGTCTTTTTATGTTAAAAATTATTTGACTTGTCTTTTAAAATACCCATAAATACTGCAAAGCATAAAATGCAGACCTAACATTCCTGAAGGATTTCTTCATTATAAAAGATTTCCTTATTAATTCTTTCCTCTCCTCTAGTTAACAGTAAATTGTTTCCAGGTTTGACTGTTTGCTTGCTATAGACAAGATGCTGCCAAATACTGCTGCAGCACCAGGGAAGTGATGGGTTGCTTGTACTCAGCACCAGTGACACCACACATTGAGGACTGGGTTCAGTTTTGGAGCCTTTGCTACAAGAAGGGCATTAAGATACTGGCAGATAATGTCATCTACCTGGACCTGAGTAAGGCATTTGACTCTGTCCCACATGGCATCCTGGGCACCAAATTCGAAAAACATGGACTGGATGGGTGGAGCACTGCTGGGTAAGGAATTGGCTGGATGGTGGCACACAGAGAGTGGGGATCAAGGGCACAATGTCCACCTGGAGACCAGTGCCAAGTGGTGTCCCTCAGGGGTCAGTGCTGGCACCAGTGCTGTTTGACATCTTTGTCAGTGCCATGGACAGAGGAATCAGTGCAGCCTCAGCAAGTGTGCAGCTGGCACCAAGCTGTGTGGCACAGTCGACTTGCTAGAGGGCAGGGATCCATCCAGAGGGACCTGGACAGGCTGCAGAGCTGTGCCCAGGCCAACCTCATGACATTCAACAAGGCCAAGTGTAAGGTCCTGCACCTGGGTAGGCACAATGCCAAGCACAACTCCAGGCTGGGGGGGGAATGGTTGAGAGCAGCCCTGAGGAAAAGNGGAGTCCTGTGTGCAGTTCTGGAGCCCTCAGAACAGGAAGGACATGGAAGTGTTGGAGTGGGTCCAGAGGAGGCCACCAAGATGCTGAGAGGGCTGCAGCAGCTCTGCTGTGAGGACAGGCTACAAGAGTTGGGACTCTGCAGCCTGGAGAAGAGAAGGCTTCCAGGAGACCTTAGAGTAGCCTTCCAGGATCTGAAGGGGGCTACAGGAAGGCTGGGGAGGGACTATTGACAAGGTCTTGTAATGCCAGGACAAGGGGCAATGGGTTTGAAGTGTCAGAGGGGAGATTTAGACTGGATGTTAGGAGGAAGTTGTTTGCAGTGAGGGTGGTGAGACACTGGCACAGGTTGCCCAGGGAGGTTGTGGCTGCTCCCTCCCTGGGGGTGTTGAAGGCCAGGTTGGAGGAGGCTTTGAGTGAGCTGTAGTAGTGGGAGATGTCCCTGCCTATGGCAGGGGGTTGGAACTAGATGATCCTTGAGGTTCCTTCTAACCTTACCACTCTATGACCTTAGTTTTAAGCTTATTCCTGTTTTCCCTGGTTCTGGGCAACATCCCTCTCTCTTCCTCAGTTTTGGTCTGATATGCAGCTCTTCACAGAAGTAACTGCTGCTGAGTGTGCAGAGAAGGAAAAGGAAGGGCAAGGAAGAGATTATGAAATAAAATATTTCCATTTGCTTGAATGTCTTCTGTACTCTTAGACTTCCTTCCTTGATCCCACAGCCTGGTACAGAACAAAGGCATTTGGCACTCTGGAGTTGATTGATACTTTAATGAGAGCCCTGTGTTCATACTGCTCTACATATCATTGCACAAATTAGTTAACTGAAGATTTCCAAATAAGCCATCAAGAGGGAAACCAAATGCATGCATTGGAAGTCTGTAACGAGGAAAATGCTGTTTGAGGCTGGAAAGATTGGACAGTTTCTCAAGGGCTGCTCAGGCTGTGGTAATGGGTTGGACTTGATGAGCTTTGAGGTCTCTTCCAGCCTTGGTGATACTGTGATACCTCCCACTAGTACAGCTCACTCATGGCCTCCTCCAACCTGGCCTTCAACACTTCCAGGCAGGGAGCAGCCACAACCTCCCTGGGCAACCTGTGCCAGTGTCTCACCACCCTCACTGCAAACAACTTCCTCCTAACATCCAGTCTAAATCTCCCCTCTGACACTTCAAACCCATTGCCCCTTGTCCTGGCATTGCAAGACCTTGCCAATAGTCCCTCCCCAGCCTTCCTGTAGCCCCCTTCAGATCCTGGAAGGCTACTCTAAGGTCGCCTGGAAGCCTTCTCTTCTCGAGGCTGCAGAGCCCCAACTCTCTCAGCCTGTCCTCATAGCAGAGCTGCTGCAGCCCTTCAAGCCTCTTGGTGGCCTCCTCTGGACCCACTCCAACACTTCCATGTCCTTCCTGTGCTGGGGGCTCCAGAACTGCACACAGGACTCCAGGTGGGGTCTGCCTTTTCCTGACTGATGTCATATTCTACATTAAATAGAAATCTTTTCCCCTTGAATGAAATTAAGGCAAAGAACAATTAAGATTTAACTTGTTTTCTCTTATAAGCATATGGCTTTTATACACCTGGAGCACATCTGGCAACCATTTAGCAGTAGCTGAGATCTCTACCTCCCTGTGCTAATACAGAATCCCTGAATTTTGAAGCAGTAACATTGTGGGATTTTTGTCAATCTTGGGTGGCTACCAAAACTTGCCAGGTGACCACTCTCTAACCCTGTGGCAATAACATCAGTGGGCCATTCCAGCAAAATATTCCAGCTAGAAAGAAGCCTAAAAAAAAAAAACAAACCACATTTGGGACAATTATTTCAGGAAACCTTAAGTAGGCTACACTGTTGCATAGCAACAGAGCCAGGCAGCACTCAGCCTCTCAAGTAGTCAGTGTACACATGGGAACAGAACAGAGAACTGATAAAAACCTTGGAACATGGAAGGCTGAGACTAAGAGAAACCAAGGTGAAATGACATGTAATATTAAATAGGAATGAACTGAGGTAGAATAAACCAAATGGCTTTTTAAGTTTCAAATGCTGTCAGCCAAATCATGAGCCTTTGTTTTTATCCCCTTCTGTTGTAGCTTCTAGATAATTATTTTAAAAATGAAGTAGAATACCTGGTGGCTGGGATGGCTAATTAAAATGTAAAGCACATGTGAGATGCCTGCCTCAGGATTAAAAACATGGCATGGAAAAGTTAATTTATTGTTGACAAGACAACCAAATACATGTCAACCAAATATGCCACAAATTAAAATAGTGATTAATGTTGTGGCACAAAGAGGTTCAAGTACTTGTTATTGAAAAGCTTCTTGCCTCACATTCACATCTCCAGACTGGCCCAGGGGTATTTGTCCTTGCAAGTTCTGAAATGTGTGGTGTCACTGGCTGTATTCTTGGCAAACTCCAGTCTTGCAAGCGAGATCTTAACAGGATCATAGAATCATTTAGGCTGGGACAGACCTCTAAGATCGTTCAGTCCAACTGTTCTCTATTGCATCTGGTGCTAAACCATGTTCCCCAGCATCACATCTCTGCCTCTTTTCAACACCTCTAGGGATCATGATTCAAGCACCTCCCTGAGGAGCCTGTTCCAGTGGCTGAGAACCCTTTCAGTGAAGGAGCTTCTTCTAATGTCTATCTTAAACCTCTCCTAGCACAGCTTAAGGCCACTTTCTTTTGTCACTAAGGGGAAGAGGCCAACATGCACCTCTCTACAACCTCCTTTTTAGTAGCAGAACAAAGCAGCTAAACAGAAATGAGCTCAGCCTAAGTCTGGAGAACCAACCAGCACCCATAGGTGATGCTACAGAGATGATCAGTAGAGCAGCCTACTCCTACCTAGCCGGGGGGCCACCAGGCCCCAGGTCCACCATTCACCCAGTGTGCACCATGGGGACTCACCTGTGATGCCAGGAGGAAGATCCCTCTGCCCAGTTGGGCAAGCTTAAGCCTTCTGCCTTCCCTGGGGCTGATTATAAAGGGGAGTGGGCAGGGAGGGCAAACTGGTTGCACCTGGGGTGGGAGGAGACTGCAACAGCACCCAGGTGCTCTGGGTTTGGGGGGAAAAAGGGGGGAAAATGCAGTGTGGGGTGGAAAAGGGACAGGCATGGTGGAAAAGGGGAGGTGGTGCTGAAAGGAGGGAAATGGGGGAAACGTTGAAGATGAAAAGAGGAAGATGGAAAGGAAAGAAAGGAGATGGAAAAAGGAGGAAGATGGGGGAAATAGGAGATGGAGAGTAAAGGAAGGAATTGGGGGTGAAAGGAGTTTTTTTTTAAAAAAAAAAAAGAAACCTGACCTGTAGTGTTTGCATTGAAACCAGGATGTTCATGGCCAGCCCTCTGTCATGTCTGGTTACTAACCCAAGCAGAAATCTTCATCAGCTCACTATGTTGGCTGAAGAAGAGCAAGTCACACCTGCCTAAGAGGAAAAAATAAGAAATAAAGAGGAAAACTGAGGAAAAAAAATGAAAAAAAAAACCCAAATACAAATCATAAGAAGCATGAGGTGTTGTAGCAAGGTCTCCATGGGATGTGCTTCTGTGTGACCTGAGCTACATTGTCTGGTCCTGCTCTGGCAGGGGGGTTGGACTCAGTGATATATGGAGGTCCCTTCCAACCCCTAACATCCTGTGATCCTGTAATTGATTTGATTAAAAGCAAATGTAAGGACCAATATTTAATATTTGGTAGCATACAGTTGTGCATGATATTGCAATCGATAAAGGTTAAATCCTTTGCTTCCAGTACTGATTTTGCCTCTGTGAGAAGAAACAGCAATGAGCTGAGGCTCCTCTGTTCTCTATGCTGCAACACATATTTTCAGGATGAGTCATGACTGCATGATTTTAAAAGCTAGTCACATGCAGACAGTTGAGCTATTGCAGTAGAAACTGCTGAAAAGATAGGTAATACAACCAGTGTTGCCCTTCTCTCGTAGCTTCCAGTGTCCTCAAGATTGGAAGGAAGTGTCTTGGAGGGGGACAGTTGTTTTTTAAATATTAAAGAAGAATGAATGTGTGAATAGCTAAACTATGAAGCATGGTCAGAGGGCTGCAGCAGCTCTGCTATGAGGACAGGCTACAAGAGTTTGGGCTCTGCAGCCTGGAGAAGAGAAGGCTTCCAGGAGAACTTAGAGTAGCCTTCCAGAATCTGAAGGGGGCTACAGGAAGGCTGGGGAGGGACTATTGACAAGGTCTTGTAATGCCAGGACAAGGGGCAATGGGTTTGAAGTGTCAGAGGGGAGATTTAGACTGGGTGTTAGGAGGAAGTTGTTTGCAGTGAGGGTGGTGAGACACTGGCACAGGTTGCCCAGGGAGGTTGTGGCTGCTCCCTGCCTGGAGGTGTTGAAGGCCAGGTTGGAGGAGGCCATGAGTGAGCTGTGCTAGTGGGAGGTATCACAGTATCACCAAGGTAGCAAGAGACCTCAAAGCTCATCAAGTCCAACCCATCACCACAGACCTCAAGACCAGACCATGGCACCAAGTGCCACGTCCAGACCTGCCTTGAACACCTCCAGGGACGCTGACTCCACCACCTCCCTGGGCAGCCCATTCCAGCAGTCAATGACTCTCTCAGNTCCTCTGAGCCTCCTCTTCTCCAGGCTAACCAATCCCAGCTCCCTCAGCCTCTCTCCATAGGGCTGTGCTCCAGGCCTCTCCCCAGCCTCATTGCCCTTCTCAGGACACACTCAAGCACCTCAATGTCCTTCTTCAATTGAGGGGCCCAGAACTGGACACAGGACTCAAGGTGTGGCCTAAGCAGTGCAGAGTGCAGGGGGAGAATGACCTCCCTGCTCCTGCTGGCCACACTCTTGCTGATGCAGGCCAGGATGCCATTGGCCTTCTTGGCCACCTGGGCACACTGCTGGCTCATGTTCAGGCAGGTGTCAATCAGCACCCCCAGATCCCTTTCTGTTTGGCTGCTCTCCAGCAACTCCCACCCCAGGTGTCTCTGGCTATGGCAGGGGTTTGGAGCTAGATGATCCTTGAGGTCCCTTCCAACCTTACTATGATTCTGTGATTTAGATATCTGGGATACTTCATACCTAGGTTGCAGACTGTACTGAAGAATCGTAGCAAAGAGGTCTGGAAGAAACCACACAAAGGTGCTGGTGCATGCCACAGTCCACACGGGGTAATGTGTAGCCAAAGTTTAGAATGCTGTCACAATGCTGTTGTCTAGATGCTTTTTGGTTTTGTTTTTTTTTAATCTGTTTTGCTGCTCTAACTGCAGGCTTTCCTTTAGAATGCTTTTGTTACCTGCAGACTGCTGCTGCAGATGCTGTAAACATATCAATCAAGTTGTCAGAATGCAGAACATCACATAATGCAAACTGCAGTTATCTTGGCAGTGAGAGCACTGTAATAGGAAGGATAACTCTATTAAGCCAAATGTCTTGCAGTGAGATTAGAAGAAAGGTTCTGTGCTGAAACCACCTCCTGCATTGCAGTTTTAGAGGAAAATGAGTATTGTAATGATTGGAGTATTGCCTGGAAACAAAGGATGCACTGTAACTGCTTTAGAACTTCATTCAGCAGTAAGTGATGGAAATACTCTGTTCCAAGGATGGAAAATTAAAATATTTAAGATGTAATCATAGAATCATAGAATGGTAAGGTTGGAAGGGACCTCAAGGATCATCTAGTTCCAACCTCCTGCCATAGGCAGGGACACCTCCCACTAGTACAGCTCACTCAAGGCCTCCTCCAACCTGGCCTTCAACACCTCCAGGGAGGGAGCAGCCTCAACCTCCCTGGGCAACCTGTGCCAGTGTCTCACCACCCTCACTGCAAACAACTTCCTCCTAACATCCAGTCTAAATCTCCCCTCTGCCAGTTCAAACCCATTGCCCCTTGTCCTGGCATTACAAGACCTTGTCAATAGTCCCTCCCCAGCCTTCCTGCAGCCCCCTTCAGATCCTGGAAGGCTACTCTAAGGTCTCCTGGAAGCCTTCTCTTCTCCAGGCTGCAGAGTCCCAACTCTCTCAGCCTGTCCTCACAGCAGAGCTGCTGCAGCCCTCTGAGCATCTT
>VWZE01010911.1:0-11470 GCA_013396675.1 Eubucco bourcierii
CCATGGTTTAGTTAATTAGAAGGGTTAGGTGACAGGTAGCATCTTGTCAAACTCAACATCTTCTTTCTTGTCCTGCCTCACTAGGGCAACTTAATAAAACACACATATCCTCTCAGCAGTGTCCTTAGCCATTTCCACCTCCCCTCTTTTGCTAGTGTGTTTTGGCCCACATCTTCTTTCATATTGCAAGTCTGTGGAGCAAAACCTCTTTTGGAGTACAGAGACTCAGGTGAGTTCATCCCCAGTCCCATGCAGAGCCCCAGCAGTCCTAACAAACCAGGAGCCTAGAACTCGGGATCCTGAGTCTGGGTCTTCTCATGTTTCTAATAAGATGTGAACTCGAGGTTTTGTGAAGTTGCAGCACTTGGACTACTCTGAGGTGGTAGATGTTGTCTCAGGTATGTTAGGGCTCTGATTGCACTGGAAGGATTCTTCCAGAAGGGACTTTCAACACTCTCTTCTGTCTGCCCTGTTTTAGTGAAATGTAGGAACATAATATGCACAAGACTTCCCCTGTGTGTCCAGTGCTGTTGAAATTGGCTCATACATTCAGAAGTTAATAAAGGATGGGGTGGAGTAACAGAAAAAGAAAGGCAGTGTGGGGAATCACTAAAAATTCAGCTGCAAAATCATGCTAATTGCACTGTTCCTTACTGCCACAAGAGTTGGGGTTTCCATCAGCAAATTAAATCCGTTCCCAGATGAGATACATCACAGATGAGATTCAGCCACTGCTCTGCTCTCTCTGTCTCTCTCTCTGTAAAGGTTTTTGAGTATTGCTCTGTTCATTTCCTTTGCTGACAGGGCCCCAAACGACAAGGGCTGCAATTGCAGAAGACGCTGCAAGAGCCTGCTGACAGGTGATTAACAGCTCCTGGATGCCGTGAGCCTGACCACACTTCTGACCACAGGAGCAGTTAAACAAATTATCAACAGAGCAGTCTTGTGGTTAACTAACTCTTTTCTCTAAAAGCTCTGCTAATGACCTTCCCAGGCCTGGCACTAGTGAGCCAGGCACTGTGCTGTGTTTCTCATCTCTGATAGACACAATGCTAAAAACAACAAAGACCAATCTGGAAGGTAGAAAAGAATCTGGACTCTTAGTAACATAGACAGCAGAGACTGAATGAAAGTATGCATTTTAATAAGCTAGTTCTTTGGGGAGCCTTTCAGTCAGGTGAGGAAGCTAATAAGGTTTTGGCTCCATTTATTTCAGGGCAGTCATTAGTCGGAGCTCTCTGTCAAAGCCAAAACTCTGGTCTCCATCCCAACCAGGGCCTGAGAGAGCAGAGTAAGTTCCTGACATTTCAGAAGACTCAGGAGTCAGAATCTTAGAAGCTGGCTGAGATCCTAAACAATTAAGCAAACACTTCCTCTTACTACTTGTCCAAAGCCCTTGTTGGAACCGATCCAAGGGGTGAAGGGATAGCAGCGGTCACACCATAGGACAAGAGGGAGAGGAATTCCCTGTCAGCACAGTGAGATGGTGGCTGTATGGCACTGGGAAGGAAGAATCCACTTAAACCCCTCAATGATCAGTGTGGGCTTTGTATCATGACAAGTGGAGAGAGCTTCACACTAAGTCACAGGATTTGCTCACAAATAAGATCACTGCTCTGACAGATAAAGGAGAGAGGTGAAGATCAGAGGTAGCATATTTAAACCTATGGTCTGGGGACTCTCAGAGAGAAAGATTTCACTTGGGTTAGCAGGATGCTTCAGAGCTGCTTCTGGCTGCTACTTGAAGCATACTCAGGATCTGGCATGCACTCACAGGTTCATTGCTCAGCATTATGTAATTCTCGAGCCAAAAGTCTTCTCTGGCTTAGGTTGAGCTGTCCCAGCTGATGTGCTAACATAAAGGGTGTATGTTTGTCTACCATTACCCAGACAATCAGTATGTCACCAGGCTTTGTTCTGTCACCTTACCTTTCACTCACACTTGAGACATTCCCTATACCTGAAGGTGTGTTACTGAGGCTCCAGCACCATCTTGTAGTGGAAGAGACAGACTGTTGTCTTCCTGGGCTGTTTCCACTCAACATTATATTTAATCAGTTGAGTTAAGATTGGAAGGGAACTGAGGAGATTCCACACCCTAAGGTGGTTTGCATCATCGTGTGGACATTGCCTTCACGACTCTGGTGAGGCTTTGGGTTCTTGGCACCACTGTATCTATGACCAAGGGTTTGGTCTCCTCAGAAGAAGGGTGCTCAGGGATAATGTCTCTCTTCGTACTTCATTTAGAGGTGTCTGGGTGAATCTGGACACATGACAAGGCAGGACAAGGACTTTAATCTCTTCATTAACAACATGTGTTTATGTTTTGGGAGATTCTTCTTTTAGAGTGTGTCTTAGAACCAGCTACAGGAAGGCTGGGGAGGGACTATTGACAAGGTCTTGCAATGACAGGACAAGGGGCAATGGGTTTGAACTGGCAGAGGGGAGATTGAAACTGGATGTCAGGAGGAAGTTCTTTGCAGTGAGAGTGGTGAGGCACTGGAACAGGTTGCTGAGGGAGGTTGTGGCTGCTCCCTCCCTGAAGGTGTTCAAAGCCAGGTTGGATGAGGCCTTGAGTGAGCTGTTCTAGTGAGAGGTGTCCCTGCCTATGGCAGGGGTTTGGAAGTGTATGATCCTTGAGGTCCCTTCCAACCTTACCATTCTATGATTCTATGATTGTGCTGCTGCTTTGGAAAAGACAAGAAATAGTTAAGGCAGTTTTTGTCACTGCTTCCATGGAACAACACTAATGAAAACAGAAGGCTAAAGAAAGGGAAGAGAAATTGCCATTCCCTCTAAAATGAATCCAGTAGATTCCTTGTAACCGAGAGAAAAGGCTTTATCAGGTGTAGTTTGCAGTGACTAAAAAATATGTGTGACCAAGTGTAAGGTCCTACAGTTGGGTCTGGGTCAAGCAATCCCTAGCACCAATATAGGCTGGGTAGTGATTGACTTGAGAGCAGCCCAGAGGAGAGAGACTTGGGAGTGCTGGTGGAGAAGCAGCACAATCTGAGCTGTCAGGGTGTTCTGGCAACCCAGAGAGCAACCAGAGCCTGGGTTGCAGCAAGAGAAGTGTGGGCAGCAGGGTGAGGGAAGTGATCCTGCCCCTCTACTCCACACTGGTGAGAACCCACCTGGAGTACTGCATCCAGTTCTGGAACCTCTGTTACAAGAGGGATGTGGACATGCTGGAGTGTGTCCAGAAAAGGGCCACAAGGATGCTCAGAGGGCTGGAACACCTCTGCTATGAGGAGAGACTGAGAGAATTGGGGCTGTTCAGTCTGGAGAGGAGAAGGCTTTAAGGTGACCTTCTTGTGGACTTTCAGTATCTTAAGGGGGACTACAAGAAAGCTGAGGAGGGACTTTTTTGGCTGTCAGGTAGTGCTCAGACTAGGGGGAATGGAACCAAGCTAGAAATGGGTAGATTCAACCTGGATGCTAGGAAGAAGTTCTTCATTATGAGAGTGGAGAGACCTTGGCAGGGGTTGCCCAGGGAGGTGGTGGAAGCCCCATCCCTGAAGGTGTTTAAGGCCAAGCTGGATGAGTCTCTGGCCAGTCTGATCTAGTGTGAGGTGTCCCTGCCTATGGCAGTGTGGTTGGAACTCGATGATCTGTCAGTCCCATTCCGCCCTGCCTGATTCTATGATGGGTGGGTCTCAACAGAATTCAGCTATCTAACCATGCCTTGTACTGTAAGGTGTATTTGTGGCTTCCAACTATCATTCAGATAAATGTGGATCTCCCTGAGACATCTTTATGCTGTTTGCCTGTGCCATGAAGATGCTTTAGATACTGTGGGAAATCTAAAATGTCTTGTCAGCAGAATTATCTAAATGTTCTTTTTCTTTTCATCACAACATTGTTTCTACATTGTGGGATGAACCTGAGTATTTATACACAGCTTATCCTGAAAGAGGCCAAGTGTGTCCATGTGCAGGATTCACTAAGAATGACACTGCTAGAGGACAAGGGAGTTGTTTAAGAGAGAAATGTTGTGATAGCCCTTGGTTTCCAAAACACAAAGTTGACCAACCTGGGGGCTCCATTCCTTCATTTGCCCTTTAGCCCCTAAAGTCAAATGTTTGCTTTCTGTAAGAGAAAGCCAATACAAAAAGCCCAATGAAGACCAGGGACACTTTTAAATAATGGATGTGCTTGATGTTTTGGTTGATGGTGAGGTTTTTAATGTGCTTAAATGAAGAATAAGGTGCAAATAATTACTAGCATGCTTTCTGTGTAAGGCTTTTTAAAGCAAAAATATGTCAGGAAGTATCAGAATTTTCTTTTCTACATCTTCCTTTCCTCTGATATGTTGTTATGAGTTTTGTTTTCACTGTGTTGACACCATGAGTTAGTTTTGCCAGGAGAAGTCTAAGTGTCAGTGCAAGGATGTCACTTGCTCTCACAGAGAGATTTGCTAGCAAAAATTATCTGTGTACTAGAGAAGGACCACAAACAAACAGCACTTCTTTATTAAACTAGTTTTAAATCAACCATAGAAAGATGAGGTTGCTTGCAGGTGGGCCTCAATCAAACCTGCATGAAGAATGATTCCCCCCTTCCCCCTAAGTGAAGTGAGGAGAGGGAAGGAAAGAACTGTATTTTGTCAGCCAAAGGCATAGTGCTGTGGGTCATTTGGGCAAAAAGGAAAATCAAATCAGTCAATTTGGACCCCTCCATTTCACTCTCAGGTTAACTCTGAAGCAAATGACAATGGTTTGGAAAGAAATGATATCAGAACTAGTACAACAGACTTCAAAATGCAGAGATACAAAGGAAAAAGTAATCAGCCTGCATGGTCAGCTCTTAACTGCATGCTGGAGAGACAGCATGGTTTAAGGATTAAGTTTTTCTCAGTGCCTTGAAGCCAAGCCTACTTTGAAAAAAGATGAAAGCTCTTCAGCTTCTCCCCACCCCCGAGTATGGAAGTTCAGCAAAAGTTGGGACAGAAGCTTTTGTACCACTTCATGATGGGTTTCATTTTAGGCTAAAAAGCAAGCCTTGAGGGCAAGGAGCAGTTTGGTATGACTGTTCCAGACTCTCTGCAAACTCAGCATATCTTTGCTGTTTTATTATTCCTACGTGCATTACAGGTATTTCCTACTATATATATTACAGCAGACAGGGTTTAAACTCTATGGCATAGATATAAGCAAATACAGATATGGGAAAGATATAAGCAGTATGTGTAGCATCACAGATTATGCTTTCCTTTCTCAACAACATCTTCCTAAGAGGATTAGTTAAGGCCTTAGGTGCTTCACTTCAGGTACATTTAGACAGACCCTTGTTTGTGAAGAATGGAGACTATGAGTTTCTAAAGGAGCTTCTCAGAGACCTTTCTATTTCCCCCCATTCCTCTTATCTTCCCATAACTAGATTCATAGACTATTTGGGGAAACAGTGAGTTGAGCTCTTTATGTCAAGGGCATGTTTGAAACCCAGCACTGTTCCTGATCCCCGTGTGACCTGGGGCTCCTCATTGCTCAGTGCCCCTGTTTCCCCATATTTGTTTAACTCATAATGAATCTCTCACTCCACACTTGGCATAGCAGCTGGCTGGCTGAGGATGAGGTCTTTGGCCAGCGATAATTGAAAGCACTGCTAAGAGAAAAAAGCTTAATTTGATCACTGCTGGGCTGTGAGATCTGTGTGTGGCACAGAAGCAATAAGACCGTGGGGCATCAAGAGGAAATCTTTATTGGAAACTCCCCAAACAATCTACTGAACCTCTGCATTTTGTACTTCTAGTTCCACACATTGTCACAGGCTTTTCTCTTGAATTTCCTGTTATATAATTCCTCTTAGAATGAATCACATGCCTTACAGGCAGCTGTCAAATGTGTTTAAATTTCACTGCTTGCTCCTAGGCAGCACTGGTGGTGCTTTTGCAAACAACACAGGCAGCGCTGGTTTTGCTTTGGCAAACAGCATGAACCTATTTGCAGTGCTAAGGATCTGGCTTCAGCAGTACTTACTCCCATCACCTCTGAGAAGGCAAAGCTTTCATGCTAACCATCACTATCAGTTAGGCTGTGAAGGGTGTATAACCTTGGGGAGGAATGAAAAGTTCTTCCTGGCACTGTGGGACATGTTTCATGCTGGTGTGATTTTTTCAAAGGGTGCACTTCCACTTGCACCAAACTGATTTTTTTCTGGAGTTTTGAGTCATTTATGATAGAATCATGGAATCATAGAATCATGGTCTAGGTTGGAAGGGACTCCAAAGATCATCCATTTCCAACCCTCTGCCATAGGCAGGGACACCTCCCACTAGAACAGGTTGCTCAAGGCCTCATCCAACCTGGTCTTGAACACCTCCAGGGAGGGAGCAGACACAACCTCCCCGGGCAACCTGTGCCAGTGTCTCACCACCCTCACTGCAAAGAACATCTTCCTAACATCCAGTTTCAGTCTCCCCTCTGCCAGTTTAAACCCATTCCTCCTCATCCTGTCATTGTAAGACCTTGTAAATAGTCCCTCCCCAGCCCTCCTGTAGGCCTCCTTCAGATACTGGAAGACTACTCCAAGGTTTCCTGGAAACCTTCTCTTCTGCTGGCTGCACAGCCCCAACTCAGCCTGTCCTCATAGCAGAGCTGCTCCAGCCCCCTGAACATCTTTGTGGCCCTCCTAAACTGCAATACTAGAAAGTACAGTATCTACAGCAGGGTAGTTAACCTTCCCCACATATTTTGGGCTCATCCATATTGCATGTCCAATCCCATTTTACATACAATAAGACCGTGGGCAACCTTCTCCACTTAGCCACTCTGTCCAGCAAGCCACAGCCCCTGGAATCCACATGGTTATGCTTGGTTCTTGTAGGTTAAGCTTTTGTTAAGAGTCAATGGCAAGTCTGTTTTCCCAGCTATGTTTTCTAGGAATTTTCTTCCTCTCCACAGTCCCAACACCCCTGAAGCCTTTGCAAAATATTCCTTTTTGGCTTTTGACAATCTTGGTTTCAGATTCCTTTTGCTGGCTAAAGGATTTCTGGGCAGGTTGACAGACATAACATCTTTTAAAAACAGTCCATATAGTGGAGTGATGGGCTGGGAGCTGTGTTTGTCTTAACTCAAATTGCAGAGCTATCAGTCATGCTGGGAAGACCTCTCTCTCTCTCTCTCTCAGCTCTTTCTGAAATTTAAAACCATCTGCCTTCATTTCTGTCCAGCTTATTTTCAAGTGCTTCTGCACTTTTTCAGGAACTCATTTGGATATGTAAGGAACCATAGCAATAAAAGTGACTTTTATAAAACATACTGATGGCAAACTCACAGAGAGGCAATCTTCTTAGGCCTTGAGTCAGCAGTGCCACCTTTCTGGTTGACTTGAGCTGTGATTGCAGATGCTGTTGTGCAATTGCAAATAGATTGTTATTACTTTTGGGGCAGTTCAAAGCAGTTTAAAAGGACTGGGAGATACTTGCATTTGATTGTGCTTAAAGCATTCCATAGAAGCCCCAATTCTTTATGCAGAGTAGGTAGCACCAGGGATGGGACACCAGAAACACTTCCTGTAAATGATCATAAATTTTGTTGGTGCTTTATTCTGGTGGCTGTGGATCTTGGAAGAGCGGAATGGGTGGGAACCGAGTTCCCAATCAGTGTTATAAAGTACAAGGTTGCTTGTTTTGGTACCAACTCCAAAGTGCAATATTTCAACTATGAATGATTGAATGTTTTCTCAGATTCCCATAAAGTCATTAAACAGTGTAAAGGGTCACCCATAACATAACTCAAAGCTCAGTGCATGTAGAACTGGAGCAGACCTTGCTGTAGGCCCCCTTCAGATAGTAGCCTTCCAGTATCTGAAGGGGGCCTACAGGAAGGCTGGGGAAGGATTATTTACAAGGTCCTGCAATGACAGGACAAGGGGCAATGGGCTTAAACTGGCAGAGGGGAGATTTAGACTGGATGTTAGGAGGAAGTTCTTTGCAGTGAGGGTGGTGAGGCACTGGAACAGGTTGCCCAGGGAGGTTGTGGCTGCTCCCTCCCTGGAGGTGTTCAAGGCCAGATTGGATGAGGCCTTGAGTAACCTGTACTAGTGGGAGGTGTCCCTGCCTATGGCAGGGGGTTGGAACTAGATGATCCTTGAGGTCCCTTCCAACCTTACCATTCTATGATTCTATGATTCTATGATTCAGACTGTCAAGACATCCTTGGTCTTCAGGGAGGTGAACACATACTTTGAACTGCATAACCTAGGGGATAGTCATGGCTGTGAAAATGGCTCTCGTGAAGTGTACTCTGGTAAGGTCTCTTTTACATCTCACTATGGCTTCTCCAGATATGCCTCAGAAAAGCAACAGCCAGCAGCCAAGAGCTTGTCCATCCTTAGGGAACTTGTCACATGTGGGTTTTACCCTTGGAGAAAGCTTCCCTTAAGTAGAATCCAATCTTGGACCAGTTCCCAGCAGTCTCCCAAATCTGAGGAACTCTCGTGTTTGAATCCTTGTGGCAAAGTCTTATGCAAAAGAGCAAGGATGATGCCCTGGGGATCTACTTATGTTATTTTAGACGTCTCCATAGAAGTAAAAGGGAATAGGGTTGTTGCCTGTGTTTACTGAACCATTCTGCAGAATTTGATAGCTGTAATGTGATTTTTCTATTAAACTGTTCAGCAAACTAGCCCACTGTGGTGGAAGGTGAGAGCCTACCACTGGCAACAGCTGCCAGTGTTCTGCCTGCAAAAACAATGATCCTACAGCAAAGTTCCTCCAAGAAAAACTGAGATGTCATCAGCCAGAAGCTACACCACTAGGCACTGGGATGTACACAGCGCCTCAGCAGATGATTGAAGTTATAGCTTTCTGATCAGCTTTGCCAGTGGAGGGTCTCCCTTAGTGCTTTGGAAGTCCAAGCATGCTGCTTCAGCAGAACACTAGGATTCCAGAGGCGTGGGAAGGAAAAGATGAGACTGAGAATGGGGTCCTGGTTTCTCTCTTAGCAATACAAAACATTACCACTGGAGCAATGCAGGTCACCATGCAGATTTAAATGTTCACAAAGAATTTGTTTTTCTCAGGAAGTGCTTAGTCCAAGATGGAAAATAAACTTCTTCAGTTTGGTTTTTTACGTCTGCTGCAGAGACAGCTCGTTATGAAGTTGCAACAAGATACACTTCCATACTGAAGCACAAAATATTGGTCCACCTGTGACACACAAAAAGCCTTTGCAGCCTGTTTCATGCTTGCTTAGGGCAGCAACAGAAATGGAAGCAGAAACTGGATGCAAGATTGAAATTTTTACAGTCCTGGCTCTGGGTGTGTTTGGGTAGAGGCTTTGGCTCAGTTTCCTGTGCCAAAATTCAAGCAGGCCATGAGTCTGATTTTTCTCAAAGTTCAAATGCAACCATATTTAGACTCCTCAGACCCTTGTTTATTTGGCATGTTGTGACATTTACACACACACACAGAGGGACTCATTTAAACCATCCAACTCAAATCCTTCCACAGCCACAAACACATAAAATTCGAATGATTTTTTTTTTTTTAAAGATGTTTTGGCTGAAATTAAACTTTTTTACAGTAATAAATAACAGAATAATTATTTTTACTTTCTACACAGGAACTCAAATGTTTGATTGATTTTGCTCTTTTTGGCAGACCTAATAGGTCTGAAATAGTTCCCCCTGGCATCTCAGCAATAACAGTTCCCATTAACCCCGAAGACTCCTCATGACCTAAACTCAACTTCAGGATGTTTGGTTTTGCTTTCTCTTTCCTGCCAGTATCGCAGTATCACAGTATCACAGTATCACCAGGGTTGGAAGATACCTCAAAGATCATCAAGTCCAACCCAATACCACAGACCTCAAGACTAGAGCATGGCACCAAATGCCATGTCCAAACCCACCTTGAACACCTCCAGGGACGGTGACTCCACCACCTCCCTGGGCAGCCCATTCCAGTAGCCAATGAAATGCATGGGAATGCAAGGAAAAACAGTGCAGCACAGGACTCACTAGAGCCTAACTTTTATTTCACAGAATCACAGGATCACAGGATATTAGGGGTTGGAAGGGACCCAAAGAGACCCAACCCCCCTGCCAGAGCAGGACCAGACAGTCTAGCTCAGGTCACAGAGGAACACATCCATACAGGTCTTGAAAGTCTTCAGAGAAGGAGACTCCACAACCTCTCTGGGGAGCCTGTGCCAGTGCTCTGTGACCCTTACAGAAAAGAAGTTCCAACTTGTGTTGAGTTGGAACCTCCCGTGCTGCAGCTTCCATCCATTGCTCCTTGTCCTATCCCAGGCAGCAAGTGAACAAAGCCTTCCCCCCTGCCTCCTGACCCCCAGTCCTCAGATATTTATAAATGGTTATTAAATCCCCTCTCAGTCTTCTCTTCTCCAGACTAAAAAAATTTCCATTGTCCCTAGCACGTGTAACAGCTTAAGGTAACTTCACCCTGATCTTCTCGCAGACATAAGCTTGTTTTCTGCTCAGACATTGCCTTTGGTGGAATCCAAGGGTTTTGATATTTACTTAGGATTTACGTACCCAACAGGAAGAGTGAGGAACTACTATGTAAAGGAAACAAACTGATCATACCTCCCTTACACCTGAAAATCCCAACTGTTTCTCATGGCCCCAGCTCAGTGCTTCTGGGAAGCTCTGGACCATCTGTGCCCACACTTTACAGAAGATTCTTCAGTGTGCAGTAAGCCTTGAGCAAACAAAAGGTGTTAGTCTTAATGGCCTGCAGCAAGTAGGTGTATAATATGGCTTGGTGCTTCCCAGGAAGCTCAGCTGAGTGTGTGTGTGTGCAGCATAGGCTGTCTGCACACATACTTTGGTCTGGAAAATGCCAGGTTCTGCTCACCATTGGCAAATGCTTGTGTTTAATAAGAACTGCTGTGCTGACAGATCTTTGGCTGCTTCCATAACACGTGGAGGGTAAAGGCATTATTGTTCTCACTAGTGTGACTAGACCCACATGCTTGCCTGCTCTGGCTTGTTCCAAGCCACCTGAGTTTTGGTGGCCTGTGTGGCACACGTTCATCTGCCTGGGTAGGCATAATCCCAAGCACAACTCCAGGCTGGGTGGGGAATGGCTGGAGAGCAGCCCTGAGGAAAAGGACTTGGGGGTCTGGGTTGATGAAAAGCTCAACATGAGCCTGCAGTGTGAGTGCAGCCCAGACAGCAACTGAGTTCTGGGCTGCATCAAGAGCAGTGTGGCCAGCAAGGCAAGGGAGGGGATTCTACCACTTTACTCTGCTCTTGTCAGACCCCACCTGGAGTCCTGTGTGCAGTTCTGGAGTCCCCAGCACAAGAAGGACATAAAAGCGTTGGAGCGGGTCCAGAGGAGGCCACGAGGATGCTCAGAGGGCTGGAACAGCTCTGCTATGAGGACAGACTTAGAGAGTTGGGGCTCTGCAGCCTGGAGAAGAGAAGGCTTCCAGGAGACCTGATAGTAGCCTTCCAGTATCTGAAGGGGGCCTACAGGAAGGCTGGGGAGGGATTATTGACA
>VWZE01010912.1:0-33781 GCA_013396675.1 Eubucco bourcierii
ATGATCCTTGAGGTCCCTTCCAACCTTACCATGATTCCATCATTTCCTCCAGCTGGGGAACGTGGCGCTCTCTGACACTGGTTCCTGCTTGTGCAGCTGCTTCGCAGCTGTTGCTGTGTCACTTCAACATCAATAAGTGAATTAAACAAAAATGGGAGCAGTTTTTTGGTGGTGCCCAGTGACAGGGCAAAGGGTAATGGGCACAAACTTGAACATAAGAAGTTCCATCTAGACATGAGGGGGATCTTCTTGAATTGAAGAACGATGGAGCCCTGGGACAGGCTGCTCAAAGAATTGGTGGAGTCTCCATCACCAGAGACATTAAAAACCCACAGGACATGTTCCTGTGTGACCTACCCTAGGTGACCCTGCCTTGGCTGCTCCTTTGCAACCCCTACCATTCTGTGAAGAGTAAAAGTTGGGTTCTGCATTTGACCCAGCCCCGGGTAGAACTACAGGAAGAAATCCTGCAGCTGTTAGCAGCTGCTTTAGGGATTTGCAGAATAGGAGCATGAGCTAGGTCCTAAAGAAACACCCAAAAAAGAAGGTGTCTTGTCCAGCTTTTAGTGTTTCTAGACAGGGTTAATTGATAGTTTCAAGCTGCTCTGAATAGAGCAACACAAGTAGAGTAGTGGCCCAGATGAGTGTTTACACAGCCCTCCAAGGACTGTCACACAGCATCTCTGCTTCCCTCAGCCAAGTGGGCAGTGGTAGTCAATGTGCTGTGAATCCAGCAGTGCAGCAGCCTCCCCTTCCTGGGGATCTGATGCCTGAATCTGCTCTTTGGTGCCGTTTTCCAGCTCCTGAATGTAGCCATGGCAAGGTGCATCACCATGGAAAACGCCACACTGGCTTTGGAGGCATGTGATGTGAGCAACAAGGTAAGGACACCCCCATGCTGGTGTGGAGCTCCTGCACCTCCCCACGCTGACCTGGCTCCCAGGAGCTGATCCAGGCCATCCCAGCCAGGGCACACGGTGCCCAGAGCAGAAATTGCCTCTGTCTGCAAAGCATGAGGCCAAGCAACAACCCAGAACCAGTAACTGGGCTGAAACTGGGAAAGTTTGATCGAGCCATGAGGCTGCCTGAGGAGAAACCTTTAACCCCAGGC
This sequence comes from Eubucco bourcierii, assembly GCA_013396675.1. Taxonomy (NCBI): domain Eukaryota; kingdom Metazoa; phylum Chordata; class Aves; order Piciformes; family Ramphastidae; genus Eubucco; species Eubucco bourcierii. The sequence goes on from VWZE01010912.1 coordinate 1,112, forward strand.
CTGGGGTGGTTGTGCTGCTGCTGTGGGGCATGTGCTATGCAGCCAGGTGGGCAGCAGCTGCTGGGGACACCCTTCCCCTTCCCCTCCACATGTTGTGGGCAGGGCCTTGCTAGCTGCTCCCCATCGAGTTACCTGGTGTGCAAACTGGAGCCCAGCTGTGTGGGAGGCTTCATCCATTTGCCCCCCAGGGGAGGTCACAGGACAAAAGGAACACCCAGCACCTGGATCTGAGGTCTGTGCTGTGGTGGAAGTCACTCCCAGAGCCCAAGCCAGGATTGTCCTGAGCTTCTTAGCTCTGCAGATCCATAGGGAAAGCTTTAGAAAGAAATTCTTTCCCGTAAGGGTGGGGAGCCGCTGGAACAGGTTGCCTAGGGAGGTTGGGGATGCTCCTTTCCTAGGGGTGTTCAAGGCCAGGTTTGGTGAGGCCCTGAGCAGCCTCATCTGGTGGAAGGTGTCCCTGCTTATAGCAGGGTTTTGGAACTCAGTGATCTTTAAGGTCCCTTCCAACCCAAGCCATTCTGTGGCCTTCCCATGGATCACAGCTTCCCTCAGTGCCTGGGACAGTCAGGGCAGGAGGAGGGTGAGGAGAACCTCTACCCAGGAGCTTCCACCAGCTGCTTGCCAGCCTTGCCAGCCGGTGAGTAGGCTCACAGCTGCCCTGGTCTCTCCCCACAGCACCAACACTTCAACTACACTTGGCTGAGGAGGATCCAGCACGGGGAGCTCTGCATTGTCCCGACTGGCACCACAGTGTCCCTGCGTCCCTGCCAACCCAGCAGCCCCAGCATGGCCTGGCTGCACAGGGCACTGGCTGCCTTCCAGCCACAGCTGGTGAGTGAGGTGCCATCAAGGGGTGCCACAGCCCCTCAGCCCCACTGTGGGCTGCTATGCCAGTGTGCCAAGTGATGGGCAGCTGCAGCTCTCTACAAGGTCTCCTGCTAGGACCTGCAATGGTGTGGCCAGCAGGACCAGGGCAGGGATTGTCCCATTGGACTGGGCACTGGTGAGGCCACACCTCAAATCTTGGGATCAGTTTTGGGCCCCTCACTCCAAGAAGGACATTGAGGGGCTGGAGCACATCCAGAGAAGGGCAGTGGAGCTGGTGAAGACTGGTGAGGAGCAGCTGAGGAAACTGCAGTCAGTCAGTCTGGAGAAAAGGAGGCTAAGGGGAGACCTGGATCTCTGCAACTCCTTAAAAGGAGGTTGGAGTGATGTGGGAGTTGGTCTCTTCTTTCTAGTAACGAGTGATGGGACAGGAGGAGACAACCTCAAGCTGTACCAAGGGGGGTTTAGGTTGGGCATGAGGAACAATTTCTTCCCCAAGACTGGCCCAGGCTGCTCAGGTCTCTGATGGAGTCCCCATCCCTGAAGGGCTTTCAAAGCTATCTAGATGTGGTGCTGAAGGACATGGGTTAGTGATGACCTGGCAGTGCTGGGATAATAGTTAGACTTGAAGGTCTCTTCCAACCTAAACAGCTGGTGATTCAACCTAAACTTGGTGATCTTGAAGATCTCTTCCAACCTAAAAAGTTCTGAGCTTCTTTGATGCTCACACTCCAGCACCACGTGCCCAGGGACTGGGGACAGGCTGGTCCTTCTGAGGTGATTGCTCTGGCAGGGCTCTGCAGTCACAAAGTGTCCTGGTTTTACACAGAACACATCAATAGCACTTAGCAGAGATGGCTGCTATTGATTGGCACTCGGCTCCCAGGGGCTTGCTGAAAGAAGCATCTCTGCAGGGGCACAGGATGGGCACTGGAACAGGTTGTCTAAGGAGGTCGTGGATGCCCCCTCCCTGGAGGTGTTCAAGGAAGGTTGGATGAGGCCTTGGGCAACCAAGTCTAGTTGAGAGGTGTCTCTGGCCATGACAGGGGAGTTGGAATTGATGATGTCTAAGGTCCCTTCCAACCTAAGCCATTCTGTGATTCTCCCCTGCAGGCAGAACACCTCATCTCAGAGCACCTCCAGCAGCCAGCGTGCTTGGAAGTGGATCCCCCCGGCAAAGCCCTGAGGGTGAGTGCCTGTGACTCCACAAATCCTCATCAGAAGTGGCAGTTTGGCAGCTACTACGCAGACTGATGGAGCACAGCAGAGGCAGAGACCCCACGTTCCCAGCTGTGACTCCAGCCAGGGCACTGGCAGACTGCAAGCTCATTTCCAAGTGAACAGCTCTCCGAGGAGCAGAGACTGAGAGAATTGAGGCCTTTCAGTCTGCAGAGGAGCAGGCTGAGGGAGGATCTCATCAGTGCTGATCCATACTTCCAAGGGCAGGTGTCAGGAGGATGGGTCCAGGCTTTTTCCAGCGTTGCCCAGTGACAGGACAAGGGATAATGGGCACAGACTTGACCGTAAGAAGTTCCACCTAAACAGGAGGAGGAACTTCTTTAATTTAAGGGTGATGAAGCCCTGGAGTAGGCTGCCCAGAGAGGTTGTGGAGTCTCCATCTCTGGAGGCATTCCAAACCTACCTGGCTGTGTTTCTGTGTGACCTTCTTTAGGTGACCCTGCATTGGCAGGAGTATTGAACTTAATGATCTCCCTCCAGAGGTCCTTTCTTAGCCGTATCATTCCATGAGTTTGTGTAGATGGCAACTGAAACCCATAATTTCAACCAGCACAGTGAGAGCTCAGAATTCTAGGAGCACACCTGGTATAGCCATGTCTGGAGCAGACACGTTGTGCTTTTCCCTCCTTGTGGGACACTTTGGCAAAAACTCAACACATTTTTCTATTAATAAATTGAAATATTTTCTGAAGCCTCCCATCCTGTAAGCAAACCTTCTTCAGTTCCCACCAGACCACAGAAGCTACACAAGCACTTCCAGGGCTCTCAGTCTGTGAAGAGCAAAGTGGGCTCCTTCTCTGGCACCATGCACTCCCAGCCCAGCCTGCCTTGGGGTAATCCCAAGCAGTGGGGGCAGTAGGGACAGGGAGTGGGTTCTGCCCCCCTTGTGCTCTGCTGAGACCACACTTCTAGTGCTGAGGCCAGCTCTGGAGTCCTCAGCTCTGCACAGACAGAGACCTGTTGGAACAGGGCCAGAGGAGGCCACAGCAGTGCTTGGAGGGCTGGAAGGGCTTTGCTGTGAGGCCAGGCTGAGAGCTTGTTCAGCCTGGAGAAGAGTAGTCTCCAGAGAGACCTTCTGGTGGCCTTGCAGTGTTTGAAGGGGCTGATCAGAAAGCTGAGGACAGGCTTTTGAGCAGGGCATTTTGTGACAGGACAAGGGGTGACGGTTTGAACTGAAAGAGGGAGATTCAGACTGGAGAGAAGGGAGAAATGTTTGACACTGAAGGTGGTGAGTGCCTGACCTAGGTTGCTCAGAGAAGTGGGAGATGCCCTCTGCCTGCAGCCATTCCAGGTGAGGTTGGTTGGGGCTCTGAAGAACCTGCTCTGGTTGCGGATGTCCATGCTGAGTGCAGGGTGGGTAGGACTAGATCGCCTTGAAAGATTCCTCCCCACCCAAACCAGTCTGGAATTCCATGATTCTGTGAAACCTTTTATCTCCAAAAGCCATCACCATCTTTTTGGGGGAAGAGGTGTGACAGGACAATTGATCCCAGGATCTGCAACACCAACATGTCCCAGGCCGAATTTCTTCTGTCATTCCCATGGGGAAGTTCCCACTGTGGGTTGCTGCCCTTGGGCCAGCTGTGGCAGTACTGGGGCCAGCAGATCTCCTCCTCCTGCCTTGCTGTCCTGTGCTGGGGGAAAGGGCTTCTCCAGCCCCAGCTGCTGGTCATACATGGGGGCTGAGCATGCCAGTTTGCACCCTGCTGGTGACCACAGCCAAACCACCACCATCCCTCCTTCCCAAAACCCCAATACTTAACGCTTGGGTGTTTCAGATGGCCCCACAAGGTTACCTCTGACATGGTGGCTGCACGGTGGCAGTGCCTGACAGCCTGAGCCTGCAACAATGTGGAGTGGCCCAGCAGATCCTCCCACTCAGCTCCTGCTCCAGCTGTCTTCCCTATTTCCTCTGCCTCCTTCAGCGCCCCCAAGCCTGCAGTCAGCATCAGGAAGATGACACAGATGATGTTGGTGCAGTCGTCTTCTGTCAGGAGCCTGGGCTTCAGTGCCTGCCATTTGCTGATATTCAGTCACTTGTCACTGAGCAGGCACATGTCAGGGTCATCCATTGCCAGGCTTGTCACTTGCTTCCCTTCCCCTGGTGTCTTTCTGCTCACTTCCATCCTGGTGTCTTTCCCTTCAGGACTGGAGCATGCCCAGGGGGCTGCTGGCAGTCAGCAGTGGCCTGGCTGTGGCACAACACTGAGAAGGGCTCAGGTTGGACAAGCCAAACCTTGTTGCCCAGAAACAAGAGCATGTTCTCCAGACCTGGTGCTGGGCTTTTGCAGTCTTGTTGATGCTCCCTCCCTGGAGGTGTTCAAGGCCAGGTTGGATGGGGCCTTGAGCACCTTGGTGTGGTGGGAAGTGTCCCCACCTGTGGAACTAGATGATCTTTAAGGTCTCTTCCACCCCAAACCATTCTAGGATTCTGTCTGTGAGGAGGAAAGGCTGAGAGCCCAGGGGCTGTTGAGCCTGCAGAAGAGCAGCCCTGGAGGGGATCTGCTCAATGCTCAGCAATAGGTAAAAGACCTGTGGGGGGCCAGGAGGCTGAGGCCAGACTCTTGTCAGTGGTGCCCAGGGACAGGACAAAGGGCAGTGGGCACAAACTGCAAGCCAGGAGGTTCCATCTGAAGAGGAGGAGAAATTTGTTTCTTGAGAAGGTGCTGGAGTCCTGGAACAGGCTACCCAGAGAGGTTGTGGAGTCTCCTTCTCTGCAGAGCTTCCAACCCCCCCATGCCATTGTGATGCTGGGCAAGCTGCTGTGGGGGCCTGCTTTAGCAGGGGGGTGAACTGGATGATCTCCACAGGAGACCCTGCCCTCACCATGCTGGGATTGTGAATCACAGATCAGGCTAGACAGCAGCTCTAGGTGGTGGTCACCAGCACCACCTTACAGAATCATAGAATTGTTTCATCTGGAAAAGACCTCTAAGATCATGGAGTCCAGCTGTGCTCCTAACACCACCATGGCCATTAGACATGTCCCAGAGTGCCATGGCCACACATTTCTGGAACACCTCCATGCACATTGACTCCACCACCTCCCTGGGCAGCTTGTTCCATTGCCTGACCACTCTTGCAGCAAACAAATTGTTCCTCATCTCCAACCTAAACCTGTCCTGTCACAATTTCAGGCCATTTCTTCTCTATCATCTGATACAAGGGACAAGAGACCAACCTCTGCTTCAGTCCAACCTCCTTCCAGGGAGTTATAGACAGCAATGTCATCTCCCTTCTCTAGATTAAACACCCTCAGCTCCTTGAGCTGCTCCTCCCCAGCCCTGTTCTCCAGACCCCTCCCCAGCTTTGTTGCCCTTCTCAAAGGGCAGTAGGTATGCAGGTACTTGAAGCAGGGGCTGGGCAGCTCAGGGCACTTTGCCACCCGCTACCTCAGCAAGTTCCTCAAGCTCAGCAGTGGTCACATCTCTAGGAGAAATGTGCTGCTCCTCCAGGAGCACCAAGCAGCTGTCCTTGGGCAAACAAGTCCACAGTATAAGTCCATACAAGCAAAGCTCTGAGATGGCAGAGGGCAGAGAGCAAACAAACAACTCTGAATAGCACAACAGGAGCTGTGTCTGCCACGCACAGCACAGAATTTGAGCATTGATGGTTGTTTCCACGTCACCCATCAACCACTGCCTTTGTGCAGAACAAGCAAAGTCCAAGCAATGCTCAGCACTGCTGGAGATGTCAAACCAGCCCTCAAAGAAGCTCATATGGCTGATGGAGGCCACAGCATCTGGAGGCTAACATTGTTCTTATCTCCCCTCCCTTTGTCAGCTGCTCTCAACAGCGCCAGATGTTTTCTTGCCTAACATTTGCAAAGCTTAGACCCAACTCAGACATCAAAAGTGCCACCTTTGAAATCATTCCTAATATCCAGAAGCTGGAGGGAAAAGAAGAGGATGAAGCTTGGATCCCAGGGTCTGGATTTAGCAAAGGGATTATTTATTCTCTGGCACTGCTGCCAGCCTGCCCGCTCCACAGCCAAGCTGTTACATGGTCACGGGGAGTCACCAAAGCATGTACAAAAAAGAGAGAAGCAGTGACCTGGTNCTCAGTTCACAAGTGCATCATGGACTCGAACTCGTCGATGCGCTGCTTGGTGTTTCCTTTCCGGATCCTGCGGTAGGAGATTGTGTTGTACCTGGAGTAGCTGTGTCTGGAGATGTCGTTCTTCTTCCCCAGGCTGGGCTGCTCCATGCCTTTCTCCACCTGGGAGGGGTTGCAGCCAGGGGTGGTGGGGGGAGATGCCTCCTTGCCGCTATCAGGCACTTTTAGGTGGGACACCTCGCTGTTCTCCTTCTTGATGTCAATCACCTGCACTTCATCCTCTTCTGTGTCCTCTTCCTCCTCCTCCTCCTCCTCTGCTTCCTCTTCAGTTGTGTTTCCTCTGCCATCAGCACTGGCAATGGGTGTCTCCACCACCTCTCTGTCGGGAGTGACTGCCAATCCCAGCTCCCCACTGCTCACAGACGTCTCCTCACTGCCCAGGCCTGCAGCAGACAGAAGGTGTGGGGGTGAGGACAGGCTCAGCACTACCTCCATGCCCCTGCCCTACATGCTGTCCATGTGACACTAGGCTTGATGACTTACCACCTCCTGCCACTAAAGCCCCATCCTTTGGAGCTGCCTGGTGAGGAGTGCCCACATCTCCAGGGTGGACACACATCAGCACAGAAGCTCAGGTGTGCTCTAGGAAGGCTTTATGCCTCCTCAAACTCACTGCTGAAGGCCACCTGCCCAACTCCTTTGTACCATCCTTCCCAGGGAGCCCTCCCCACATCCCTCCTGTAAAAGGAATCACAGAATCAGTCAGGGTTGGAAGGGACCACGAAGATCATCTAGTTCCAACCCCCCTGCCATGGACAGGGACACCTCACACTAGATCAGGGTGTCTAGAGCCTCATCCAGCCTGACCTTAAGCACCCCCAGGGTTGGGGTTTCCACCACCTCCCTGGGTAACCCATTCCAGGGTCTCACACCCTCATGGTGAAGAACTTCTTCCCAGCATTCAGTCTGAATCGACCCACTTCTAGCTTTGTTGCATTCTCCATAGTCCTATCACTACCTGACATCCTAAGAAGTCTCTCCCCAGCTTTCTTCTAAAAGGAGAGGTGATACAGATACCCACAGTCCCCCCTTGAGGACGCATCCCCCCGCACCCTGGGACCACAGGCACTGCAAATCTGTTCCTGCCCTCAGATCCATGGTTGGCAAACACCCTTCTACAGGACTCTGCTGTGGTGCCTTCCAGGCATCGTTCCCAAAGCTCTCAGCTTGGGCTCAAGGAGCCAAACTCCCCATTCTGGAGCAGCACTCCCTCCCCGTGAGGCAGACCCCACCACAAGACTGTGCTGGCCATGTAGCAGGAGTCCCTGAGCCACATTCCTCTTTCAGAAGTGGCCCACCAGGCTGTGGTGACCACCTCCTGCCTGGCCTGTTTGTCCCACATTAGACATCTCAACAAATGGTCTATTCAAGTCTTTGTCTGCATTAATTAGAGCAAATTGGCTGGGTACTGAAGAGCTGCCTTCCACTGGGAGATGCAGTGCTTGTGGCTGCGGGGGTGGCTGTGCAGGGGAGTGGTAGGTTCTGTTGTGCACTCATGAAGCAAGCACAGCTCCATCCATGGAGCTCCACCACTGCTCACCTCCTCACAGCCTGGGCAGCTGCTATCAAATGCTGGTTTGACGCAGACAAAGGTTCATATATTGTTTTTTTTCCTTTTTCTGGTCAAAGCAAAGTTTCTGTGGGCAGAGCATGGCCTGAACATCTCTTAGAGCTTCATTCCATGGTGCTGGATTTGCCAGGACTGCCGCAGCTACTCCAGGTTGCCAGCCTGCTCTTCTCTGAGGAGAGGTTTAGTACTGATATGCCAGGTGACACACAGAAAATACCAACTTACTGCTGTCACTGCATGTGGAAGTGGCAAGAGGGACCCAGCACGGCTGCATGCTGGGAGTGGAGCAAACCCACAGGTCAGTGGTGAGAAGAACAGCAGCAGCCTCACAGTCAAGCTGCTCCTCATTCTGTGGCCCTCAAAATCAAGCAGCTGGTCAAGAGCCTGTGAGTGAGAAATGTGGAAGGGTAGCAATGCTGAAAGCCCACCCACAGGGAGATGCAGCTTTCCTCCTGTAATGGTCTTCAAGGAACCACTACTACTCCCCTGAGGAGTAGCCTTGAGGAGCAACTAATTTGGAGGAGAAGACAGGTTCTGAGCAGAGGCTGCACTTTGCACAGTGTATGTAAATGTGTCCACCTCTGTCTGTAGAGTCACCAAATTTTACTGAGCTGCTCACCACGGAGGCAGCTACAAGGTCCAGCCTGGGCTCTAGCTGAGTTCTACCATTTTCACCCAGGATTGAGTAGAGACACCCAGGAGCAGATGTTTAGGAGAGCAGCTTTCTGCTAGATGCTTGAGTGACAGGAGGGTTTAGACACTTGTTGAGCCAGGCAGGAGAAAGGTTTGAAGTTTGAAGTCAAACTTTTCTACCTGACAGCCTGTCTGGGTTGTCCTCTGGGCTCCCCAGCATGGAGCAGAAAATAAAGCAGCTCTGAGGCTCATAAGGTTGTTGGAGACCTCCTGGTTGAAGCCCCCTACAGCGCTTCAATAGTCCATGGTCACAAAGATAAGTGCAAACCTCAGGAAGAAGGACACCAGCCACATTTTCTAAGATGTCCCTACTCTACAGAGGGACATAAGGAGGAAATTTGAACTTGAGGAGGGAAGTTCTTCACAATGAGGGTGGTGAGATACTGGAACAGGTTGCACAAGGATGTGGTTGAGGCCCCAGATCAGACTTGCCGGGGGCCTGAGCACCCTGATCTAGTCAGAGTTGTCCCTGCTGACTGCATTGGGGTTGGATAAGGTAACCTTTGAGAGTCTCTCCCCTGTGAGTCACTGCTCAGAAGATGAGGGGCTGACTGAATTCAGACCCATTATGACTTCTGTATGTCACTGCCTTTGGAGGCAGCCCACTGCAGGAGAACCTCACAGCCCACAGCATTCTCCACTTTACCTTCCTCTGGTTCCTGGCCAGCTAGCTCCATGTCCTGGGTGTCAGCTGCTCCTTGTTGTAATGTCCCACCACCATCCTCTTGCTTCTCTATAGGAGACACAAAGCAGAAGGCATGGGCTGGTGAGGCAGTCAGGGAGGGAAACTGAGGTGAATGGTGGCAGACTGGTAGGAGAGCCAGGGATAGATGAAGGAATTGCCCATTTTGTCCTGTCCTGGGTAACTGTGAGATCAGATTTGTCTCTGACTGAGTTACTGTCACAACCACCATGGGCTGGGACCTGGACTGGCACACAGAGTCCATCCTGGCTGCACACAACACAGAGCTTGTCTTTCCTAATACTCAGAGACATGGACTCCTCCTCAGCTGGAGGAGACCTTTAAGATCAGCAAGTCCAATCATTAGCCCAGCACTGCCAGGTCACCACTAATCCATGTCCATCAGCACCACATCTCCATGACGTTGAAACTCCACCAGGGATGGGGACTCCACCACTACCCTGGGCAGTCTAAGCCAGGCCTGGACAGCCCTTTTGGGGAAGAAACCATTTCTCACATCCAACCTAAACCTTCCCTGGTGAAACCTGAGGCTATTTCCCTTTCGGTGAAGATTTTTTTGCCTTGAAGAAAGGTAGCCTTGTACCTACCTTTGCATTGCTTCTCTCCGTTCCGATGCTCCTGAACTGTGTCCTCTGCCAAAGAGTGTCTATTCTCCTCCTGGTCTTCTCTGGCAGGTGGAGCGTCCAGGTCGGTGCCCGCGTTCAGGTAAGGAAGTGTCCCCACAGGCTTGGCTCTCTCGTCGACGACTCCGATTGCCTGCAGTGAGCCCTTCTCCGGGGCTACGCTCCCGTTGCACTCAGGCATGCTGGATGCCGCCGGCACTTCTTCCGTCATGCTGAGGACCCTGCCGTGCCCACCCGCCGGCGTCGAGCGCCCCCGGGGGCCCCGCTGCTGAGCCCCGGGGTGGGGAGCGCCGCTCCTCGCCCCTTCTCCCCGGGGTTTGCTGCCCTGGGCGGACGGTCAGGACGCGTCCCCTCTGCGCGGTGGCAGCATCAGCTGTGCCGAGGGGTGGCCAGCGGGCTCTGGCCATGGGGAGACCAATCAGCACCTGGCCCTGCTGAGGCTGCTCCCGTTGCATAATTAAATGCACCCTTTTGATGCCCATCAACAAACAATCTGAGGCAGGCGGCTCCGCGCTGGCACCGAGCGCGGCTCCCTCGGCCCGTCCGCCCCGCACTAACAAACAGCGATCTTGTGCTCCGGGCACAATGGCCCTTTGTGTGCCAGCCAGCTCACAGGGACCACCATTGTTCTGACCCCTAATCCCCGGGGGGTGACCACTGTCCCCTGTGCTGCGGCCACCTAAACCTTCTTAACATTCCCCGTGGGTTTGTGTGCCCTTAAACCTGGCCGTGTCGTGCCCACACAATGCTCACATTCTGCATCACTCGGGGACAAGCCAGCTGCCTGGGAGGGCACATGGCCTGCACATGGCACAGGGACATGCTCCTCTGCCACAGCCTCAGCCTGGCCATCTCCTGCCCTGTCACAGAATCATGGAATAGTTTGGGTTGTAGGAGACCTCAGCCTCCTCTTCTCCAGGCTAAACACTCCCAGTCCCCTCAGCTGCTCCTCACCAGCCCTGTTCTCCAGACCCTTCACCAGTTTCATCACCCTGCTCTGGGTGCCCTCCAGCCACTTAATGACCTTCTTGGAGTGAGGAGCCCAGCACTGAACTCAGTATTCAATCTGTGGCCTCACCGGTGCCCAGTTCAGGGAGACAATCTCTGCCCTACTCCTGCTGGCCAGGCCATTGCTAATCCAGGCCAGGATGCTGGTGGCCTTCTTGGCCACCTGAGCACACCCTGGCTCATCTTCAGCTGCTGCCAACCAACGCTTCCAGGTCCTTTCCTACCAGGCGGTTTCCAACCACTCTGCCCTAAGCCTGGAGTGTTCATGGGGTTGCTGTGACCAAAGTGCAGGACCCAGCACTTGGCTTTGTTGAACCTCATACAATTTGCCTTGGCCCATTGACCCAGACTGGGCAGGTCCCTCTGTAGAGGCTCCTAACCTCTAGCAGATCAACACTCCCACCCATAGTTTATCTTCCATAAACTTTCTGAGGGTGCACTCAATTCCTTCACTGACAAAGGTCCCAGAGAGAACTGGCTCCCAGCACTGAGCCCTGAGGAACACCACTGGTGCCAGGCCACCAACTGGATTTCACTCCATTCCTTGCCACTCAGGCCCCTGCTAGGTGAAGCTCACCTTCAGGGCTTGGGTCCCAGGGAGAGAAGATGAAATTCAAAAGCATCAGCCAAAGTGGTGTTTTGTGGTGAGATGGGAAGCCAAGCCTCACGTCACCAAGGCCAAACCAGGCAGGTGCCAGGATGCTTGTTGCAGCCTGGGCAGGCCACCATGGTGCTGCTTCTTCCACACCCACAACACAACTCCCTTCTGCAGAAGCAGCTTCTGGCCACAGCAGCAGAAAGTCTCTCTAAAGGAGTACCAAAGGGGCACCTCCACTTAGATCAGTAGCACCTCTAGCAAGCAGGAGCCAGAGGGGAGAAAGGGGAGCACCTACGTAGCACTAGGGTTCTTCTGACCTGGCTGAACTCAACTCACCCCTGGTTCCCAAGGCCAGCTTTACATAAGGGGGTATGATCCTGCCCTGAGTGACTTTGTGTGCTCACATAATGCAACAGTTCTGGCATCTTTGGGCTTTAGGGTTTGGAAAGCCTCTTGTTGAGTTCAGAGCTGGATTAGAAATGGATCCAAAGCCCTTCCACTGGTCTTGTTTCTCTTCGAGTTTGCCTCTTTAACCAAATACCTACTCATCATTGTTATGCAGATGACCTCAGTGCTATCCACAGAATCCTAGAATGTGTTGGGTTGGTTAGAGCCATAAAGAACCCTGCTGCCATGAGCAGGGACACCTTCCACTCGACCAGGTTGCTCAGGGCCTCATCCAATCTGACCTCTAACATCTCTAGACAGCTAGAAAAAAAAAATTGTCCAAGGAAAATGGATGGTGAGGTTTGAAAATGAGTTGGCAAGATGCAGAGGTAGGTGCCCTCAGGAGGAGAAGCTGGGTGCCCAGTACAGGGTGATGCTGAGAGGCTGAGTACGTGGCATAGAGAGTCTTGCACCCCTCTTGGTGCAGCCAGCACAAGTCTGGGGCTTGAGCATGGGTCACACTCCTGGCCAAGCTTCAAAACTGAAATAACCCAGAGCTGAAACCATGGCACCATGACCAAATGGATTCCCACTGACCCAGGAGCCACAACAGCTCCTGCAGTGGGCACATGGATGGGGACAGGACTCTGCCTGCCTGCCTTGTTGATTGAAAGAAGCTATGAAAAGAGTTTTATGTGTTTCCTGGTGCCATCTGTTGGTTAGTCAACCCCTTCTCATCTGTGCAGCCTGGCACTGCTGAGGGCAGCATGGTAGCATTGCCACCCTCTACCTCGGGTCTGCACACAGACTCAGCACTGGGGCTGGTTGGAGGGGGTCTGCCCAGGCTTTGCTGGTTTGGTCTGCCTGTGGTAGGGACTCCTGTGGCAGACCTGGTGCCCATGGTGAGGTTGCTTTTTTTTCTTCTTATCTGTGGGTGGCACAACCGTGTCTTCTGCAGCTGGGCTGTGCTGGAAGCACAGCAGTAAATTCTTAGCTTCCTATCAGGTGTGCTTCTCTTTCATCTGGCAGGGGCAGGGCAGAGCCAGTGACCCACAACACCTGTGCTTTGTGATCTTCTCAGTCCTTTGAAAGCTGGCTGCAACTTGCTGCTACACTTGGAGGCTTCTAAAGCAGCTGCATGGAAAAGGAACCGTGGGGTAGGAAAGCAGAACCCAGTAGAACAAAAGTACCCACAGGAAAGCAGTCACAACCCCTCAAAGAGAGCAGAGATAAAGCTTCTGAAGTGATGGGTCCACCTGCTCCAAGCATTTCTGAGATGGAGCAAAAGCCAGGGCATGCTGGAGCACAGGTCAGAGAGAGGAATGCAGGAGCTCCTGATTCATAGAATCATCCAATCCCAGGCTGGTTTGAGTTGGAAAGGACCTCTAAAGCTCACTTACTCCAACCCCCTGCACCCAGCAGGGACATCTGCATTAGAGTAGGTTGCTCAGAGCCCCAAACAATTTCACCTGGGATGGTTGCAGGAATGGACCATCTCCCACCTCTCTGGGCAACCTGGGCCAGGCTCTTACCACCTCCCTTCTCTCCAGTCTGATTCTCCATCTTTTTATTTCAAACCATCATCCCTTGTCCTATCACAACAGGCCCTGCTCAAAAGTCTGTCCCCAGCTTCCTGACTGACCCCTTCAAGCAGAGAAAAGCAACTAGAACATCTCAATTTGATGTAGGGTTTTGAGTTTAGGAAGGGGTTGCCCAGATCTAGGCAGGGACAAGACCCTGTTAAGTGGTGAAGAACCTTCATGAGGTCAGGCTCAGTAGCACCCAGCAGATTAATTAAGGTGCTGGGTTTCAAAAGGAATTGCATTCTTCAGAGCAGCTACACTTCTTCCTGCTGTGAACTCCAGCTGGGGCAAGAGGAGGAAAGGTCATCCCTCGGCTGCCAGGAAATGAAGTAAAACCTTCAACCACCCCATGGTCAGTGAGAAAACCTTCTTCACTGAAGGTTCACAGCACCTTCCACAGCCCCAACCCCATGAACCACAGCATCAGCACACACAGCGTAGCCCACACGCCCACCCCCCTCCTGCCCTGCCTCTCAGGACCCTTCCAGATGGCTCCCTGCGAGGACAAAAGCCACTTTAGAAGAGCTTTCTTGCTCATATTGCTCTCTGAGCTGCTTGGTTTGCCTGTGAGTTCCTTCCTCCCCTCAGCAGGCTGGGGCACACTGATCTCAACTCCCCCCGCAGCATCCCCACAGCGCTTGCCTGTCACCCACATCCTGTTTCCAACCAGGGCTGTGAACATCTCATGTTGTCATCTCGTAGTTACCAAAACATGTTCTCACTGCTGCTGGAAGAGCATCGTTTATTTGGTCTTTCTGAAGCTTTTCCAGTGTCCAGCCTCAGTCAGCATTTCCAGACTGAAAGCAGGCATGTACAGACTCACAGAAGCACAGGTGGGTTTGCCTGGGAAGGGACCTCTAAAGGACATCTAACCCAACTCCCCTGCACCCAACAGGGACATCTGCAACCAGAGCAGGTTGCTCAGAGCCCCAAACAACCTCACCTGGGATGGTTCCAGGCATGGGGCATCTCCCACCCCTCTGGGCACCCTGAGACTCTCACTACCCCCAGTGTCAAACATTTCTCCCTTCTCTCCAGTCTCAATCTCCCTCTTTCAGTTCAAACCACCACCCCTTGTCCTGTCACAACAGGGCCTGCTCAAAAATCTGTCCCTAGCTTTCTGATCAGCTCCTTGAAGCACTGCAAGGCCATCAGGTGGTCTCCCTGGAGCCCTCTCTTCTCCGGGCTGAACAAGCTCAACTCTTTCAGCCTGGCCTCACAGTAGAGCCCTTCCAGCACTCCCATCACTGCCGTGGCATTCCCTGGCCCCACTCGAGCACTGGTCCCTGTCTGTGCTTGTGCTGGGGATCCCAGAACTGGCCCCAGCACTGCAGGTGGGATCTCAGCATCTCCTTAATGCTTGTTAAGAGACCTGACAGACACCAGTTCAGACACTGCTGGCTTAGCAACCTTCATTGATGAGAGCAGTGCTGGGAACAGGTTGTTTTCATCTGAGGTTCATCTCAGAGGGGAGCTCTTGGGTTTAGCCTGAGGTTTCTGAGAAGCCCAAGAACCCAGCAGCACTGCCTGGTAAACAGCAGCATGTTCTGCTGGGTCAGGAGAGGAATGACTCACACAAGGCATTTAAATTATATTTAAAATTCCTCCAATTGTGTTTGAAAAACATCATTAGGTGACCTGGGCTGAACGAGGAGGCCTGTCCCCGCGTGCCTGAGGGAAATGAAATTCTCTTTCTCCTCACTTCTCTGCCCACATTTATTAAATCACCTCCTGTAAGTTAATCTGGCTGCCTGAAGCCTCTGCTCCTGCAGAAATGTGAGCAGCTGCTGACCTTCCTGCCAAGGAGCAGCAGAACGCCAGCCCCATTGGGCATCTCCTGCAGCCCTGGGGCTGCAGAGGGACCAGTTCCGAGCACTGCCCTGAAAGGAGGTCCCCAGAGTGAGACCTACCACCACACCCAGACACAGAACAATCCTGCTCATCTCTGCCTTTATTTCACTCACCTTCAGGAGGCTTAATCCACCTGAGCTGTGTAGTTAGGGCACTACTGGTGGATAAGCTTCTTCCCAAACCTCCTAAAATTCTGGTCAGGCAACTTTATCCAGAAGGGGAAGAAAAGGAGGCTGAGGGGAGACCTTTTGGCTCCGTACAACTCCTTGAAAGGAGCTTGGAGCCAGGTGGGTGTTGGTCTTTTCTCTCTACTAACAAGAGGAAAGAGTCTTAGGTTGCACCAGGAGAGGTTTAGGTTAGGCATGAGGAATTACCTCCCCCGCTTAAGGACTGGCAAAGCCTGTCCCAGGCTGCCCAGGGCAGTGGTGGAGTCACAATCCTCAGAGGGGTTTCAAAGCCATGGAGATGTGGTGCTGAGGGCTATGGTTTAGTGGTGACCTGGCAGTGCTGGGTTAATGGTTGTACTTCATGATTTTGAAGTTCTCTTCAAGCCAAAATGACTCCACGAATTTATCACTCTTTGCTGTCAGCAAGACTGACCATGGGAGCTGATCCCTGCTTTGGAGGCTGGGAAGCGGGTTGTGGAGCTACCCTTTCCCTTTGTGACACTCACATGGACTGTGCATGTCCCCAAGGAGCTTCAGCAGCATTTCTGTGCAGCAGGAGCCAGCGTGAGCAGCCTCAGAGTGAAAGAGATGAACTGGTGGGTGAGCTCCTGGCTCACTTCAGCACATCCATGTACGTCACTCACCACAAACCACAGCTGACCCTCTGCCCTTCGTCTCAGAACATTACTACCCGGGGTCTCTGCTGCAAGCTCTGGGCTTCATCCTCATTTTAGCAGGGCTCTGTCACTGGGTAGAGCAGAAGCTCTGTTAAAGACCTTTGGAAGGGCCCTCCCTTTGGGGATTAGAAAGGAAAAGCCATCAGTTCTGCATCCAGTTACAAACTGATAGTTTGCAAACTGAAAGTGTGCAAAGGTTCTTTGCATTTCAGAATTGGTCATTTTTCAAGTTAATGAAGAGGTCCACAGAATGCCCTGACTGAAAATCAATGCAATTAAAGACCCCAGAGCTTTGTAGGTAGCCTCAGTACCCTTGTCTAGACGATGGCCATGCAGTGCAGACACACTTCACCCGCTGCCTGCTTCTGCATGAGCTGCTGCCCTCAGTCCCAGGCCATGCAGGAGTCCCACACAGAGTCCTAAGTGTCATGGATCACAGAATCATGGAATTGTTTGGATTGGAAAATATCTCTAAGATCAAGTCCAACAGTCAACATAACACCACTAAACAACATCCCCTAGTGCCATGGCCACATGTTTCTTGAACATCTCCAGGGATGGTGGCTCCACCACCACCTCCCTGGGCAGCCTGTTCCAACGCCTGACCACTCTTGCAGTCAAGTAATCGTTCCTCATCTCCAACCTAAACCTCCCCTGACATAATTTCAGGCTGTTTCCTCTCATCCTATCATGCGAGACACTAGGAAAACACCAACCCCCAGCTCACTCCAGTCTCACTTCAGGAAGCTGTAGAGAGCAATGAGGTCTCCCCTCAGTTTTCTTTTCTCCAGACTAAACACCCCCAATTCCTCAGCTGCTCCTCACCAGCCCTGTTCTCCAGATACTTCACCAGCTCCATTGCCTTTCTCTGGACCTGCTCCATCCCCTCAATGTCCTTCTCGGGGTGAGGGCCCCAAAGCCATGGTGGGAAGGGTGGATGACAGATGTGATGTTAGACCCGACTCTCTTCCTCTTCCACCGCCCGGTGAAGGCCAGGGATGAATTTCAGGAGCTGCTTTCGGACGCTGGATCTCCTGCTTTTGCGCGGAAGGGTTCCAAAACTGCTGCTGCAGCTGCTGCCCTCCCAGAGCGGGGACATGGAGCCGCTGCTGGCCAGGCTGATGCTACGGATCCTGCGCAGGGATGAGCTCCTGGCGGCGCCATCCCCATCCCTGGGGAGGAAGCAGTCATCGTCCACGCTGGACTGGTAGCTCAGAGTCTCGGCGGCAGAGTCCTCGAAGGCTGCGCTCTGGCAGAAGCTGTCCTCGCTGCCCAGGGTCATGGAGCTCAGGCGAGAGCTGCTCCCGCTGGAGAAGCGAGGCACCCTTGGGAAGAGGGCTCCTGCTGCGCTGCAGCTGCCCAGCGTGCTGGGCTCCTCCAGCCCCAGCTCCAGCCCCAGAACCGCGTTGGCGTTCACCTCCCCTGGAAGGGAAGCCAAAGAGAAGTTATTCACAGACTGCAGCAGGTTGGAAGGGGCCCTCAAAAGGTCATCTTGCGCACCAGGGATGCCTCCAACTACATCAGGCTGCTCGGGGCCACATCAAGTCTGACCTTGAATGTCTCCTGAAACAGGGCCTTAGCTGCATCTCAGGGCAACCTCTTCCAGTGTTTCACCACCCTCATTGTTGAAAAAATGTCCAACCTAAATGAACCTTGCTCCAGTTTCTTCAGTGTCTGCTTGAGGTTTTGCCTGCTCACTACACAGTATTGGACTATTTGACCTTCAAAGGTCCCTTCCAACCCAAACCATTCCATGAATCTAAGTTTCTAAGGCTGGAGAGCAGGATGTCCATATCACAGTGGCATAAGGAAACATCATCCCTGGCAGCTCAGCACGGGAAGCAGCCCCTGCCATATATTCATAGAACGGTTTGGGTTGGAAGGGACCTTAAAAAGATCATTTTGTTCCAATCCCACCTTCCACTAGCGCAGATTGCTCAAGGCTTCTTCCAACGTGGCCTTGAACACCTCCAGGGAGGGGGCGTCCACAGCCTCCCTTGGCAACATGTTCCAGTGTCTCACCGCCCCATCCCTAGGGAAAGCTGTGCTGTGAATGTGGAGTGCTCCCTCCCCCTGCCATCTTCCCAGGCAGGGTCAAAGCTGTTCCCTGAGCAACCAAACCAACCCTGAGCAACCAGCTAGCCAATATTTGGCAACCAACCAAACCAACCCTGGGCAACCCACCAACTAACCCAACACTGGGCAACCCACTAGCCAACCTTTGGCAATCTACCAGCCAAATAAACCAACCCTGGACAAGCAACCAACCAACAAAAACAACCCTGGGCAACCAACTAACCAACCCTTGGCAAGCAAGCAACCAACCCAGCCCCTTCTCTAATAAGCCCAAGATAAGAATGGGAAGTCCTTGCAGCCCACATCTGCTCAAGCAGAAGAGTCAAGCAGTAGGATACATCAATCAAACAACATCCACATTCATGGTGCCTGGAAGAAAAAACTTTCCCAGGGCCAGCCCCATGCCCCTGCTGAGAGGAGAAAGAGAAGGCAGATGAGGATGTGGCAGGGTGGCAGAACCTACCACACAAAGGTTTCTCAGCTGGACACAAGAACCTACCATGCAGCAAGCGTTGCTCCTGCACCAGCAGCGAGCGCAGCTCCACCACCTTCTGCTGCAGGCTTTGCTGTGGGGAGAGAGAGTCCATCACATACACATCTTGGGAGGGTCCATCACACTCATCTTGGGGGAATCCCAGCATGGGGGTCCTTCCTGGGGCTCCCTCAATGTTTCGAACAGGAGCCATGCACAAGGACTCTGGGAAACTCTGCCCAGAGAGGTTGTGGAGTCTCCTTCTCTGCAGAGCTTCCAACCCCACCAGGCCATTGTGATGCTGGGCAAGCTGCTGTGGGTGCCCCCACTTTAGCAGAGTGGTTGGACTGGATGATTTTGTGCCAGGGGAGGTATAGAATGAATATTATGAGGAAGTTCTTCACAGAGAGAGTGATTTGCATTGGAATGGGCTGCCCAGGGAGGTGGTGGAGTCACTGTCTCTGGAGGTGTTCAAGGCAAGACTGGATGGGGCACTTAGTGCCACGGTCTAATTGATTGGATAGGGCTGAGTGATAGGTTGGACTGGATGAGCTTAGAGGTCTCTTCCAACCTGGTTGATTCTATGATATTATGATCTCCAGAGGTCTCTTTCAACTTGAGCCACAAGACATTCAAGGTTTGTGACATCTTTCTTCCAGCTGGTGGCTTTGCCCAAACCAGAGGTATGGGGTGCCTCCGGCTTCCCCATAATTGCAAGCACTGGAACAGGCTCACCAGCAAGATGGGAGCAAGGAGAACTTCTAAAGATAATTAGTCTGGAGAAGCTTGCTCTTACCATCTCTACAAAAAAGTAGGTTTTAGAAGTTTATCATTCACTGAAACCGAGGAAATTGCATCCAAGAAATTCCAAGGAGCTGTCCAAAGGTTGTACTCATCCAGACCCAACCAAAAGAGCAGCTGCCTCCTAGTTCTGGTCCCACCAACCCAGCTGGAGCAGTGGTGGGATGGGCAGAAGAACTGTTGCATGGAGCAGGTATCAACTGACAAGCTGGATGCCTGTCCTGCTACCAGAGTGGTGGCAGATGCCAAGGTGTTCATGTCCCAGCTGCTGGGTGCAGCTCCCAGGGCAAGACATGCTTTGTGAAACCCAAACCTGGGGTGTTTCACACTCACAAGCGTGTCACCATCTGACTGTGGTCACAGCAGCTGAGCACACCCTTCAGCAAGACATCAGAGAGGGTGATGAACACAAGTGAGGTTCTTCCACCATAGCCACATGCCCAGAGTCGCCTTGTTCCCATGCTGCTGGTGGCACCATTGGGAAAGGGTCTGTAGCTTAAAAGCTTGCCTCTTGAGACAGAGCCTGTCCCAGAAGATCCTGAGATTTGGGCTTTATCATTTCCCTGGAAAAGGGCAGGAGGTGGGGGGTAGCCCATTTGTGGTGGTTTCACTGCTTATTTCATCCTGCTTTCCAAGAGACCAGACCCACCAGCTGGTCATGGAGCAGTGGTCATGGCTCAGATGGAAGCCTCCTGCTGCTGGGATCTCATTGATACAGTGGTGACCTCTGTGGCTCAGGGGTCCAGCTTGTTTTTCACCATGTCTCAACTAGTCACCTGGCCAGGTGGTCTCAGCATGCCCAACCACCACCCCAAATCCCACCAGCCTCAGGCACTGGGGACACAGTCAGGTGCAGTAGCACATGAGGTCAGCACGGCCCCTGTGCTCACCACTGTCTCCCAACAACTCCAACCAGTCTGAGAATGCAGGGCTTTGCTACCTCTGGGAGCAGATCTCCCAGCTTCTCCCATCAACCAAGAGCCTCCCACCACCCCTCCGTCACTTTCCTCTCCTTCAGAGAGCAATTAACAGCCAGCTACAGGGACACAATGCTCAAAGCCAGCCCAGCCTCTTCCTAAGGGCATCCTCCAGACCCACACCAGTTTAAGCAGCCTTGGAGGAGAACCCAAGCTCATGGAGCTCTGATCTCTCTTTCCTTGCCCACCTTCTAGGCTGAACTGACAATGACCAACGTGACAGGAGCCACTGCTGGGGCTGCTGGCAGCAGGACACACACAGGCGCCTGCCCTGCCAGGACACTCAGCCCCACCTGACCCATCAGCAATGAACCCACAACAGCACTCTGCCTTCAACAAGGGATTGGCTATCACTGAGGTTACCTTCAGGAGGTGCAGCTTGGTCTCCAGCTCCATTTTCCGCAGGAACATGGCCCCATTTACAGTCTCTAACCTGTGGAGAACAGGAGATGTTGGAAGCATCAAAGAGGAGAGGTGTACCAAGCTCTGCCAGGATTGCCAGGCCCTGCACCACACAGTGCCACAGGGGCACTATGGGAGCAACCACATGTGGAGACAGGTCTGGCTGGACCCTCTGCTCCATGGATGTCTTCAGGTGTTGGTGTAAGTCAAGAAAACACATAGCAGGGGCAGGAGGAAAACAATCAAGGAAAAGAAGGGCATTGAGGGGCTGCAGCAGGTCCAGGGAAGGGCCCAGAGCTGGTGAAGGGTCTGGAGAACAGAGCTGGTGAGGACCAGATGAGGAGACTGGGGCTGTTCAGCCTGGAGAAAAGGAGGCTGAGGGGAGAACTCTTTGCTCTTTACAGCTCCCTGGAAGGAGGCTGGAGCCAGGCAGAGGTTGGTCTCTTCTCTCAGGGAAGAAGAAATAGGACAAGAGGAAATGGCCTCAGGTTGCACCAGGGGAGGTTTAGGTTGGACATGAGAATGTTCTCTTCCCCTTGATAGTTGTCAAGGCTTGGCTCAGGCTGCCCAGGGCAGGTGGTGGAGTCCCCATCCCTAGAGGGGTTTCAAAGCAGTGGAGATGTTATGCTGAGGCCCACGGTTTAGTGGTGACCTGGCAGTGCTGGGTTAACAGTTGGACTCGATGAGCTTAAAAGGTCTCTTCCAACCAACACCGTGCTATGACAGGGTAGGCAACACTGGGGCACCTTCCTAGAGCTCCTCTCCCCATCCCCATCCCTCTCCTACAGGAAAAATGTGGCTCTGCACAACCAGACCATGGGAGGTTCTGCCTCTGGGACAACACAGGACTGCAGGGCAGCGTGAGAAGCTCCCAGGAGGACAGACTGTTGACCTCAAGACCATTTGAAAGAGGGACCTACCTTAAATAGTTCCCTGAAGACTTTATCAAGTCTACTATTTGCTTGTGACTGAAGCCATCGGTGCTCACACCATTAATGCTGGAGAGGATATCACCTGTCAGAGATACCCAGGGGTAAACATTAGTGTCTGGAGGTCATGGATGTCTTCCATGTGCTCTACAAGAAAAGTGATGGGGGCAACAGCAAGATAAGACCACCCACAGCAGGAGAAGAAATGAGTAATTACCAGACTGAAGGCCAGAAAGATGGGCAGGGCTTTCTTCTTGAATTTTGCAGACGCAAGTGAACACCTCCAGGGAGTAATCATTTTGGTGTGGAAGCCTGATGGTCTGTAACAACAGAGGGACACAGGGTTACCAACCATACAGGAATGAAAATCATTTAAAAACAACAGTCACAGAGTCCCAGAGTGGTGGAAGGGACCTCTGGAGATCATCCAGTCCAGGGACACCCACAGCAGCTTGCCCAGCATCACAATTGCATAGGGGAGTTGGAAGCTCTGCGCAGAAACAGACTCCACAACCTCTCTGGGCAGCCTGCTCCAGCACTCCAGCACCCAACACAACAAACAAGTTCCTCCTTCTCTTCAGGTGGAACCTCCTGGCTTCCAGTTTGTGCCTATTGCCCCTTGCCCTGCCACTGAGCACCACTGACAAGAGTCTGGCCCCATCCACTTGCCTCCCACAGGCCCTTTGTCTCTTGCTGAGCATTGGGAAGATGCTCTCTGGGGCTGCTGTTCTGCAGGGCACACAGCCCCAGGGCTCTCAAGCATCTCCTCACCAGAGAGATGCCCTTTTACACACTTAGTACTGAGCAGGGTGTGGTGCTCACCACGCTAGTGGGAACACCACAATGACACAACCCAACAACCAACAACCACATTCCAATGATGAAGAAGGGCAGACACCAAAGAGGTGCCTGCACCTTGGTTTTGCAGAAACCTTGGTCTTAAATCATCATCAAAACCTCAGTAAGGTCTCTGTTAGCAGGATGTGGATTGCTTTACTGAAGGACACTTCAGAGCTGAGTGTGTGTCAGGCTTCTCAGAAGGTGGTTGACCTGCTGTGACTACCACATGAAGGCAGCTGGGGCTGTCAGAGAGACTGGTTCAAGGTGAGAACTGGAAAGCAAGGAGAGCTGAACCTACTTTTTGGTCCTTTGGCCTCTTAACCCCATTCACACACTACCCTAAAAGCACTTTGTGTTCCTGACTTCTACGTTGTGCCGGTTTGAAGGTAATTGGAATATTTTAACAAGAGAAATCAGATCATTGCTGTGAAAAGAAAATAATAGAGATGTCTACATTACCCATTTGTTCTGCTGAGACCTGTGAAAACAAAGAATATAAACAAAGATAGACTGTGCCTGGCTGTCACCCGCTTCGTTATCTCTGCCTGAAGCTGCAGAACTTGTAGAATCATAGAATGGTAAGGTTGGAAGGGACCTCAAGGATCATCTAGTTCCAACCCCCTGCCATAGGCAGGGACACCTCCCACTAGTACAGCTCACTCAAGGCCTCATCCAATCTGGCCTTGAACACCTCCAGGGAGGGAGCAGCCACAACCTCCCTGGGCAACCTGTGCCAGTGCCTCGTTGCCCTTCTCTGGACATGCTCAAGCACCTCAATGCCCTTCTTAAATTGAGGGGCCCAGAACTGGACACAGTACTCAAGGTGTAGTTTGGGTGATTTTACAAAGTGTGGGGGGGCAGGGAACTCCCAAACCATCAGAATATTGGATATATATACTTATGAATTGTGCCATGCTGTGTATGGAATGAAGCATTCTTTAAGGAATGAAGATTCCTTAACTTCCAGATGGTTAAGTTAGCCTGGTGAATGTATGTGTGTGTGTGTGGGCTGGGGTGGTGAACTCACTAACTGTCACATACATGAAGCTATCCGTGGTGGCTGAGAGCTGTGCTAAAGCGGATGGTGGAACCTCAGCAGGTCCTGTAGCAACAGGAAATGTCTTCTTGGTTGCATGCAAACATCAGCCACGCCTGCCAACCCACACTGATGACTGGAACTGAGCTTCCTGAAACCCTACAGCAGCTGCAGCTGGCCCAGATACCAGAAGTCTTGTTAGACCCCCCCACCTTCCTCAGATAGGGCTGAAGATCCAGGGGGTTCAGATCTTACCTGACCAAATCACACCACTGCAGCCATTTCAGCCCTTAGAGTAACACCTTGCACCAAGTGAAAATGTGGTGGCCTTGGAGGAGATGCCACTGTAGGTCACATCTGCCTTTTTCTTTTCTGACCTATTTCAAAGTGCTAGGTCCCACCTACCAACCCAAACAGCTGGGACAGACTGAGTGGTATGAGATGGACAAACAAGAGGGGATTTGTCACACCTAACTGGAGCCATCTGTACAAGGGTGTCTCGATGTCCCCACCAGAGCTGCCAGGAGAGGTGGACAACTCCAGGGCATGACTGAAGGCCCCAGGAGAAGGGGACTCCAACCAGGAGGGTGGACTTTCTTCTTATTTTCCTTCTTCTCCTCACTATTGAAGACAGATGAGTCAGTTTTGGAGGGGACACAAAGGTTTTAGGTGGCAACAGGAAGGGGAGAGATGTGCCACCAGAGCACCTCTTCTGCAAATATCTGGGCACTTTGGGAGCTCTTGGCCTCAGGCTCTGGTTCACATGTGGGAAGTAGTAGAAGCAGTAACATGAGAGAAGCTCTGGTATTCAGCCATCATTGCAGCTCTCATGAGCCCCCTGCAGATGAGACCTCCCTTCCTCCTCCTCCTCCTCAAGCTTCACATCATCCTCCTCTGGTTGGCCTAAATTTAACTTGTAGTAAGGGAATTACAGCTTCTAACCAACAGCTTAGTATGGGGCAGATGCTGTCTCTCCATCGCCTGGACCTTCTAGTAAAGCCCTCACACTGAATGTAGATCCAGGAAGAAAATGTGCCAAGAACAATTAATTTGAATCAGAACATCAGGGGGAATGCAAATCTGCCCCAACAATGGCCACAAAAGCCCAATAATTGACTCAATTATCCTCCCTCCTGAAAGCTCTCCACTGTTGGCCAGCCAGGCCAGCCAAAGGCTCCCTGCTCATTAGTTCTAGGACCCAACTGGAAGCAGTTTAGCTCCTCCCAACATTTCCCTTTCACTGAAAATGCCGTCTTCCCTTCTGCACAGAGAGCAGTGAGCTCTGTGGCCGTGGTTTTGACACCACAGAGAGTGAAACAGAGACATGAGAGAGTCTTACAGGCTCACCAATGGGCTCCTGCCTGCGGGTCCCACCATAAGCAGAGCTCCGCGGCACTGCCACAGCCCCCAGCACCAGTACAGATCAGAGGTCATCCTGCTGGAAAGCAGAGGTCATCCATGCAGAAAGACTTCAGAGTCCTAGTGGACAGTAAGTTACCCAGGGGACAGCAACATGTGGTCAAGAGGGTCAGTGCTATCCTGGGCTGCATCAAGTGTGGCCAGCAGATCTGGGGAGGTTCTCCTCCCTCTCTACTCTGCCCTGCTGAGACCTCACCTGAAATATGGTGTCCAGTTCTGGGCTTGCCAGTTCAAGAGGGATAGGAATCTACTTGAGAGGGTCCAATGGAAGCTATGAGGATGATGAAGGGATGAACATCTCTCATATGAAGAAATATTGAGAGACCTGAGGCTGTAGGGAGGTTGGGAAGAGAAGACTGAAAGGGGACCTAATTACTGTCTATAAATGCCCGAGGAGTGGATGTTAAGATGAAGGTGCCAGGCTCTTTTTGGTGATGCCAAACAATAGGACAAGGAACAGATACAAGCTGGAATCCAGGAGGTTCTACCTCAACAGGAGAAGAAACTTCTTTACTGTGAGGGTGCTGGAGTCCTGGAGCAGGCTGCCCAGAGAGATTGTAGAGTCTCCTTCTCTGGAGAATTTCAAGACCTACCTGGGTACATTCCTGTGTGACCTGCCCTAGGTAACCCTGCTTTAGCAGGGGGGCTGGATTGAATGATCTCTAGAGATCCCTTCCAACCCCTACTACCATTCTATGATTCTGTGCTCTCAAATCTGCACTCTGTTATTCCTGGGATTTTCATTTATGACCAGGATTTTCCAGCTGTGCTTTCCAGGAGTTGCTTTGCTCACAAACAGCCACAGAACAGAAATCTCCCATAGCAGCTGCACTCCTGCCAGGACCATGTTTTGACCCTTTGGCTTCCACACCTAACAGAAGTCCTTCCCTTGTGATTTAGCCCCCAAAGTCCTGCTTGGCAGTTAAGATCAAAAAATCACACCAAAGCTGTGCATCTACTTTAAAAATACATCTCTCTTACATATAGATTCAGACACTGAGGGTGGGGAGACTTTGGCCAAGGTTGCCCAGAGAGGTGGGAGATGCCTCATCCCTGCAACCTTCCCAGGTCAGGTTGTCTGGGGCTCTGAGCAACCTGCTCTAGCTGCAGACATCCCTGCTGGGTGCAGGAGGGTTTGACTAGATGACCTCAAAAGGTCCCTTCCCACCCAAGCCAGTCTGGGATTTGGTGATCCCATGTCCAAGGAGGCAGTCAAATGCTAGGATAAGGGATTTTTGGAGAGAAGCAGTTTTGATCTCTCTCTTTTTAGATGAGAATATTCTCCTATGCAATTCTCAAAAAAAAAAAAGAAAAGAAATCATTTATGGGGGTGAGAAGGCATGGTCACTGCCTCACACTTGGGCTGGGATGAAATTTCTCCTACATTCAATGCTCTGACTTCTGAGAAGGACAAAAGTACTCATCCACAGCCTTCACTATGAGAAAATCTTCGGAGCTGCCTCCCAGTTCCTCACCATCATGTGCCAGGAGGCACCAAGAGACATCTTTCTGTGCTCTAATTTTGAGGCTGTGGCACTTTGGGGCCTGCAGCACATTTCATTTTTAACCAAATCTCTTTATCATTCAAGCCTTACCTGAATTTCAAATCCAAACAGTTCCTTGTCTTCTTTTAAGATAGCAACAAGGTGTCTGCAAGGAGAGCACAGAGTTCTGGGTGAACACTGAGGTGCCACACTTCATGTCTCTGTATTTCTACCCAAAACCATTGTGTGCCCACCTCTGCCCACCCCTGTGCTGGCCTTCCTTCAGACTTTGTGTTGGGTTCCTCACCCAAACTCAATATCACCTGCACAGCCCAGGTGCTGGGCACCACTCTCAGCCCTGATGCTACGAGGGCTGCTAAATAGGAATGTCCCCAGGACACAAGTTTCATGCAGAATAAGTGAAAACAGGGATGACAGAAGAATATCCTCATACCTTTGTGGCCTGGAGGAGTCACCCAAGGAGCTGGATCT
This sequence comes from Eubucco bourcierii, assembly GCA_013396675.1. NCBI lineage: Eukaryota > Metazoa > Chordata > Aves > Piciformes > Ramphastidae > Eubucco > Eubucco bourcierii. The sequence goes on from VWZE01010912.1 coordinate 28,080, forward strand.
GGCTAAGGCAAGCTGCAATCAGAAATGGGGATAGAAAAGGGTCAGTTAGGCTCATGGTTCTTGAAGGCACATGGCTAAAATCAGCAGTTTAGAGAAAAGCTAAAATGACCTGGTGCCATCCCACCATAGAATCGTGGAATTGTTTAGGCTTGAAAGGATCTTTCAAGTCCAACCATTAACTCAGCACTGCCAGGTCACCACTAAACCATGGCCCTCAGCACCACATTTACACAGCTTTGAAACCCCTTCAGGGATGGGGACTCCATCATTGACCTGGAAATGCTGAGCCAGACCTCAACTGCCCTCAAGGGGAAGAAATGTTTTCTCATGTCCAACCTCTAGTGCAACTAGAGGCCACTTCTTCTTGTCCTATCACTTGCTCCTTGACAGGAGAGACCAACCCCCACCTGGCTTCAACCTCCTTCCAGGGAATTGTTGAGAAGAGAAAAGGTTTCCCCAAGAGCTATAAGGTCTCCCCATATTGTATCATATTCTCCATAGCTTCCTATTATAAACTCATAAGCTTAACAGCAGCCAGAGAGCAGAAACCAGACCGAATGGATGGTGCCTGCAGACAGTTCCCTCTGCAGCTGGACATGGTGGCTGCACAGCATTCCTGCACTGATGCATGGCCCTGGCAACAAGCAGATCCCAGATTCCTACTTCGGACTAGAAGGTGTCTCTGGCAAAAGCCATGACAGTATTAAACAGTGACTGTTCCCATAAATTGAATCTTAGCTGTGGTTCACCTCCTCACTGCAATGTTCACAGACAATGCAACCAAACAACAGCTCCAGCAGGATAAAAAATGATGCCACAGTGTGACCATCTTTAGAAACATCCTTAAGGACATGCAGAGAGAGCAGAAGAGTGTGGGGAGAGATCAGTTGGGTAGTCACAGAGCTAGAGGCAGGTGTACCCCGGGGCTGATGGGCCCTGCCCGTGTTCTAAGTCACCCAGCAGAAGCCTCACAGCCGTCACTGTCTCAAACTGCCACCCAAAGGCTGCTCCACCACGGGCATAGGAGCTGGATGTCACCCAGCAGTCCTGTTCCCAGCATCAGCCCAGCTGTGCAGTGCCAGCTGCTGATGACACTTTCAGGCTGTTGAGTATCTCAAACATTTTCTGGTTGGGCCTCTTCACACTGGACAACTAGACCCAGGCTGGACTTGCTCAGCTGGCAACATACAGCATCAGCAAGAGTTGAGTGTGAAACCAGTTGCACGCGGCAGGAATCTGCTGGCTGATGCTGCTCTGAGGGACAAACCCAGAGGGGAAGAGACAGCACAGCTGACCCAAAGGTGAGCAGAATACTCCAAAATGGAAAGCAGTGATGCTCGCTGTAAGCAGTGCAGAAGGAAGGAAAGTCCATCCAGACTGAAGTGCTGCAGTGAAGGTGAGCACAAAGGAGCAGCCAAGCAGCAAAGCTCACAGGAGGAGTGACAGAGAAGCACTGCTCAGGCAGGACCACAGCTCGGTGGGCACCTTATGTACCCAAGCCCCCACAAGCAGAACACTTCTTCCAGATTCCTCTCAGGAGCTTCCCACACTGTGGTGCTGCAAAGATGGCACTGCCATCCCAGCCCAGATAAGTACCCAGAGGTGCACCTTCCAGCACCCCAGAATCAAGAACCACAGGGAGCTGTGAGATGACCTGGGGAACCTTGGTCGTTTCTGTACAGCTCTGCCAATGCAGGCTGTGAGCAGCTCTCTGGTTGGGATGGAGCCATCCCCCTCCCCGAGCCCAGGAGCCATCCCATACCTGCTTGCGCCCACGTGGCAGCGTGCCCACCGTGTTGGCCAGCTGCTGGAGCCTCCTGTCCCTCGGCACAGCCTGTTCCTCACCAGTGCCAAAGGCGATGAGGTTGGCATTGTGATTCTGCTGGAGCAGCTTCCTGAGGGCCATCTCGGTGGCAGGGCACTCAGAGCAGCATTGCTCAGTGCCGCGGCGGGGCCGAGGGAACTAAAGCCACCCTGGTCCCTGGGTGCTCAGAAGTTGGGGCAGGAAAGCAGCCACGTGAGTGTGGTTTGGGTGCAGGTTATGCAAATCCCTCCCAGTCACACAGCAGGCCAGGGGCCACGCTCCTAGCAGGGTTCAGAGCTGGGCTTGGCACCGACAGAAATCTGCTTAACTTCCCCACTCCTGCACACCAGTTCCCACCGGCCGGTTGCTGCGCCCTGCAGTGATTTGCCTTGAGGCACTGCTGCTGGTTGTCCTCCACACAGACCCAGCCGGGCTGCAGAGCTGAGCAGAGCTCAACCTCATGAAGTGCAGCTAGGGCAAGTGTAGGGTCCTGCCCCTGGGGAGGAATAACCTCCTGCACCAGTACAGGTGAGGGGTAGCCTACTGGGAAGCATCTCTGGAGAGGACCTGGCAGTGCTGGGGGACAAGTTCCCCATGAGCCAGCAATGTGCCCTCGTGGCCAAGAAGGGCAATGGCATTCTGAGATGCATGAAGAGTGTGGCTGGCAGATCAAGAGAGGTTCTTCTCACCTTCTACTCCGCCCTGGTGAAGCCATGTCTGAAGTATTGGGTTCAGTTCCAGGCTACTCAGTCTAAGAGAGACAGGAAACCACTGGAGAGAGTCCGGAGAAGGCTACAAACATGCTGAAGGGACTGGAGCATCTCTGTGAGGAGGAAAGGCTGAGAGCCCTGGGGCTGCGGAGCCTGCAGAAGGGCAACCCCAGAGGAGATCTGCTCAATGCTCAGCAAGAGATAAAGGCCCTGTGGGGGGCAAGAGGCTGGGGCCAGACTCTTGTCAGTGGTGCCCAGGGACAGAACAAAGGGCAATGGGCACAAACTGGAGCCCAGGAGGTTCCACCTGAAGAGAAGGAGTTGAAACTTGTTTGTTGTGAGGGTGCTGGAGGCCTGGAGCAGGCTGCCCAGAGAGGTTGTGGAGTCATCTTCCATGCAGAGCTCCCAAACCTCCCTGGCCATTGTGATGCTGGGCAAGTTGCTGTGGGTGCTCCTGCTTTACCAGGGGCGTTGGACTACATAATCTCCAGAGGTCCCTTCTAATCCCAGCATGCTTGGATTCATTCTTCTCAGCAGATGCCCTTCATGCACCTTTCCCAACAGACACCTGGGACAGGCTGGCAGAGGTGCAGGCAGCATGGGGCACAGGCAGGGGCATCCAGCACCGTGGGTGATGACTGCCGGTTTCTGTCCCTCTGACCCTGTGGGAGCTTGGTGCAGCCTGGCATGTGCTGTCACCACACATTAATTCCAAGTTGATTTGCATGCCCTCAACACGGCCTGGCTCTGCCCGTGATGGCAGAGGCAGGGCAGGGATGGGCTGGGGGCCCCCACCCACAGGGAATGGAACAGCTTATGGGTGAAGGGCTGTGAAAGAGGCAGCAGGAGCTTGTAAAATCAGCATCAGTGAAAAAAGAACCTTGTGCCCCTTTTGAGGCCAGAAGCAAGCCTGGTGAGGGCTGCAGAGCCCATCACATCACACTCCGAGCCAGAACTCATGGTGGGTAGAGCCAGGAGCATGGTGGCATGGGGCCATTCAGCTCAAGGATCAGTAGAATTTGACTGCCAGCACAGGAGGCTTTGTTTGTTCTTTTTTTGCATGACTGATTCTAATCATGTTACTGACACAGAAAGTTTCTTTTCCTCCTTCCTTTGCCCAGCCCCTCACCACATCACCTCACAGGGAGGAGCTGCCTGGCCTCGCTGCCCACGTCATCAGTCAGCATGGGCTTGGGGCTGGCACAGGAGAGCCATGGCTCCTCCTCCTGCAGCACCAGGAGTTGCATCCATCCATCTCACATCCTTCTGGGTGCTCTGCCATGCCCATAAAGGACAACCAGAACATCTCATGCATTTCCACATACCTGAACTGGTTTGGTAAAGATCTCACTCACTTTCTTTTTTTTTTTTACCCCTGTGACATCTCCTCTTGCCACCAACTAAAATTCTCATTAACCTTAGGAGCCAAGTGACTTGGAGAAGGTGAAGAGACACCCACATTTTTGTGTCCCAGTAGAGATGTTTCATCTGGCTGCTGACTGGGCACCTCCACCTTCACCAATCCATTTTGGCAGGGCTTGCAAATGTCAGCAGATCTGAGGAACTCTCTGGGTTAAGGGTGGCACCAACCCTGCTCACACTTTCTGGTTCTCTCTTGCTCCATGATCCACGGCCAGAAAAGATAGAGTTACAAAAGCAATGCAGAGTGGAGGCAGCTCTCTTCTCTTGCTGAGAGAGGTGAGCTCTATCTCGGGGTGGCATCTGCCTGCTTCGTTAAGCAGGTTGAGTAATGTAAGGACTTTGGTGACTCAAAGCCTCTTCCCCTTTTCCTGCTCACAGTCACCCTGTCAAGAGCCTCTGCAAACAAACAAAGTGCATTTCAGTTCCTCAGGCTCTGCACTTCTGAAACCAGTGACTCATCTCCAAAGAGCTGGCAGGAGAAACAAATGAAACCTCCCATCAGAGCAAACAGCAGAACCTTGGTTGAAGCTGCCTCAGCAGCCCTGTGCCACCCCCTGCAGTGATGCCACTGGCCTCTACTCCAGCCATCCACCTCACAGAATCGTAGAATCACTTTGGTTGGAAGAGGCCTTTAAGACCATGGAGCCTGACCTTTAAGCTAGCACAACCAGGACACCACTAAAAACATGACCTCCAGCACCATATCTCCACTACCTTGAAACCCCTCCAGGAATCACAGAATCCCCAAATCCCGGGATGGTGAGGATTGGAAGGGTCCTCTGGAGATTACCCAGTCCAACCCACCTGGTAAAGCAGGAGCATCCACAGCAGCTTGCCCAACACCACACTGCCCAAGTGGGGTTGGAAACTCTCCAGAGAAGGAGGCTCCACAACCTCTCTTGGCAGCCTGCTCCAGATCTCCAGTACACTCACACCAAACAAGTTTCTCCTAGTTTTCAGATGGAACCTCCTGGTTTCCAGTTTGTAACTGTTGATACATAGGAGTATGAGCAAACCATCTGAGATATTAAGCATAACCTGATGTCATGTTAGCACCCTAAAGCTTTCTTCTGTTTGTATAAGGGAGACCTCGTGGTGGCCTTTCAGTACTTCAAAGGGAGTTACAGGAAAGATGGGGAGGGACTCTTTACTGGTGAGTGTAGTGAAAGAACCATAGAATGATCCTGGCTGGAAAGGACCTCCCAAGGTCATCCAGTCCAACCCCCGCTGCAGTCAGCAGGAGCATCCTCAATTAGACCAGGGCCCTATCAAGCCTCACCTTGAATATCCCCAGGGAAGTGGCCTCAACCCCTTCCCTGGACAACCTGTTCCAGTGTTCCACCACCCTCATAATTAAGAACTTATTCCTGACATCCAGTCTAAATTTACTCTAGTTTGAAGCCGGGGATGGAGGGTGAGGGCTGAAGGTTTTAAACTAAAATAGTGGAGATTTAGAGTAAGCATTATGTTAAAATAGCTTCACACTTACAGGAACACGAGGGCAGACTGTGCTGAGTTTATTAAAACTGCCACATCTTTCTGCAAGTGCCTTGGTATGAAAAACAGACATGGAAATACCACCAGTGCAACCAGTTATTCACACCCAGGGCAGCTGCCCCGGGCAAGCAAGAGCTTCAACCACAGCTGTGAAAGTATCTTGCTGTGGTGGACACTAGATGAGGTGTTTCACAAGGTGAGGGTAGAGAACCTCAGGTCTAAAACAGTACCAGATGTCCAGATAAAACACAAACACTCCTGGGGGGGGG
>VWZE01010912.1:42359-85354 GCA_013396675.1 Eubucco bourcierii
AGAATGACCTCCCTGCTGCTGCTGGCCACACTATTCCTGATGCAGGCCAGGATGCCATGTTGCACCACGGAAAGTTTAGGTTGGACATGAGGAACAAATTCTCCACCAGAAGGGTTGTAAAAGCCTCGCCCAGGCTGCCCAGGGCAGTGGTGAAGTCCCCACCCCTGGAAGGGTTACAGAGCTATGGAGATGTGATGCTGAGGGCCATGGTCTGGTGGTGATCTGGCAGTGCCAGGTTAACAGTTGGACCCAATGAGCTCAAATGTCTCTTTCAACCAAAACTGCTCCACAACTCGACACCTTCCCATGTGACTGGCAGCGCACCCTTGTTATCAGCAGCAATGAATCCCAGGATGTTCTCGTGCCTCAGCATCACCGTCTGATAGATCTCTGCCTCCCGAAACCAGGACCGCTCATCTCTGGAGGAGAAGATTTTCACAGCCACGTCTTCCCCACACCATTTTCCACGCCAGACTTCACCAAAACGGCCTTTTCCTACGATCTCCTGCAGGACAATGGTCCTGGCAATGGTTCTTTGTACCAGCAGAGGCAAACCTAGTTTAAAAAGAAGAGGTGGGAGAGAGAAAGGGAGAGGTGGGAGAGAGAGAAAGGGAGAGGTGGGAGAGAGAGAAAGGGAGAGGTGGGAGAGAGAGAAAGGGAGAGGTGGGAGAGAGAGAAAGGGAGAGGTGGGAGAGAGAGAAAGGGAGAGGTGGGAGAGAGAGAAAGGGAGAGGTGGGAGAGAGAGAAAGGGAGAGGTGGGAGAGAGAGAAAGGGAGAGGTGGGAGAGAGAGAAAGGGAGAGGTGGGAGAGAGAGAAAGGGAGAGGTGGGAGAGAGAGAAAGGGAGAGGTGGGAGAGAGAGAAAGGGAGAGGTGGGAGAGAGAGAAAGGGAGAGGTGGGAGAGAGAGAAAGGGAGAGGTGGGAGAGAGAGAAAGGGAGAGGTGGGAGAGAGAGAAAGGGAGAGGTGGGAGAGAGAGAAAGGGAGAGGTGGGAGAGAGAGAAAGGGAGAGGTGGGAGAGAGAGAAAGGGAGAGGTGGGAGAGAGAGAAAGGGAGAGGTGGGAGAGAGAGAAAGGGAGAGGTGGGAGAGAGAGAAAGGGAGAGGTGGGAGAGAGAGAAAGGGAGAGGTGGGAGAGAGAGAAAGGGAGAGGTGGGAGAGAGAGAAAGGGAGAGGTGGGAGAGAGAGAAAGGGAGAGGTGGGAGAGAGAGAAAGGGAGAGGTGGGAGAGAGAGAAAGGGAGAGGTGGGAGAGAGAGAAAGGGAGAGGTGGGAGAGAGAGAAAGGGAGAGGTGGGAGAGAGAGAAAGGGAGAGGTGGGAGAGAGAGAAAGGGAGAGGTGGGAGAGAGAGAAAGGGAGAGGTGGGAGAGAGAGAANGAGGGGGAGGTGGGTGGGAGAGAGGGAGAGGGAGGTGGGTGAGAGATATTGTGGAATAGTTCAGCAGAGATTGCTCAGGCCCAGAGGTGGACACTTTCCAGATGGCTGTGCTCATGACTGCCCCCTGTTACAATTCATATCCTTTATTGTCAGCTCAAACACCTCGGTTTACTGCCACACTGAAGCTGCCTGCTGAAGGAGCTCCTTGAATTCCTCCATTCAAACAGAGAATTAAAGTCTTGTCATTTGAATGGGCAAACAAAGCCCTGCTGCCACTGGAAGCTGTGCCCAAGTGCATCAGCACAAAACTACTCTTGACATAGAACTTGTCATAGAATAGAATGAATCAAAGAATCCCAGACTGGCTTGGGTGGGAAAGGGACCTTTAAAGGGCAGTCTAGCCCAATCCTCCCTGCAGTCAGCAGGGATACCTGCAACTGCTGGCAGCTAAGCCAAGGGGAGGGTGGTGAGCAGGGCAACAACCTACCAGAGCCAGAGCCAGAGGTCGTCATGTCGTAGATGAGATCCTTCAGCGTCTTTCCAGAGCTGACCAGGTTGCACTCAGAGAGGGGCTCCTCCACGTTGGGCTGCTTGGCCCTGCCACAGGCACAGCGCCAGCCATGGCACACGCAGACTGCCAACACTGCCAGGAGGGACACGAGACACACTGGCACTGCCACCGTCACCACCAGCACCACGGGACCCATGCTGGCTCTGCCGGGAGACTCTGATGCTTTTGGAAGACAGGAGGGAGAGGGGTAAAGACAGTAAGTGAAGAAATGCTTCCTTCTGTAAGGATCTAATTGAAGGTGCTCATGCTCACTGTGGAGAGTAGGGACTAGATGATGAACCCAAACCATTCTGATCTTCAGCTCAGTCAGGTCACTCAGAGGTAAACTACACCAAATATCCTGACCTGGAAGGTCTTCCCTCAGCCTCCTTCTCTCCAGGCTAAACAACCCCAGTTCACTCAGCTGCTCCTCACAAGACCTGTGCTTCAGACCCTTCACCAGCTTTGTTGTCCTTCTCTGGACACACTCCAGCACCTCAGTGTCCATGATGGAGTGAAGGAGAGGCCCAGTGAGCAGCAGCAGCCTGATGGCTCTCAGCATTGCCTGTTCCTCCCCTCCAGTTAACTTTACAAGAGAAGTGCTGCTTCTGTGGCACTAAGCCCTTCTGAAAGCACAGTTGGTACATCCTGCCCAGGAGCTTCTCCTTCAAAAGCCTTCAAGAGGACGCTCAGGGGTTACCAGGTAGATTCATAAGAGGATTTGTAAGCAGGATTCCTCCTTGCAGCTGCTGTGTGTTCACCAACACACCGCGGGTTCCTAAGCTGGTTCTGATGATGCTTCCACGTGTCAGAGATTCCCTCTGATGTATGAATTGCATCACATGAACTCCAACACCGCCCCACAGAGCTGCTTCAGCCACCCAGGGCCATATGGGGGAAAGATGCTGCATGCAGCTGCAAGGTGATAGCTCTGGACATGGCAAGGGCCGTGGAGGAGGATGCCAAGCTGTCAGCTCTGGGTATGGTAAAGGCTGAGGAGGAAGTCTGATGGTTGTGCCAAAGAGAGAGTGCAGATCAAGGCCAGTGGAAACTATCCAAACCCTTTTCAATTCTTCAAAGAGCACACATGGGAAGCTGCTCTACAGCTGGTTGTGAGCCACCTTCCATCCTGACCCCTTGCAGCAGGGTGTCCTGCAGCCAGGACTACAGCCGTGCCCACACCATGATCCCTTGGGATCCTTGAGTCCCACCACAGAAACCACACACAGGAGCAGGGACAAACAGCACAAGAGCAAAACACATGACAGGCAGGGTCCAAAGAGGACTTGAAGGCAACACCACCAGATGATGTTTGCAGGAGTTGTGCAACACTAAGCCCTTCAGGACACAAAGCCCCTCGTGATTACCTAAAAGCAGCAAATCAGTGCCATAAATCAGAGCCTTTTGCAACCCCTGCTTCAAACGTTCTGTTCACTGCCTGCCTGCTCCAGAACAGAAGCTGAAGACATGTTGCCATGCGTGAAACAGAAATAGCTCTCATCTGGCAAGAGTTAGCAGTTTCACAATGCAGGGCAGCTACATTCCAGCTGTAAACAAAATAGTATTTTAAAGCAGAAAAAATAAAGGAAAAAAAAAGGTGTGGGGTTTTTTTTTCCCCTTGCAGACTTCTTCACACATGGTATTTGCCTCACTTCTGACACATGATGGGTACCACAAGGCTTTCAGAAGCCCCAAGTTACTAAGCTGCTGTTAGGTATTCACAGAATCACAGAATGTCAGGGGCTGGAAGGGACCTCAAAAGCTCATCCAGTCCAACCTCCGTGCCAGAGCAGGAGCACCCATACCAGGTCACACAGAAATGTGTAGGTTCTTGAATATCTCCAGAGAGGGAGACTCCACAACCCTCCTGGGCAGCCTGTTCCAGTGCTCTGTCACCCTCACAGTGAAAAAAACTCCTCCTTGTGTTTACATAAAACTTCCTATGCCTCAGCTTCCACTGATTGCTCCTTGTCCTGTCATCGGACATTACTCAGTGGAGTCTGGCTCCAGCCTCTGAAATGCAATTAAAAAAACCAAGCAAAGTCTAATGGTCTAAGGGAGGTACCAGGTAGACCCTTGGAAACGTTCCTTCTTGCCTGACATGACAGAGGGTTTAAAGGAAAATCCCTAACCCCAGAGAATTCTTTGCTGCTCTGAAGTTTCCCAGAGCTGATGGGCACATGGTTGTGCACACCAAATGCATCACAGCATCATGGAATGGGTTTGGCTGGAAGAGACCTTAAAGCTCTTCTAGTTCAAATCCCCCTACCATGGGCAGGGACACCTCCCACTAAACCAGGTTGTTCAACCTTATCCAACCTGGCCTTGTGAAGGTTTGGGAGTTCCCCCACCCCCTACACTTTGTAAAAATGACCCAGACTAGCACTCAGTCAGCTGGAAGTTAAATGATGAAGCTCTATTTACAGCTCAGCACAATGTACAGCAGATATTTACACTATATACAGGAATATTTACAGAAATATACAAGTAAAAGGTAATACAGCAACACAACTCCCCTCCCAGAAATCAGAGACCCCAGGAGGGGCTCCCAACCACCCTTCCACCTTCTCCCCACCCCTGTACCTCACCCCAAGGTTTGCCTTACGTGCAAGGTAAATTAGGAAGATCGGCCAGGAGGGTTAGAAGAAAAGTGGTTAGTGAGGATTAACCAGCAGAGGAGCCAGAGCCCAGAAGCTGCTAGATCCCACCAGCAGCTCCTGCTCCAGCAAGCGACAGACAGAGACTGACTGATCTATTGTTTTGGTTAGTGTTCCCAAACAATTCTCCAGCAAGCGTATGAGTGAAGTAGACATCATGATATTTTCCTTTCACAGCCTATAGTGTAATTTTATCTATTAAAATATTCTAATTAGCCTCAAACCAGCACAGGCTTTGAACACCTCCAGGGAGGAGGCATCCACAACCTCCCTGGGCAACCTGTTCTGGTGTCCCACCACCCTCACTGGAAAGAATTTCTTCCTAATCTCCAGTCCCCATCTCCCCTCTTCCATAGGATGTTAGGGGTTGGAATGGACCTCCACAGATCATTGAGTCTAACTCCCCTGGCAGAGCAGGATCATAGAATCCAGCATGGGTCACACAGGAACGCATCCAGACAGGGCTGGAAGGTCTCCAGAGAAGGAGCTCTTCCAGTTCAAAACCATTGCCCCTTGCCTTATCACTACAAGTCCTAATAAAAAGTCCCACACTCATGGCTTTCCTCTGAGAGGTGACACTTTCTTCATCCAGCCTCCAAAAGCAGCCTGGGCAGAAAGCCAAGAGTCCTGTGCCAGATCTGCAGACCCACCTGCACCCATCCAGCCCCAGCGCTCAGCATCTGGAAGGGTGGTGGCAGCCACCCAGTTCTGCTTGGTGTCTCAAGACTGAGCAGTGTCAGAAGGAGCAGCAGGATGAACTTCTCTCCACACACTTAACAGCCATGCAGACAAAGACACCAGAGCTGAAGAAAGTCCTGTTAATTCTATCTAACACATGTGAAGCACCTCAGTGAGACACTGCCTCCACCCAAGGAGGGAACCAAAGCCAACATCAGCTTTGCTGCTCTGGAGAAGAGATTGGGAACAAGTTCCTCAGCCTGTCCTTTTCCTGGGGCCAAGCATCTCCTTCCACCATAACCAGATGTATGCATGGGGTTGCCAGAAGCTCCACCAGCCCACCCCAGGGCTGCAAGGCACAGGTTTGTCATCTACAAACAGGTTTGTGAGAGGTGAGTCCTGCTCCCATGGCAGGTGGGGGCAGAGATCACAAGCACAGTCTCCCAGATCTGGCCTGCAGACACCTTGAGACAGAAGTCTGCAGCTAGAAGAAGCCTCTTGGATCCTATCAGCAGCTCCTTAAAGCAACCTGGCACAAGGTCCTCTGAGGGAGCAGCACGTCTGGTGTTCTCTTGAGCCCTGTCAGGGTGGGGAAAGTCACCTCCAGTCACCTGCTGGGGCAGAAGGTGCCCAGTTCAAACAGTAGAAGCCTGGGAATTAATTCAGGGTAACAGAGAAACCTCTGAGCGTAGAGACTTGGTGCAGAACACCACGAGGAGATGGTTGCCAACAGCAAGGAACACTCACACCAGGTGCCCAGGCAGAACCTGCCCATGAAGATGTGCATTTCGTGGCAAACTAACTCGTGTCAAGCAGGACCTCCCGGCCGGCAAGCAGAGAAGCAGGAGCTGTGCCAGGCAGGCGATGCCATCTGCAGTTCTGCTGCGGGAATTCATGCACGGGCAACCAAAGCCGGCAGAGCTCTTCCTGCCCTCGGAGAGCCTCCTGCTGCTGGTCTCCAGGCACTGCTGGTTGGTTAACATCGCAGCCCTCGGTGGGGAACACTGAGCTGAGCCAGAGCAGAAGAGCTGGAGAACAGGCTCCTGTCCCTGGCTGCAGCAACCAGGAGGGAAGAGCCTGCCAAACTCCTGTCTCATCTACAGGGGCATGCACCATGCTGGACTTTCTCAAGGCTTCTCCTTCTCCACAAATCACAGAATCATGGAATTGTTTGGGTTGGAAAAGACCTCTAAGATCACCCAGTCCAGCCATCAACCCAGCACCACCGTTAAACCATGTCTCAAAGTGCTACATCCACAGGTTTCTAGAACACCTCCAGGGATAGGGACTCCTCCACCTCCCTGGGCAGCCTGTGCCAATGCCTGACCACCTTTAAGAAAAAAAAAAAAAAATTAAAAAAAAAAAGAAATCTTCCTCACATCCAACTTAAACTTCCCCTGGCTAAATGTTAGGGCATTTGCTTTCATTCTATCACCTGATAGGAAGGAGACCAACCTCCACCTCACTGCAATCTCCACTCCTGCCCAAAGGCAAGCTCTCAGAGTCATCTGCTTTACTTTTAAACTAGGATTTGCACCATGGAGAGAGTAAGGCAGGGAGGTAGGCAGGACTTCCATGTCAAGATATCAGTGCCAGGTGTCACACTGCATGGGACTCCTTTGAGAGCAGGTGGTGAGAGGTGGGGTGCCTTCATCAAGTACATTGGCAAGCAGCTGGAGATCATAGACCAGAAAGCCTGCCAGGTCTGTGCCCCACAGGTAGCAAGGGACAATCACCTGACACGAGACAAGCCATACATGGTGCACAGGGACATACTGGGAGAAGGAGGTGGACCTCTGGGCCAAGCAGTCCTAACTTGCACAGCACAGTCCAAGCACGGCACATGCCAACTGGTGAACCCTGGTTTAAGCCTATTTCAGTGGAGGAGAAAAAAGCTTCCACAGGGTCAGTGAGATAATGAGCTAACTCCTGAACCTACGACCACCTCCATGTCCTGTCAGAGCAGGTGACCTATTCTGGTCACCTTATATAGAATCATAGAATGGTAAGGTTGGAAGGGACCTCAAGGATCATCTAGTTCCAACCCTCTGCCATAGGCAGGGACACCTCCCACTAGTACAGGTCACTCAAGGCCTCCTCCAACCTGGCCTTCAACACCTCCAGGGAGGGAGTAGCCACAACCTCCCTGGGCAACCTGTGCCAGTGCCTCACCATCCTCACTGTAAAGAACTTCCTCCTAACATCCAGTCTAAATCTCCCCTCTGCCAGTTCAAACCCGTTGCCCCTTGTCCTGTCATTGCAAGACCTTGTCAATAGTCCCTCCCCAGCCTTCCTGTAGGCCCCCTTCAGATACTGGAAGGCTACTATCAGGTCCCCTTGAAGCCTTCTCTTCTCCAGGCTGCAGAGCCCCAACTCTCTCAGCCTGTCCTCATAGCAGAGCTGCTCCAGCCCTCTGATCATCCTCATGGCCTCCTCTGGACCCTCTCCAACAGTTCCATGTCCTTCCTGTGCTGGGGGCTCCAGAACTGCACACAGCAATTACCTCATAGCAATTACCTGCTATGGTGTCTCCACTTCATGTTCCTTGCTCTCAGAGATGAACCAAAGATCCAGTCCAAACTATTCTATGATTCCATGATATAGGTTTGGATTCTGAGTGCCATATCAGACCAGAAGGGGATTGAAAGAGCACCAGTGGGGTAAGGAGCTGCCTGAAAAGTCACTTTGGAAGCAGCAGTTTCCTCAGCACAGGAAAGCACTACCAAAAGCAGCCCAGGTAATGGTATGCAGACTAGTAGTCCATGGCAAAGCCCACCAGCATGGCAGGCACAACTCCAGCATGCCATGTCTCAGCACAACAGGTAGGTGTGTTGCAGGGACAGCCTGGCTCCTGCAGCCCAGCTCCAGCACCCACACACCCAGCAATGCACCTCAGAAAGTTCATTTTCACTGGGGCCCCACACACAGCTCTGCTCCAATGTGACCCTTGAAGAAGGGCTGCTGGAAGAGGCCATACTGGAGGCCTGCACAGACACTGTTCAATCTCCCACTTCCCCCACATGTTTAGAGCAAAGGGCTCAGGCTAAAGATTAATTTTCTCTGATACTGAAATATGAAGCTTGAGGTTTTGCAATGACCAGTCCAAGCCCCAGGACCACAGGCATGCCTCCACCACTCTGCTATAAATAGCAGTGTTCTTCCCAAGATTCCAGTATCCCAGCTGGAAAAACACAGAGCATGGCATTTTATTTCCACATTTCTAGTGCAAGACCAGTCTCAGATCTCCCTTCTGCTGCTAACTCAATGAAAAGTACTGAAAAAGTCCTGATGGATAGAATGAGAGGAAACAGCCTCAAGTTGCCCCAGGAGAGGTTTAGGGTTGGGGTTAGGGTTGGATGTGTGCGTGGAACAATTTCCTCCCCTAAGAGACTGTCAAGGCCCAGGGTAGTGCTGAAGTCCCCATCCCTGCAGAGGTTTCAAAGCCATGGAGATGTGGTGCTGAGGGCCATGGTTTGGTGGCAACCTGGCACTGCTGGGTTAATGGTTGGGCTCCACAGTCTTGAAGGTCTCATCCAACCAAAACATTTCTATGATGCTGTTCCTGCTTCAGGCAAGAGGTAAGATCAGGTACCAGGGCACAGACCTGTCAGCTGCCAGACTCCTACCTCAGCTAGCTCCTCCAGAGGCTGGTGGGCACAAACCTTCTCTGGCAATACCCAGTACCTGCTCATCCACACCAGGAGATGATGGTCCCTAAGCCTACCACAGCCCTCTTCTATCTTATGGCATTTCAAGTGCTTCCAGTAACAGCCTTCTAAAGTCCACCACGTGACAGCAGCTTAAAATCAAACTATAGTTATAAATCATCTATGAATTTACATCTTTCTCACCTGAGACACTTTCCACTGCTGCCTGTGCAGACAAGCAGAGTATTCTCCAGCTCTGTCCAAGAGCCTGGATCAAACACAAAGCCTGGAAAGAAGGGGCAAAGAATGGAACCTAAAAATAGGCTAAATATTTGTTTTGAGAAAGCCTGGGTTCCATTTACACAGTTCTGCATCTGGAAGACCAAGCTCAGTACCAGCTGTGAAGTACACAGGGCACCTGGAGGTGCAAATCTCCTCCTGCCTCTAATTGGGACCAGGAATCTTGCACCACCTTGTCCCCACTGGGCAAGGATCGATGGTTCCAATCTAATGCCAAAGAGAAGCTGCCTCCCAGGCTGCCAGAGTGAGCTGCAGAAACCAAAGGCTGAAGGCAGACTAACAAGCCCAGACCATGCCCCATCAATGACTTGGTGCCCTACACTCCCCTCTCAACCCATGGCAGGAAGCTCAATGGCTCTGTGACCTATACCAGCAGAGGATATACATCTGCTTTCCTGACCACAGCCAGCATCAGCAGCATCATAAATGCAGACCACAAAGACATGGCCCTCGGGGACACAGACTGGCCAAGGACAACAGGGTTGCTCAGAGAGGTTGTGGATGTCCCCTTCCTGGAGGTGTTCAAGGTCAGGTTGGATGGGACCTTGAGCAACCTGGGCTAGTGGAAGGTGTCCCTGCCCATGGCAGGAGGTTGAAACTGGATGATCTCGAAGGTCACTTCTAACCCAAACCATTCTATGAATCTATGAATCGGGAGAGCTGCTCCTCACATGCTGGGGAACTGCCCCATTGTGGGTCAGACCTCACCACCAACTCAGACATGGGTCTGTCTGAGAAAGATGGGGGTGCATTTCCCACATACAGCCAATCACCTTCCTTGCAACCCTCTCCAGTCTCAGTTCTTACCTGAGCTGCCCAAAGCAGGTCTTTGAAACTGTGCAGAGATCTTTGAGCCTGTAAACACTTCAGCAAGGTCTTCAATATCTCTTTAGGATGCAACTTTGGGGCTAACAGTCCCTTACAAGGCTGGGTCACAGCTGATCCAAAGCTACACAGAAAGTCCATCAGATAGCATCTTCCTAACATCTGGATTAATGACACTCCAAACCATAACCCCCTTAAGATATTCCAGCCCGTAACACCTGTGACACTTCCTTTCGCCACCACGGTTCATGCCTGGTGAGTTTGAAGAAGAGGAGACTGAGACCTCATGGCTGTCTACAGCTACCTGAAAGGACCTTGTGGAGAAGCTGGTGCTGGTCTCTTCTCGCAGTTAATTAGTGATAGAAGAAGAGGGAACAACCTCAAGTTGCAACTGGGTAGGTGTAGGCTGGACAGTAGGAAGGATTCTTTCAGGGAAAAGAGGAGCGAACAGGCACTGGAATGGGTTGTCCAGGGAGGTGGTGGAGTCACCAACCCTGGGTGTGTTTAAAAGCCACTAGGATGTGGTGCTTGGGGGTATGGTTTAGGGTGCCCTCCTTGTAGAGTAGGGATATGGGTTGGACTTGGTGATCCTGAGGGGCTTTTCTGTTTCTGTGATTCTGTGATCATACCTGGAACATCTTTAGCAGATATTCATTCTTCCCAGAGCTGCAGGTTAGCTTTTCCTCCCTGCAACCCAGCTATGGTTTTACAGGTGTCCTTCAAAGCCCCCTGAGCCATCTCTGGTGGCCCAGCACCTCTGCTCTGTCACCCTGTCACAGCAGCAGCTGAGCAGCATCCTGCACTCACCCACGGGCAGGCGGAGGGTGATGTTGTTGCAGAAGTCAGTGTAGCAGCACTCGGTCTTGGTGATGTTCTTGGAGCTGTGGCAGAAGACCTGGGCTTTGAGCTCTGGGAGGGAGACGCAGGACTTGATCACCTCCTCGCGCCCGTTGGTCAGCATGACGGAGGCCCAGCAGGCACCCTCCGTCTGGCAGGTGAAGTTGGTGTGCTCACACAGCTGGCACACACACTTCAGGCCTGAAAAAGAATCACAGAACCTCAGAGTTTGGAAGGGACCTCCAGAGATCATCCAGTCCAAGCCCCCTGCCAAGCAGGATCCCCTAGGGTAGTTCACACAGGAATGCATCCAGGTGGGTTTGGGAAGTCTCCAGAGAAGGAGACTCCACAGCCTCTCTGGGCAGCCTGCTCCAGGGCTCTGTCACCCTCACTGCAAAGAAGTTTCTCCTCATGTTGAGCTGAAACCTGCTCTGTTCCAGTTTGTGTCTGTTGCTCCTTGGCTTATTGCTGCTGACCAGCAAAAAGAGCTTGGCCCCAGGCACTGACACCCACCCCTCAGGTATTTGTACACATGGATCAGATCTCCTCTCATCCTTCTTTTCTCCAGACTAACCAGCCCCAGGGCTCTCCATCTGTCTCCATGGGGAGATGCTCAAGTTCCCAACCCGTCCTGGTGGCTCTCTGCTGGACTCTCTCCAGCAGGTCCGTGTTGCTCTTGAACTGGGGAGCCCAAAATTTGACACAGTCTTCCAGGTGTGATCTCAGCAGGGCAGAGGAGAGGGGAAGAAGAACCTTCCTAGAGCTGCTGGACACACTTTTCCTGATGCACCCCAAGACACCAGATTTCATGAGAAGACCCCAGGAAGACAGATGCCCATAGTGACTGTGCCAGCTTATCTTGACAGCTGCCCAAGGTGACCTGTTTCACCACGAGCACCATGCAGGAGTTCCAGCACATGTCCCACACTGGGGCCATCACCTGGGCTGGTGAACAGGCCCTGGGAAGCGCCTAACAACAAAGGTCCTCAACATCCATAGGTGACAAGTTCTTAAACCAAGTGGTCTTGGGTCACATTAAAATGTCTAAATCAGGGAGGTCAAACCCCCTCCCTGGATGTGTTCAAGGACAGGAAGAAGGGGAACCAAAGCGACATCATCTCAGTGAAACATGATACATCAACGGTCAACATTTTTACCTTCCTTGTGCTCTTCACTGGCCTCAGAACAAGTGATTTTTGCTCACTTCAGACCAAGCTGAGGAGCTCAGGTCAGCAGTGATTTGATAACCAAGACATCTGAACCATGGGCTGAAAGCAATGTCTGCAGTAAGCCCTTCCTTAAGTGCACCTCGTATGAGTATTTTGTTTCTGTCAAAAAACCAACCCACCAGCATCTCATTTCTGAGACTTGGGCTCTTCATCCTTTGGCTTAAACAGTTCTTACCCCACCACAGGGTCCCCACAATGTATCCTGGACACCTTCCTGGGTCAGTGGTAGCTCTGCAGGACTGAACCCAACTCATGGGAGCCAGAGCATTAAAAATAAAGGGTTTGCATCCACTAACCCTTTCTGTTTCTTTGGGGATTGGGCAGCAGGAGGTTGTCTCTGTTACTTAAAGATAACCAGGATGGTCACCAGGAACTTTCTTCTGATGACAAGACAAGAAGAAATGGCCTCAAGCTGCAACAGGGGATGTTTGAGTTGGACATGAGGAACAATTTCTTCTCTAGAAGGGTTGTCCAGGCCTGGTCCAGGCTGCCCAGGGTAGTGGTGGAGTCCGCATTCCTGGAGGGGTTTTCACAGCCATGGAGATGTGGTGCTGAGTGACTCTGTTTAGTGGTGACCTGGCAGTGCTGGACTAGTGGTTGAGTTTTTGCTCTTGAAGGTCTCTTCCAACCAAAACCATTCTGTGACTCCATGATTCCCCCAACCCAACTGGCCCCCAGCAGCCAGCACGTTCCAGCAGCTGCTGTATTTCTCTCCCTGATGCCTTTCCCTGACCACACCAGGACCTAAGCCAGCGGGTCCAGAGGAGGGCCACAAAGATGATCAGAAGGTTGGAGCAGCTCTGCTATGAGGACAGGTTGAGAGAGTTGGGGCTCTGCAGCCTGGAGAAGAGGAGGCTTCGAGGGGACCTGATAGTAGCCTTCCAGTATCTGAAGGGGGCCTACAGGAAGGCTGGGGAAGGATTATTTACAAGGTCCTGCAATGACAGGACAAGGGGCAATGGGTTTGAACTGGCAGAGGGGAGATTTAGACTGGATGTTAGGAGGAAGTTCTTTACAGTGAGGGTGGTGAGGCACTGGCACAGGTTGCCCAGGGAGGTTGTGGCTGCTCCCTCCCTGGAGGTGTTCAAGGCCAGATTGGATGAGGCCTTGAGTAACCTGTATTAGTGGGAGCTGTCCCTGCCTATGGCAGGGGGTTGGAACTAGATGATCCTTGAGGTCCCTTCCAACCTTACCATTCTATGAGTCTATGATTCTCTGTCATCACCCCAGTTTACCTGGCAGCATCTCAGTTCTGAGTGCCATTCACTGTGCCCACCCCCATGGCTGAGGAAGAGGATGGTTGGGTGACTGTTGGCTGTGGCAGGAGCAGAAGAGACTCATCTCAGACTCTCCAGAGAGCGGAGAAGTCCTGACAGGCATCAGTGGGAATCCAATTGTTGCCTTCGTGACACCATTTGTTGTCTTCACAACAATCCCCATCCTGCACCACCCTTCTGAAGAAGCAGTTTGTGGCCTTTAGCTCAGGCCTGCAACAAACTTCATTGGCACCATATGTCCATGTTTATCCTGGATTCAGGCAATGCCAGGAGCCACATCACCACCTGCTTTGGCTCTCGCTCGGCACCGTCACCCAGCAACAGGAGAGGTGAACCTTTTCCTTAAAGACATTAGCATGGTCCTGGAACAGCTGCCAGGAGCAAGACTGAGCAGAGCCAAATGAACTAGAGATCTAGCAGCAGAATAAAGGAGAGACCTCACCCCCCATGCTGCAGAACAAACCCATTAGGTGAGGAAATGAACGTGAGTGCCTTTGGCGCTGCAGACACGTCACCATCGCTGCTGCCTTCCTCCCCCTCTGCCACTGCCTACAAATAAAATGGGAAATGGCCTTTCTGACGTCACCCTCAGTTGCTAACTGACAGCTTTCACCATCTTCTGGCACTTTCAAGACTGCCTGAGAGGAGCTGTTCGAAGCTATCACTGAGAGCCCCAAACACCTCCAAGAATACATGGGGTGAGGAGAGGGTTGGCTGAAGGGCTCTGTGACCTCACTCCAACCATCTAAAATAGTAATTTCCAGGATGAAAAGGGCCTTGCACCGGTTAGTCACCAGAGGTGGTTGGAAGGCACACTGGGGTACAAGTTCACAGTATCACCAGGGTTGGAAGAGACCTCAAAGCTCATCAAGTCCAACCTGTCACCACAGCCCTCAAGACCAGACCATGGCACCAAGTGCCACGTCCAAACCTGCCTTGAACACCTCCAAGGACGGTGACTCCACCACCTCCCTGGGCAGCCCATTCCAGTAGCCAATGACTCTCTCAGGCAAGAACTTTCTCCTCACCTCCAGCCTAAACTTCCCCTGGCACAGCCTGAGACTGTGTCCTCTTGTTCTGGTGCTGCTTGCCTAAGAGAAGAAGGTAACCTCCCCCTGGCTACAACCACCCTTCAGGTAGCTGTAGACAGCAAGAAGGTCTCCCCTGAGCCTCCTCTTCTCCAGGCTAACCAATCCCAGCTCCCTCAGCCTCACTTCACGGGGCTGTGCTCGAGGTCTCTCCCCAGCCTCATTGCCCTTCTCTGGACATGCTCAAGCACCTCAACGTCCTTCAATTGAGGGGCCCAGAACTGGGCACAGTGCTCGCTCAGCAGGGAAGCAAGAGGTGCCACCACTAGCAGTCTGCTGCATCCAGAGAGTGGGCTGCTCTGCTGGAGGTCCATTTCCTTCCCACAACATTGACAGAAAGGCTCTGACTTCATTTCTCCTTTTAGCTCAGAGGGGTTTGCTCAAAACAAGGTGTCCACCCCACAGCCCACAACAGAAAGTTCATAGATTCATAGAATGGGTTGGGCTGAAAGGAACCTCAGAGATCATCTAGTTCCAGCCCCCTGCCATGGGCAGGGACACCTTCCCCTAGACCAAGTTGTTCAAGTGCCCATCCAACACGGCCTCAAACACCTCCAGGATCCCAGACCTGTGGAAGGCAGCTCCATTCCCCATGGAGCTGTTTCTGTGAGAGGCCATTGCAGAAAGAACAAAAAGAAACTCAACACTGGATGGAACTCTCAGGGCTTTCACCCCCACAGGGTAAGGTGATTGCGGAAGAGTTCAAGGGGAAAGGACCAAAAAAGTAAGGCAGGCAGGCAGGAAGGAAGATGTGCTCCCAGAGCTTCACACTAAGGCACTTTACTCAAGCAGGGAGCAGGGCTCCTTTAGCTGCTCCAGCACAACATTTCCCTTCAAATGTTGCCTCCTCTGGTTGAGAAATTAGGAGAAAGTGAACAACTGGCACATGCCACAGCCTCAGAGAGCACTGTGAGACGTCCAAACTCGGTGACAGGTCTCTGTGCACGTCATTTTGCAGCACTCATCAACTAAGCTGCCCCAAACCTCCCCGAAGAGCCACATCCCTGGGATGCTCGTGGGCAACTCATCCTCCTGGGACTGACTGCACAGCCCAGGGAAGGCTGGGGACAGAGGATAGGACAAGTGTAAAACCTGCACCTGAGTAGGCACAATCCCAAGCACAACTCCAGGCTGGGTGGTGAATGGTTGAGAGCAGCCCTGAGAAAAAGGCCCTGGGGGTCTGGGGCAATGAAAAGCTCAACCTGAGCCTGCAGTGTGAGTGCAGCCTAGACAGCAACTGAGTGCTGGGTTGCAGCAAGAGAAGTGTGGCCAGCAGAGCAAGGGAGGGGATTCTCCCCCTTTTCTCTCTTGAGACCCCACCTGGAGTCCTGTGTGCAGTTCTGGAGCCCCCAGCACAGGAAGGACATGGAACTGTCCAGAGGAGGCCAGGAAGATGCTCAGAGGGCTGCAGCAGCTCTCATGTGAGGGGGTGGAACTGGATGAGCTTTAAGGTCCCTTCCAACTTAAACCATTCTATGATTCTATGACATGTCACAGGGTCCCTTCCCTAGGGACAGCAACTAGGTAGACACTGCATGACAAAGAGATGTGCAGTCCCTCTTGTCTCTCAAAGAGGAGCATGGCCATGGCAAAACTCAAGTGAACACTGGGAGATACCAAGAGCCAGTCGAGGTCACTGGGAAGTTGACTCATGAATCAACAGATGCTCAAACAAAGGAGCTTCCAGATCAACAGACCACGAGGAAGCAGTGTTCTCTGGTTTAGCACTTCTAAGGTTACCATTTTCAAGGAATTTTCTTCTGCTGGCATTGCAATAGGAGCTGAGGCCTTATACCAAGTGCTTGGAGGGACCCACCACAAACCAAGGACAGGGTGACATAGAATCATAGAATCATAGAATAGTAAGGTTGGAAGGGACCTCAAGGATCATCTAGTTCCAACCCCCTGCCATAGGCAGGGACACCTCCCACTAGTACAGCTCACTCAAGACATCCTCTTGGGAGCAGAAAATAAGCTGCATGACTGACCCCAAAAGCAACCTTTGTTCCTTTCAGTTCTCAGTGCAGCTGTTGGAAAAGTCCCAGCACTCTCAGACAAACACACCATGGGTTAGCCCAGGGAGGAAGATGAATGGAACCAGCACCTGGCTCATCACAGACCAACACAAGGATGCACCACAGAGGACTGTGTGGGCTCCCATCCCTTTCTCCTCGAGTGCCAGCTTCACACGGGTGATTCACCAGCTCACTGAAGAACAAGACTGACATCAGACATGAACAAGAGACAAAGACAAGAGTTGAGACACCAGCTCAGTAAGAGTAGCTGACAGTGAAGTCAAGTTAACAGCTGTAGTGCCATCTCAAAAGATACTGGTGAGAATTGAGACAGATTGGCAGAAGGTGATTATGACACCAAGCTGGGGGCTGATGTTGCTGCGTTGGAGGGCAGAAGGGCTCTGCAGCGGGACCTCGACCACCTGGACAGATAGGCAGAGTCCAACGGGATAGCCTTCAATAAATCCAAGTGCCAGGTGCTGCACTTTGGCCACAACAAACCCATGCAGAGCTACAGGCTGGGGTGGGAGTGGCTGGAGAGCAGCCAAACAGAAAGGGATCTGGGGGTGCTGATTGACACCCGCCTGAACATGAGCCAGCAGTGTGCCCAGGTGGCCAAGAAGGCCAATGGCATCCTGGCCTGCATCAGCAATAGTGTGGCCAGCAGGAGCAGGGAGCTCATTCTTCCCCTGGACTCTGCACTGCTTAGGCCACACCTTGAGTACTGTGTCCAGTTCTGGGCCACTCAATTTAAGAAGGACATTGAGGTGCTTGAGCATGTCCAGAGAAGGGCAACGAGGCTGGGGAGAGGCCTGGAGCACAGCCCTATGGAGAGAGGCTGAGGGAGCTGGGATTGGTTAGCCTGGAGAAGAGGAGGCTCAGGGGAGACCTTCTTGCTGTCTACAGCTACCTGAAGGGTGGTTGTAGCCAGGAGGAGGTTGCTTTCTTCTCTCAGGCAAGCAGCACCAGAACAAGAGGACACAGTCTCAAGCTGTGCCAGGGGAAGTTTAGGCTGGAGGTGAGGAGAAAGTTCTTGCCTGAGAGAGTCATTGGCTGCTGGAATGGGCTGCCCAGGGAGGTGGTGGAGTCACCGTCCCTGGAGGTGTTCAAGGCAGGTTTGGATGTGGCACTTGGTGCCATGGTCTGGTCTTGAGGTCTGTGGTGACGGGTTGGACTTGATGAGCTTTGAGGTCTCTTCCAACCCTGGTGATACTGTGATACTGTAATGCTGTGAGAGGCTTCAAGCCTGGAAGTCACAGAATCATGAAATTGTTTTGGTTTGAAAAGACTTCTAAGATCATTGAGTCCAACCATTGACCTAACACCACCAAGGCCATTAAAACACATCCCAAAAGTGTCCAAAGCTAGGCTGAACGGGGCCTTGAGCAACCTGGTCTAGTAGAAAGATGATTATAGAATCACAGAATCAGACAGGTTGGAAGAGACCTCCAAGATCATCCAGTCCAGCCTATCACTCAGTCCTAGCCAACCAACTAGACCATGGCACTAAGTGCCCCATCCAGTCTTTCCTTGAACACCTCCAGGGATGATGACTCCACCACCTCCCTGGACAGCTCATTCCAATGCAAATCACTCTCTCTGTAAAGATCCTTAAAGTCCCTACCAACTCAAACCATTCTAAGATTCGACGACCCTGGGAAAGAGGGCTCTGGCTCCAGCAGCAGCTGCATCCTCCATGGGAGTGACAGCATGTGGCTGGCAGATTCATCCTCTGACACATTGCTTCAGAAGAAGCAGTGACAGGTCTTTTAAAAAGCACTTCTTGGACTGCTATAGAAACTATGGAGCAGATCTCTCTCTGGAGAGGGCTGTGGAAATAACAGCAGGAGCAGTCACAGAGTAAAAGCTCCCTTCATAAGCAGCCTGCAGAAAGGGTGGGCATCAACCCAGGCAAACACTGGGCAGACGAAGAAAAGGGAACAAAAGTCATTACTGCAGAACTGAAGAGAATGTCTCAGAATGGGAGACATCAAACAGCTGCAGTGTTTTAGTGTCTTTAAAGTCCCCCCTATAGGAAGGGATTTCAGTAACCAGCACCTTGGTTCTGGAAGGAGAACACAGGGCGCTCAAACCCTGTGTTCTAGAAGAGCTTAGCAACCACGATCAAATCCCAGCAGACAGAAGCTGAAGCCAGGAATTAAACCGAGCAGGGAAAGGGCAGCAAAAAGCCAGGGAAATGGTTTGTGTCAGAAGGAGCTGCCAAAGGGACCTCTGCTGACTGGTGGTCGGCTGAGACTAGGCGAGGATCCCTTGGGAAGGTGCTTCGTGAAGATAAGGTGTGCAGCAAAACACTCTGCAAGTGTTGGGAAACACAGTCCATAGCTGGAGCTGAGGAAGAATCTGCTGGGTTCAGTCCAGAAGGTGCTGACAGAGCGTCCAGGGTACAAATTCCACAGGGAGGTGGCTGCGATAAGACAGGGCTGACAGCATTTACTGACTGGAGGTCTGGAACGGACAGCAACAAAAAGCTAGCACAGAAAGTTGAGTGCAGCCAGCACCTGAAAACAGTCTGGGAAGGTCTTTTACAACATGAAACCACACTGATGGGCTTGACAGACAATCCCAGCATGGTGGGGATTGGAAGAGACCTCTGGAGATCACCCAGTCCAACCCCTTTGCTAAAGCAGGGGAACCCACAGTAGCTTGCCCAGCAGCACAATGCCCAGCTGGGTTTGAGATCTCTCCAGTTCAGATTCCACAACCTCTCTGGGCAGCCTGGTCCAGGCCTCTTTGCACCAAGTAACTTTCTCACTTTCTTCAGACAGAACCTCCTGTCTTCCAGTTAGTGCCTGCTTCCCCTGGTCCTGTCACTGGGGACCACTGGCAAGAGTCTGCCCCCATCCTCTTGCCCCACCCTCCCCACAGGTCCTTTATCTGCTGTTGAGCATTGATCAGATCCCCTCTGGGGCTGCTCTTCTGCAGGCTCAACAGCCCCAGGGCTCTCAGCCTTTCCTCCTTACAGAGATGCTGCTCATGGCCCCTCAGCATACTCACAGCCATTTCCATTCCCATTCAGCTCCCCTCCAGTTAAACAGCCTTTTGCACAAAAAGCAGGCACTGCTGGAGAACAGGACTTGGCTTTGAAGATAGAAGCCTGAATGGTTCAGAATTACCATGTTAAGAGCAGCAAAGTATTTCAAAAAAACATTTGGCAACCAAAAATGTCCTCTTTCACTTAACTGCTGCTGGTTTTGCCCTGTTGTATGTCAGACTGCAAACACCTACTGCTGGAGAAGTGAGGAGGGCAGAAGTTCTGCAAAGACAGTTCTGGTTACCTAGAATCAGTTTCCTGGTATGCATGGAACCAGGAAAACATTGGCTCGTTCATGCAGAGTTTTTGTGCCACCACTCACCTTCAGATGAGCCCACAGGCAGGGTTAAGTCCATTGCTCAGCAGAAGGCAGTGGAAGGGCTAGGGACATCCTGGGGGACAGAGGATTTCAGTGTCACTGAAACCATCAGCAGAGAATGTTACCCATGCTGCCACACCTGTAAGACCTAACAACCTCTGTCAGAGCAACTTGCACATCTCTGGATTCAGTTCCACATGGCTGAAGCTGCTGGTGGAGGGTGAGCTTCACCTGCTCAACAGCTATTCACAGCATCCAAATTTAAGCATCCATCTTGGCCACCAAGTAGGACTCTGCTCTCTGCAGACAGCTTGAGACAACCCAGGGTCGTTCGGAGCCTTTCTGGACTGGGGAAGAGATATCCGCAAAGCATCTCCTCCCTACCACCTCTGCACACCTCCATCTGACAGCTCTGTTAATTATCAGGATATCAGCATCTTCAGAGCCATCAGAAGATTCATTTCCAGCCTAGAAAATAAGCCCTGAGCCTCTCCCATCAGCACCTGACAGAGAATGAGGCAAGAGGCAACAGCTCTGAGGGGCTGCAGCACCATGGTGTGACCCCTTCCTTGGAGATCTTTGCTGAGATCTTCCACATCTCACTGCCATAACCCAGAACTCAGTCTTGGACAGGTGCTCCAACACAAACTGGGTTGAAGGAACAGGCGTGTGTGAGAGCTGGGACGGAGAGCAACCACACTGCTCCTCTTCCAGTAGTGCTCTTTGAAAGTGGCAAAGAGCCACTTTGATCCAGAGCCACATCCTGGCCAGAGTAAAGCCCAGAATAGTCATCTGCAAGGAGCAGTAATGATCCAGAGCCTTCTCCAAAGGCCACAGTTAAGTTACATCTCCTTACCCCATATACCAACTATTGGCAGACACTCTGGTAGGTGAAGGAGTCCAGCCACGAAGTGCTCACACTTCTCACCCACGTTGTCTCATTAAGGCTTTTTCATTACTATTAAAGTATTTTTACCAAAAGCAAGGAAAACAGAGCCTTGCTATGAGCACATAGCATCAGACTGATGATTGTCCCAGAGTAGGGGATGGAACTGGTTGGTGAGGCACAGCTGGGGTGCTCCAGTGGGATCCTGCTCCATGGACACACTGGTTTTGGTGCTGGACCACATGAAGGGTTCTCACTACCAGCAGTTAGTCAGGACTGAGTAAGCCAAGTTGTTAAACTGGAACAAAAAGTTTTCTGCAGAGTCACAGAATCATTTGGGTTGGAAAAGAACCTTAAGATCACCCAGTCCAACCCCTCTCAAACTCTATCAAGTCAGGTGCTAGATCACATCCCTCAGCATCACATCTCTCCAGCTTTTAAACACCTTCAGAGGTGGGGTACTGGGGGACCTGTTCCCATTTTTGAGAACCCTATCAGGGAAGAAGTTCCTTCTAATCTCCAACCTAAACCTCTCCTGGTGCACCTTGAAGCCATTTCCTCTCATCCTATCACTTGTTCCTTGGGAGAAGGGACCAGCCACCACCTGGCTCCAGACCCATTTCAGGGAGCTGTAGAGAGCAATGAGGTCTCTCCTCAGCCTCCTCTTCTCCAGACTGAACACCCCCAGCTCCCTCAGCTGCTCCTCATCAGCCCTGTTCTCCAGACCTTTCACCATCTTTGTTGCCCTTCTGCAGACCTGCTGCAACCTCCCAATGTCTGTCTTGGAGTGAGGGCAAGAAGAAGGTGGTGATTCTCTGCACCTGCCAGTGCCACAGCTTTACAGAGATGTGCTGAGGCTGGTGCCTAGCTTTGTGTATGGGCCATGCACCGCTGCGTTGTGTACCTCAGACTTCCCCTCCCAATTTACATTCCACAGGAAGCCCTGGAATGAATAGAGTGTGCTAAAAAGCCAGAGTTAAAGTCCAGAAGACATCTCCAGCAGCTGTTTATAGCTCCAGAAATCCCATTTTACAGCATGGAACAGCCAAGGTGACAATGTTGTTTGAACACAGCTCTCCTCGCAAAGCAGGAGGCCAATTTTATGCTGTTCTCATGCCTTTATCCTTCCGTTGCAGCTCCCACAGCAATCCCTCCTGCTTCTTCTCTTCAAAGAGAGAGTTGGTATCACACCAGGCTGTTAGCAGTGGGTGCTCCCAGACACCCAGACCAACAGTTCTCCCAGCACCATGGTGAGGAGCTGTCTCACACCTATCTGGTTTGCACTCAGGCATCCGCCTAGAGAGCTCATGGGTTAATTGTGGACAATTAAAATGCATTTCAGCAGGAAGCCAAATCTCAAAACTTGGAGTTTGCCTGAAGGTTCTCTCAAGATTCATAAAATCATAGAAAGATTTGGGTTGGAAGAAGCCTTAAAAACAGCCTAGTTCCAACCCCCCTGCCACAGGCAGGGACACCTCCTACCAGACCAGGTTGCTCAAGGCCTCATCCAACCTGGTCTTGAACACCTCCAGGGAGGAGACATCCATGACCTCCCTGGGCAACCTGCTCCAGTGTCTCACCACCCTCACTACAAAGATTTTTTTTCCTAACATTCAGTCTAAATTTACCCTCCTCAAGCTCCAATCCATTCCCTCTCCTCCTATCACTACAAATCCTTATCAAAAGTCACTCCCCAGTTCTCCTGTAGCCCCCTTCAGGTACCAGAAGGCTGCCCTAAGGTCTCCTTTGAGCCTTCTCTTCTCCAGGCAGAACAGCCCCAACTCTCTCAGCCTGTCCCTGTAGGGTAGATGCTCCAGCCCTCTGATCATCTTTGTGGCCTCCTGTGGACCCACTCCAGCAGTTCCATATCTCTCTTATGCTGGGGGGCACCAAATGATCTAGTTCCACTTCCCCTGGCGTATGCAGGGGCACCTCCCATTAGAACACCTCCCATTAGAAAAAACAACCAGCTGAGTGCTGAGCACTGCAAGAGGCTCAGGTGCCACCACCATGTACAGTGACATCTTCTCACAGCCTCAGCTCCTCCGTTTTTAGAAATGTTCCAGAACACCAAGGACCTTCCACTCCCCCCACGTAAGGTGTGAGGAGTGCAGGAGAGTTTGCAAGTCAATGGGAACAACAAGACCAAGATGATGCAGAACAAAGGTGTTAGGGACTTAAGGGGCAAGCGTTTCTGAGAAGCCCACAGGAGGTGAGCAGGTGCAGTAGGAACATTCACTAACAGCAGCAGTAAACCGCTTTTCTCCTTAGTGCTGTAAATACTCCTGAGTCCTGGGGCACAATGGACGCTCTCCAGGAGACCTCCAGCGCCCAGCAGAACATCTTCAAACTTGCATGAGAAAGAACAGAGCAGGGGGGAAGTGTAGCAGGGCATGGCCAGCCATGCACCTTGATCAGACAGGTCTGTGATGGAGAATGAAGAGAAGTCAAGCTGATCAAGCAGACACAGAGCTAAGCACCTGACACTCCACAGCAAACACTGCTGCAGACCTCGCTGGGTATATATGGGACTTCCCTGATACCTGCTCTGAAGAGCTAGGAGAGTGAAGTATCCATCTACCCATCCCAGACCATATCTGATCCAGGTTCTGAAAAGGCAACTAGAGAGTAAGAAAACCAGAAGACAACACTACTGCAGCT
The DNA here is from genome assembly GCA_013396675.1 of Eubucco bourcierii. Classification (NCBI taxonomy): domain Eukaryota; kingdom Metazoa; phylum Chordata; class Aves; order Piciformes; family Ramphastidae; genus Eubucco; species Eubucco bourcierii. Next base: position 65,750 of record VWZE01010912.1, read on the forward strand.
TCAGAGGACAAAGCAAGAGAAGTCCTTTTGATATAATTAACAGCCAAGGCCAGTGAGGTTCATCTCCAGAAGGACATGGTGATGGCCACAGCGCTGGTGAGGCTTCACTTCAAGCACACCAGAGCAGAACAAGAGTGCACGTGGCTGTGTCTGGGGTTCACTTCCAAGTGTGGATTCTACAGGTAGAGCTTGGGTAGACAGGAGCTTACGCTCCTTAAACACAACTGAGGTTCACCAAATGGACAACATCATAAAGAAGAACTTCATACATCAGTAGCTGAGCTCTGAGACTCCCTGTCTCCAAAAAAATGAGATGGTAGGAGCACTTGGACAAGGATCCGGGACAGTCCTTCCTCTCATCCTGAGGCTGTGACCACCCCCTTCTGCAAGAGCATCACCCAGAAACTCCTGAGGTGAAAGCACTGAGAACAGATTGAAGTCGACCTGGGAGAAAAACTTTCTCATGTCCCACTGTCCTGAGCCTTCCTGGCTGTAGGCTCACAGAGCAGTGCCTGAGGGCACAGGCTGGGTCTGTAAGGGTAGGACCGAGGGGAATGAGCACAGCACACAGCTGCTGTGCCACAGCAGAACTTGCATGCCAGGAACCCGGGCACTGTGTACTTCACACCCTGCCCAAAGCGCCCTCGCTGGCTGGGAGCCTTTTTCTGCCAGGGGCTTGACGGTTCGGGATGAATTACGGTGGAATGAGACGGGTGGCCCCACAGGATGCCCAGCGTGGGGGCCTCTCCCCAAAACTGCCAGCGCTCAGACGGGGAAGATGCCTCTGAGCACGAGAGAGCTCCAGCAGAGCGCTGGGTGCACCCCAGGCCACCCTGGGAGAGGGATGTGCCAAGTGTCCCCTGCCCTGCCCACGACCCGGGACTCGGGCGTGCGGGACCCCCACGCGTGGCCCGGGCCCTGCCGTAAGCCCCCACTGACCCACTTCTGCCCGCACGCCCAGCCCCGGGCAGCGCCTTAAGCTCCTTAACCTCCGGGAACCGGCGCTGACCCAGGCACCGGCACCGGGGGGATCCCGTTGCCAGGAGGGGACCCGGTGCGGCGAGGGGCGTATCGGACAAGAAGGGGATCCTGGGGAGCGGGTCCCCGTGTTCGGCACAGAGATCCCCGCCGCCCCACCGGATAGCGCATCCCAGCTGCGGGCAGGGCATCGCCGGTGCCTCTCCTGCCACCTCTCCCGCTCCTCCCCCGGTGCTGTTCCCGCTGCTGCTCCCAGCTCCCGCTGTCGCTCGTGTTCCTTCTCCCGTTCCCGCCCTACCTGCGCAGAGAGCCAGGCCGGCGGCCAGCAGCGGCAGGGCCGCCCGCAGCGCGGGGCCGGGTGCCCGCTCCATGGCCGCGGGGGACCGGACCGGATCCCGCTGCCGCCGGCAGCCCCCGTGCCGCGCCGAGCCCGCAGCTTTAGCGGGGCGGCGGGGGAGGAGCACGGCGCGGCCCCGCCCGCGCCTCCCCGCCCGGGCTGGCACCGGGGGCCACAGCAAGGTTCAGCATCTCCCGGGGCCGGAAAGCAGCGGTGCGACCCCCGAGGGCAATAGAAAAGGGACCCTCGCTGCCACCGCCAGTCGGAGGCAGACACCGGCTCCTGGAGCAGCAGCTTGGTGGGTCACGGTCACGTCCCCGCGGGCCGCGGCTGCAATTAAGCATGAAACAAGCTCAGAAAGGAGGAGAGGATCTCCTCAACGCTTCTAATTTATTTACACCCCTGCCACACCCACACCCACCCAAGAGCTACCCTGGGCTCCGGCACCTGTCCCTGAGCTGCTTCATAAACTCTCCCCACTTGCCCACCACCAACAAAGTTCAGAGTTGTTCTCAGCCTTTCTTCAATTTTAACGGTTGGGTTTGCTACTCTTAAAGGTGTTTTCCACACCAAATCGATAGAATCACAGATTCATAGAACAGGACCCTGAAAGACCATCTAGTTCCAACGCCCCTGCCATGGACAGGGGTACCCTCCCCCAAACCAGGTTGCCCACGGTCTCATCGAGCCTGGCCTGGAACAGGTCCAGGGCAGGGACAGCCACAGCTTACCTAAGGAAGGAAGCTTCCCTAAGGAAGTTATTCCAGTGTCTCACCACCCTCACTGGGAAGAATTTTTCTAATTCAATCCTCTGACTTCAAGTATGATCTTTCCATACTGAGATCCTCAGGACTATCTCCTCAAAGCCTGGATGGCACAAGCATCTCGGAAGTTCTCTTAGACACTGCAGACCACCACAGCAGCCACTAATGCAGAACCCTCAGGAGCAGTTACAAATCAGCTGAACATGACCCAGTCTATTCTAGAAGCAGTGGTGGAGGAGACCACAAAATCCAGGATGCCCTTAGGAGGGGGCTGACCACATCTCTCTCATTTTTAAGCAAGATACCAATTCCCCACACCTTGTCAGATGCATCTCCTGGTCTCCATGCCACTAGTGGTGTGACAACATCCCCACTGAGCCCTTCAGACTCCCCTAGGCAGCTATTCTCAGCAGTGATTGATTTTTTTCTTCAGTGTTGGTGAAGTTGGTGACATTTGTCAGATCAGCTTTGTGCAGCCTATCTTGTTCCACCTGATGCTCCCAAACGCACTGGGAGAGGTGCCAGTGTTGTACTTTATGGCTGGACTTGATGATGTTAACCAACCAAAACAATTCTGTGATTAAAATCCTGAAGAAAATAAGAAAAGAAGGCAAAAAGAAAAGAAAGAAAATCACCACTATTTGTTAAGTTAATGAATGGTGTTTTCCTGCAGTATTTCTTTATCCTGGGTCACAGCACTGACCATGTTCACAAGATCAGTCCCAGCTCCTGATCCTGATGTCGTCACAAGTGAGCCTCCTGGCCAACTTGTCTCCCTCCACTGCTTCCCTGTCACACCTGAGCTGGAGCTATTCCCAATTTCTTTTCTAAGGAGATGTAGTTTGGGAGTTGCAGCAAGGTCCTGGGATCTGGGAATTCAACACAATCCAACACGATGCTGCTAACAAGATTTGGTGATCCTGAGGGTCTTTTTCGACCTGAATGTCTCTGTGATTCTGTGATCACAAATTCATCGTCTGAGCACTTCAGAGGCTGTTGAGTTCTGTGCTAGAGGGTGGCTGAAGAATGCCTGTCTAGTTGTCTGCTGGGCTTTAACCTTCTCCTTCACTAGGCTGCATGTAAATAAAAGGCTTGGGAAGCATCATGGATACAGAATCACAAGCTGGTTACACTTTAAAATCGTCCTGAGTTTAAAGCAAACCACATCTGAACCCATCCCTATTCTCTCAATCCCCCTCTTCATTCCTTGCTGCTTGCCTCCAGCCCTCAGTGCATGAGGTTACTACAACACAGACCACAGCCCATCACTGAAGCAGCAGCTGAGGGTCCTTAAAAGCCTTTGCACAAAGCTTCTGCTGTCAGCATTGGCCTCTTTTTGTGTTCTTTTAAAGATTACCAAGGTCGCTGAACTCCACAGCCGCGAAGCGCTGGAGATGCAACAAGAGCAGAAAATACAGGCACTGGAGTCTAAATTGAGCTTCTGCAACTGAACAGCAGAATTCCCTAGGTGTGATTGGATCAGTGTAGAAGTCAGAGTGAGCAACAGCAAGTATCCACTCCCCTCTTCTCCTCCTCCTCCTCCCCCCTTCTCCACGGTCAGGGTTCATTCATGCAAGCGTCAGAGGCAGCTCCTACTGAAAACATCTGAGGCAGAAGTCACTCTTGAAGGGATGGCTGAGACAGCACTGCAGGAGCTAATAAAAATAAATAAATTTAAAAATCACCTTTAAGGGCAGAGAGGGAGCAGAGCCAGCTGCTCCCATCCTATCACAGCTTTGGCTCCCAGGTACCCATGACCACGATCTTTCACCCTCTGTCTCCAGGCCTGTCCTTCAGGCCTTTGACACACCAAAAGTCAATGAAATTAAGAGCAGCAAAACAAGGGATGAAGGACAAAACCCCCACCAAACTTTGAGGCTATCGTGAGGCCAACGTGCTCCTAAGTTAGATGTTTGCATGGCATGGTTCACAGTGGGACAGAAATAGAGTATCCTGGGGATTCAAGAGTCTTTGGAAATGGGTGACACCATAAAAATGTTGGCCAACTGGAAGCACTTCTAGGGCTGGCTGAGAAACAAGAATTTTATTTTGTAACTTGTTTGCTCTGCACCAGGACAAAACTAAGACCCATTGTCATTTTGTGCAAGCAAAACAAAGCAAAATCCAGAGGCATCCCAGAATGACCCAGTAGGTCAGTGGCAACCACTTCCCTTAGCCCTCCACATCCCAAGCCCACATGGAGTTGTCATGCAGTTTGTCTGTCCCTTGCTTGGTTCATCCAGAAACGCTATGAAACCTTCCCAGAGCTGCCACCAGAACGATGCACTCCTGCAAAATCACTGCACTCCTGCCCACAGCAATTAGAGTCAAAACACTCCCAAGCTGTTCTGTGAAACATTTTACAATTCTTTAGTCAATCCCCCAAAAAACAAACAAAAAAAACCCCTACCTCACCCTGCTGCCTTCTACAGCTCTAGAATCTATGGAAGAGGAGCCCATCAATCTACTCAAAGTTCATCTTCACCTGAGCAGGTGTCTCTGTGTGAGCCAAGTGCTTATGGGACTCCTTGGAACGTTTTAGCATTGGTCAGACACCAGGAGAGTCCATAGAGCGGCCATTAGTGTAATTAAAAAGTTAGTTCTCTAATGGGATTGTGTTGTATGTCCCCCACTCCTTACCTCTGCTCTGGCAGCAGCATCCTCTCCCACCATCCCAGTGCTGATGGTAACATGAAGCTGCTGACTTGGGCACTTGGTCCTGGCTCCTCCTCGGTGCCTTCTCCATCAGTGTGTGTCCAGCAGGTCGAGGGAGGTTCTCCTCCCCCTCCATGCTACCCTGGTGAGACTTCACCTGGAATATTGTGTTCAGTTCTGTGCTCCCCAGTTCAGGAAGGACAGGGATCTACTAGAGAGAGTCTAAGGGAGGGCTACAAAGATGGTGAAGGGGCTGGAGCCTGCCCTGGGAGGAGAGGCTGAGGGACCTGGCTCTTTTTGATCTGGTGAAGACTGAGAGGGGATCTATTCAATGCTTATGAATATCTGAGGGCTAGGGGTGAAGGAGGAGGGGAAAGGCTCTGCTCAGCTGCATCCTGTGATAGGACAAGGGGTAATGGATGTAAACTACAGCATAGGAAGTTCCACCTCAACATGAGGATGAACTTCTCTACTATAAGGGTTATGGAGCACTTGCACAGGCTACCCAAGAGGATTTTCCTTTTCTGGAGAGCTTCCACAACATATCTGGATATGTTCCTGTGTGACCTGCACTAGATTATAGTCCTGGTCTGTCAGGGGTGTTGGACTCAATGATCACTGGAAGTCCCTTCCAACCCCTAACACCCTGTGATCCTAAGCCCAGGCCACCTTCTCAGTTCATGCTCTGTCTCCTGCCTGACCTAACACAATCAGGACTTGAGCTTCTGCCCATTAACCAGCAGGCAAAATCACAAGCAGAGAGACCACTGCTTGGAGAAGGGCAGTTGCTAGAGATGTTCCTGAAACAGTGTCTTCACCAGGTAGGTCCATACTGCTGCAGACAAGAATGCACCATTCCAGTCTCACCATCACTTTGTGGCACCAGCCCTGGGCTTTGGGTCAGGGTGCACTGGACATCAGGGTTCGCTCACTCTGGGGAGCTCTTGGTGGGCCATTGTGGAGCCTTCTCCTGGGGAAGGAAGATGAGAGGAGATTCAGAGCACCAGAACTGGACCACCCACTCATAACTGCTGGGAAGGGCCAAAGGAACAAAGAGTCAAGGTAAGGGCCAGTGCCCATTCCCTAAGGGCTTTTAGGGTCCTTCTAAACCAGAGCACAGGACACTCAAATGTTGGATGCTGGGAACTTTCTCAGGCAATTTTTTATCAAGGTGTTTTTAACAAAACACCACCACACAACCAAATAAACCACAGGTTAGGGATGATCTCACTTCAGTCAGCAATTAGAAACAGTAAAATACCTTTCGTCTTTCTGGTCATTACCAATGTTCCTCCTGCCTCTGAAGCTGGCAGTCACACATTTCAACTACAGACTCATTACAGGACACCTGATGTGGGAGATTTGCCCATTTCCAGCTATTTTCCAGGGTGAGGATCTGACCCATGGCTGAAGGGGTCAGGCACGACCTTGTCCATAGGTGGAGGGCTTGAATCCCTGCAGAGAGCACCAGTGCTGCTGTTCCACATCCCTTGAACAGCTCCAGTGGATGACAAAGACCAGGCTGCTTTTAACTGCCCACAGGATCCACACACGGCAAATAAAGGAGGACAGACAGGCAGGCAAAAGGCTTCCTTCTCCCTCCTGGTTTGCAGTTTCCTGGGGCAGGCTGGCTCTTTGCTGGCAGTTCCCATAAAGTGCTGCTTGGATCCCTCATCTTTCTCCTTTGAGCATGGTGCTAAAGGCCTGTTCTGTCTGCTGGTAGACAATGGCCTGGGAGTGCTCTTCTCCACAAGTTTTCAGGATAAAATCCCTGGTTAGCATCCCACAGCTCACTCTTCCTCCTGACACCTTGTCAGGCTTCAGGTGTTCCTCAAGAACAGAGATATCTACACCATGAATCTGAACTGTTGGTGGTGTTCAGGGTAGGGGTTTTAGGTGAAGAGTGCAGAGAACTGCTGCAGAGGTGTGGGGTGATAGAGTCCTTACAGTTGGTTGGCAACTGCCACAGCTGCAGTCACCTTGAGGATGGAGCAGCTTCGCTGATCTGCAGCCACTGCAGGATGCTTTCCCTCCTCCACCCAAGGGCCACCACTCATCCCACAGCCCTGATCCCTCCAGTGAAGTAGAGGCCTCCATCTCCTCCTCACCCAGAGTCCCTGATCCCTTCAGTGAAGCAGAGGCCTCCATCTCCTCCTCACCCAGAGTCCCTGATCCCTTCAGTGAAGCAGAGGCCTCCACCTCCTCCTCACCCAGGGTGAGACCTTGCCTAGGGCTGGGGGCAAGCACAACCCAGGGGACTGCACAGCACTGTCCAGCCAGACACAGAGATAAGGTAAAGCAGTAGCTGAGATGTTTATTGGCTCTGTAACTGAAGAGTTCCAAGGAGCCATCCCAGACTGGAGGACAGGAGACACACAACACCCTGGGGTTGCTCTGCCACGGCTGTACTCCCAGCTTCAGACACACTGCTGGGACAAACACATCAGCAGACAGAGCCACACACAGCAGTGACTGCAGTGGAAAAAGGGACACCTCTTTTGGACACCCCCAAGCACCTCCCAAGTCTGACCACTGGCAGGCACTCTGGTGTGCTGTGTTGCAGGTCACCACACCAAAGATGACCACGTTCCTGGACCTCTGAGCACTGTGTCTGGTACGGGGCAGGTTGACACAGTGATGTGCTAACTTTACCTCCAGATCCTCCATGGTAGAATCCATAAACAATGAGGAACTGCACTCCCCCACAGAGAAGGTCACAGTTCCTCCTCCATGGGCTCCCCAGTTCAAGATAGACAGGGATCTGCTGGAGAGAGTCCAGCAGAGAGCCACCAGGATGAGTTGGGAACTTGAGTATCTCCCCCTGGAGACAAATAGAAAGCCCTGGGGCTGGTTAGTCTGAAGAAAAGAAGGTTGAGAGGAGATCTGATCCATGTGTACAAATACCTGAGGGGTGGGTGTCAGTGCCTGGGGCCAAGCTCTCTTCAATGCTCAGCAGCAATAAGCCAAGGATCAACAGACACAAACTGGAACAGAGCAGGTTTCAGCTCAACATGAGGAGAAACTTCTTTGCAGTGAGGGTGACAGAGCCCTGGAGCAGGCTGCCCAGAGAGGCTGTGGAGTCTCCTTCTCTGGAGACTTTCCAAACCCATCTGGATGCATTCCTGTGTGAACCACCCTAGGGAATCCTGTTCTGGTAGGGTGAGGGGACTCCATCTCTGGAGGTCACTTCCAACTTCCAAGGCTCTGTGATTCTGTGAGTACCAAAGGTCCCTCTTGCAGCCTCTTTTCCACCATGACAGGCTGACCCAGACCTAAGCTATGCACAGCTCTGCTCATCCTGGACATGAGATGTGGCTCCTATTTTGGCAGAGCTTCTTGGTCCAGGCCCTAGAGGCACAGTGGTTTTTTTCCTTCCAAGTGGGGATAAAGCAAACATGCTCCTCCCAGGTAAGAGCTTCTGTGCCTGCACATCTAACTCTGCATTTGATAAAACACTTTCTCCACACAAATCATAGGATCCCAGACTGGTTTGGGTGGGAAGGGACCTTTCACGGTCATCTAGTTCAATCCCCCTGCAGTCAGCAGGGATATCTGTAACTAGAGCAGGTTGCTCAGAGCCCCAGACAACCTGGCCTGGAATGCTTCCAGGGATAGGGCTCCAAATGAACAAAGCATTGTGTGCCTGAGAAGGATTGAGCTTCACTCTGTATCAAAGGAACAGCTGCAGCAGCAGCCCTGCTTCTGAGCTCCAATGCAAACTACGAAGCCAAAGGCTGATCTTTTTGCCCAATGAGGAAGGGAACTCCTTCTTGTCCTTTCCTATCAAACCCACTTCATCCAGGTAAATAAAGATTCTGGAAGACTTGAGATAGATTTTTTTCACGAGCAGTTCCAGCACAGGAGGCCTACAAATGGAAGCTACGAAGCGGAAGGAAGCCTCAGAGCCTTCAGTGACTTCACTACAGCAACACTCACTGGAGTCACTGGCTTCAGGCTGCTTTAGGTGGCTGTTCCCAGGACCCCTTTCAAAGTGCAAGGTGCTCCTAACTAACAGCAAGCAGAACTTCAACAGAGGAGAATGAGAAATCCAAACAAAATCTCCCACCTCCCCCCAAAAGTCCAAGATACCTCTGGTTCCTGCCTGCCTTCTCCTGTAACTGGTAGGTGGCCAGACCTACCCAGAGGACAGCTGAACCACAGGCAGTGCTACTCCTGCACTGTGGCATTTATCTTTTACTTGCTGGGGCTCCTTGTGTTGGGGTCTGCTCTATGGCCAGGCACTGCTGGAAGCACAGCAGCCCATCCTGGTGTGCAGTCAAGCCAAGCAGACACAGGAATGATCCAGCCCCAGCAATGGAGCTGCCTGGGCCATCTCCAGAGCCAGTAATGCAGCAGATTATCCATAAGCATGGCCAATCTCTTTAGGAGATTAGATTTTAGGGGGCACTGGAGGAACAACAACTAATAAAGTGGTGGAGGGAGGGTTGTGGGCGTTACCTGCACACATCCCATGGGAAGTCTGCTGCCCAAGCCTGGACAGCCTGAGAGGAAAAACTGCAATACCTTGGTTCCTACAACTGCCCAGGCACTTGGAAAGCAGGTTAAATAGAACAAGGCCACAGAAGATACCCCACAGAGCTTTGCCCTCTCTGCCTCCAGCTGCACACCCTCCAGTTCCCTCAAGCACTGGTCACAGCACTGCTGCTCCTGCTGGGTTTTGGAAACAAGGACCCCAACCCTCCTCAGGAGCAAAGCACAGCACTGACTGGTTAATCTCCAAGACCAGGGATAAGAAAACTGCTACAAAATCAATGCTTAGGATTATTTTCCACTCAACTTTTTTGACTCAAGCTTGCCAAATAGTCACCTAATTTAAAAAAATAAAAAATTAACATTTCATGCTCCAATCACTTGATGGTTGGACTCAACAACCCTGAAAGTCTTTTCCAAACCAAACAGTTTTATGATTCTATTATTTCAAACAGTTCAAAGCCTGGGCCAAAACCACTTCATTAGCAGGGCACGAACATGAGTTTGGTTTAAAGTACTCCCTGGATGCTTTGAGACCCAAGAGGAAGTTCCCAGGAGCAGCACTGGTGGAAATTACCTTGTCTGGCTCATCATGGGTGCCCAGGAGTGCCAGCAGTGGGTAGGTTTTTCTACTCTGCTTGGAGAATCTCCATTGCCTAACAAAGCACATTAATGGGGTGGTTTATGGGGTTTGTGCTCTACAGAGAGGGAGAGCCAAGACTCCAGCTTTAATTCATGCTGAGGTCCCTCAGACAAACCTGCCAGACTTGGAGGAGGTCAGTGGTTCCCAGATCCCAGCCCTGGCAGAGCCTCAGCTCCTGAGACAGCAGAGTAAACCCCTGCAGGGTACATGAGGCTGCTTCCAACTCCAAGCCCTGCTGTTCCTCTTCACACAGTAGTGCTCAGAAGATGCTGCAGCATGGAGGTGAAGCCAGCAATGCAGCATGACCACCTCCTCTGACACCTGGCAAGACACTGTGACTCTGTCTCAGAAAGGCACCACAAGCTCTGCCCATGTGGTCAGAACTGTCACTGAGCCATCACAAGCTTGTCCCCCTCCTCCAATATCCCCACTGGAAAACTCTATAGAGATGGGACAAAACCTGTACTAAAACCTGGCCAGACAGCCCAAACTCTCAGTGCACACTGAAGTGTCACCTTGGGCTCTGATCTGTCCACCTGTAGAGCCACCTCCCCTCCACTGCCCCATGGCTCAAATGCTGTTCATCCTGGGCTGTGGTTATTGAACAGCACAGCACAAACCAGTTTCAAGCAAACTGGGATGCAGGCAGGCAGCTGAGCCTCTCATTTCTCACTGAAAGCACTAAAAACTAACATGCTTTTCCTGTGGTTTTGCCAGTACCAGATCTGCTTAGGTCTTTAATTAGTATTAAGAGACCCAGCCACTGGGGTCAACTCAGTCTTGCTCTGCAGAGTTGTGGTGCCATGCAGGATCTCATCCCCATGCAGCATCTACCACACAAACCTGGCTGTTGTTTCTACACCAGAAGCAGAGAGAAAGACAGGCTTCTGCTTGGCCAGGGTGGGACAATAGACAGTAGGGCTGAGAAGGAAAAATGAGGGACAAATAGGAGAGCAGGATCTGCTGGACTCAAAGCACAGATGAGAGCCTCAGGGAAATGCTGTAACTCACAGAGGAAGAGCATCCAAGTGGTTGGTGACTGCCCAGGCCCTGGATCACCCAGAGGATTGGGCCCACAGGTAAATGAGGTCTTCTCCAAGGAGGAGAGGGCATGGCAACAGCCCAGACTCTTCCACTTGCCACAACAGAGGTATGAAAGGTTTGGATATAGAGAGCTGTTCTCAAGATCCCAAGGGGAATTCCTCACAGTATCTCCCTCTGCAGCCAGGCTCTGGGATATCTGCAGCCTGTCATGTCCAAGGAGAGTCTACCAGTTCCCTGTTGTGCTATTCTGGATCCAGCTCAGTACAGGAAAACCACCCCCAGCCAAGCAACTGCCAACAGCCCTCAGGAGCTCCGAGTTCCATCCAGGAACTTGGAGCTTGCTGTGCTCTGCTCTCCTGCGGGATGCCCACTGCTACATTAGCACACAGACTGCATCACACTGGAAGGGACCCTCAAAGCTCATCTTGTCCAATGTCCCTGCAGTCAGCAGTAACATCTCCAACCAGGTCAGGTTGCCCAGGACCACATTAATTCTGATCTTGAATGTCTCCAGAGAAGGGACCTCAACCACATCCTTTGGCAACCTGCTTCAGGTCTCACCACCTTCCTTGTGAAGAACTTCCTCCTAATGTCCAATCTAAACCTCCCCTGCTCCAGTTTCAAGCCATCACTCCCCATCCTATCCCCACAGGCCCTTCTAAACAGCTCCTCCCCAGCCTTCCTGTTCACCTACTTCTGATACTGAAATGCAGCTCTAACATCTCTCTAGAGCCTTCTCTTCCCCAGGTTGCACAACTCCAATTCCTGCCCTCATAGCAGAGGTGCTGCAGCCCTCTTGGTCACCAGCAGGAACAGAACTAAGCCACTCTTTGGTTTGACTTGAAAACATTCTATTTAATTTATACAAATAACTACTAAATAGAAAAAGTAGATTAAAACAAAATAGTTATTTTTTTTATGGCAGAGTTTAAATGCATATTATATAGCTTAGAAGAGATAAAATGCATTTATTTTATTTTTTTTTTTAATTCCCCCACAGCATTCATGACCTAAAAACTCTCATTCCTGCCTCCACTGCTTTCCTGTCCAGGCCTGGTGAAACAGCAGAGGTGACATGGTGTGGGTAATGGCTATAGATACCTTTCTGTATTCCAACTGAGAACAGGTTACAGACCACACAGCTACACAATGTGAAGCACTTTAAAAGCTGTGACTAACTGAGCTGTAATAGGAGAATACAGAAAAAAAAACCAAAACAAACAAACAAAAACCAAACAACCAAGGTCATGTCTCAGGTTATTATACTGTGTTACCAAAAAAAAAAAAATTAAAAAAAAATAATCCCAAACATTTGGGGAAGGAATTAGGGAAAAAAAAAAAAAAAAAAAAAAGGGCCAAAAAAAAAAAAGCTTTAAAACTTTATGCACTTAAACTTTTTTTTTAAAAGTTTAAAAAGGAAAAAAAACAAACCAAAAAAAAAAAAAAAAAACAAACCCCAAAAGAACAACTGGTGAGTGAGCTATGTAATAAATAAATTTGCAGGGTTTTGGATAAAGGAGAGTTCCTAATGTTCAGCATTGTTTTTGTAAACATCAGTACACGTGTAAAATGAGGCTTTAAAAAAAAAACAACAAAAAAAAAACAACTCATCTATCTGACAGGTACAGTTTTGCAGCTCCCCAAATTCCTACCAACTCAGGCATAGATCAGTGCAGGACGCAGCCAATCGAGGTGGGTTTGGCAAGTCTTGTCATCCCAATTAACAGTGACAGTGCAAGTCAGGAATGCAAAGAATTCCTAGTGCAATAAAGAAGAGAAGCACAGGCAATATTGCTGATTAAAATCTTTCAATCCCACCCCACCCCCCTCTCCCCCCCTCTCCGGAGCGGTGAGGAGAATGAACAAAAACACCCAAACAAAACAAAGAGGTGGGGGGGAAAAAAAAAGAAGAAAAAAAAAAAAGAGCTGTTCAAAGCCACCGTTTAATGCCCTGATCTTGTTTTAGGATTTCTCTGTCTTCCTTCAGGCCACTACCTTTGCAACAGTCCATCCAGCTTAAGTTCTTGTAGCTTGTCCCTTGGTGAAATGCCCCTGGCAGTCACTCTGCAAGGTCCGTTGGGTTCTGCTGGCCCCCGGGGTGAGAACTTCTGTGTCTCCGAGCAGCCCCGCGGGGAGCCACCACAGAACCTGTCCAGCCGGGCTGCTTCGGAGCCAGACAGATGCCTTCCTACCGGGAGAGCACCACCAGGAGAAGGTCAACAGTCAGCTTTCAGTTTATCTAAGGAATTGTCAATTTTGGTCAAAGTCTTTTTGATTCGCAGGGCTGTGAGTCGCGCCGAGGGGTTCTGGTACCAGCATTCCTTCATCAGCTTGGCAAGGGACGTCAGCGTCTGGGGACAAACACACAACACCTGTGAGCACGGACGGGCGGCACAGGCCACCGCAGCACCGACGCAGTAAGCTTTGGCTGGCTCGCTAAAGCTCGACTTTCAGATCCTGCAGAGGTCACTGCTCTCTCTCTCAGCCAGCTTCCAAGCATGGAGGAGCCCCAAGTTGGATTATGAGGTTAACCAAGAGAAAAGCTGACTGCAGCCATGAGTTGGGCTGACCTTAAACAACAGAGTTTGGGGTCTTCTTCTAATGAAGGAAACACTCCACTGAGTCTCTCTTCAGTGAAGCTGACTCCAGTAAGACCAGTAAAGGCAGCCAGAGAAGTTACAGATCTTCTGGCTGTGACTTCACCACACCCAGCACAGCTTTGAACAGCTGGGTTCACAGCTGGCTGGTGTGTGTGGCAGCACAGCTCATGGTTTTATGACCCAAACCCTACAGATGTGACCTCTTGTCCTCGCTGGCCTTGTGTCAGCCCACAGAGATTCACAGACTGCCTTGAGTTGAAAGTGACCTTGAAGACCATCTAGTTCCAACCCACCTGCCATGAGTGGAGACACCTTCCACTAGAGCAGGTTTCTCAAGTCCACATCCAACCTGACCTTGAGCAAGGAAGGGGCACCCACAACCTCCCAGGGCAATCTGTTTCAGTGTCTCACCACCCTCACTGGAAAGAATTTCTTGCTAACCTCCAGTCTCAATCTCCCCTCCTTGAACTTCAATCCATTCTCCCTCACTCTGTCACTCTAAGCCCTTTGTAAAGTCGACCTCAACAGCTTCAGCAAAAAGGAACAGAAGAGCTGGGCAGCCAGGTTCTGATGAAGAACAGAGATTTCAGCACCAGCCTTTCAAAAGGAACAACAGCCCTTATCCTGTGGGCTGAAGAGATCAAGACCCAGCTCTCCATCTTCACACATGGAAGCCACAGGAAAGCCTGCAAGAGTTAGGTGTCCCTTTAAGAAATTCCCCCTTGGAGGGGTAACAACAACATAGGAGGAAGAGTTTCAAAATAGCTGTTATTCAATAATAAATCATGCTTCTAAAGGGCTACTCTGTGAACAGCTCAGACTTCACAGCCACAAGCCTGCTCATTGAGTTTTCTCCCTGCTCCAACATAAAGGTCCATGGCAGCACACTTCTGGGCTATGCTCCTGAGCTCCTCAGAACCACTGAGATCATTGGAATTTCAAGTGACCACTGAAATAACTCCCATAATTCATCTCAAAAGAAGGGAGGCAAGGTCAGCTCAGAGGACACCCACTTACAGGGTCTGAGAACCATCTGTTGGGAATGTTGGGCCTTTGCTGATCGACACAGACCACTTTCCTCATGTCTTCAAAACTGGGGTCGTTGGGCACCAAGTCATAAAACGGTGGTTTGTAGTCTTCCACAATACCTGGGGAGGCACACAAACAAGAGGTTATTTCACAGCTGGGACAGAAGGACAAGGCCTGACCTCACCCTCCACAAAGCACAATCCTTTAGAAGCAAACACAACAGCGTTGAGGAGCCATGAGACAGCAGAACAGCACTGGCTGCACTTTTGTCTTCACACTCCTGCTTCCTCCAGAGCACAGAAGAACAAAGGTTCCTGGGAGAGCTCAAGAACACAAACCCCACAGACCACCCTCTGGTCTGTCCACACTGCCTGGATCTACATTTCAGATGGAGCACTGCCTTTTTAAGAGCTAACAGCAGACTTCAGAGCTACATCACACAGCCCTAACAACACTTCCAGGGTCAGCAGGATTTTACAGATGAACTTTACCACTGGAAGGGAGAGTCTGGCTCCAGTTCCCCATTTCCACGTGGCTTCCCCAGGCATAGAGTACACCCTGGCTCTTTCAGATCAGACATGTAGTAACAGATGCCAGATGAAGTGGCTCTGACCTTTCCTCCAACAAAGTCACTCTGGAGAGCTCTGATCCACCACAGCCCCTCGTCCTGTACCCACACGAGCAGCCCAGCTCCACGTGGTATGTCCCAGTGCCAGCAAGCCCCTGCCAATTCTGTCCCACCACAGCTCCCAGCGCTGGCACAGACCTGCCACACATGGCCCTGGGCAAGGGGAGACCCCAGCCCCTCAGCTCACCCACAGCTCAACACTTCCTGGCTGCTTTGGAGCAGTCCCGCTTCGTGGGTGCATTTCACCTGGTAAAGCAAGAGCAGCCTTGATTTCTGATCAATTCTTCACTCACTACCTGTTCTCCTGCAGCTGGATTTTGTCATGAAAAACAGCCACCTAGAAGCATTATTGTGACTTAATGACACCTGGAGAGGCTTTATGGCCTGACATTTGACCTGAGCTGTTTGGTACCAACGACTTGTCACTCATCACCAACAACTTCGGCAAAGCACCAGGGACCAAAGCACTCTGGAGGTGCAGTATTTTAGGGTTTATCTCACGTACCTCAGTGGGTGGCAGATGCTTTGCTGTGGACTCCCACTGGATGAACCCCTCCTGAAAGAAGTGGAGCAGCCCCTAGCACTCACCGTTGCTAACCATGCGCCTGGCCACCTCCCAGAGGACCAGCCCAAAGGCCCAGATGTCCACCCTTTTGTAGGAGTCGAAGCAGTCTGCCTGGATGGTCTCATCCAGGACCTCTGGAGCCATGTAGCGCTTGGTGCCCACACGGGGATTGTTCCCCACATCCAGCTGGTTGGTGCTTTGGGAGTGCATCACTGCAAGGCCTGGAAGACAGAACGCAGCCACTGTTAGTCCACAGCAGCACACATTCAGAACGACAGTGAACAGCGACACCCTTCAGAGAGTTCAAGAAGGAGCAGAGAGTCCAACTGTCCAAAGACCAACTGGGTCAGCTCCAAATGAGCTCTGAGAAACAGCCCCTGTGCCGACAGCCTGAGGCCAATTACCTCCTCAGGGATCACAATTAAGCACAGTTATTGCCCTGATGCAAAACATGGTCATTAAAGTGTTTTGCAGCCACTGGATGTCAGCAGCACTCTGGGCACGTACGTGCAGAAGGCCAAGCATCTGCTGCTTGGAAGAAAACAATTTTATGGAGCATTCAAATGTATTTATAGAAGTTTGGGGTAGGTGGATATATGTGAGCTGTGGGGGAAGGGAGAAGGGGAAAAAAAACCTCCAAAAACCACCACCACCACACCACCGCAGGATGGTTAGCAAACAAAGCTGGGATATAAACCCCAGTGCGTTTGCAGAGGCTTGGAGAATAAACATCCTCCAGCTGAGCTAAAATCAGTCGATCCAAACCACTCTACCTGGTTTCTGCTAATTACTAAACATTTAAGCAAAGAACATTATGTGAGGGACTAAACGACTGTAAATTTGGAAACAGACAGAGTCCTCCTTTTGCCAGGGTAGACAGAGCAGGTTGCAAATTGAAGAGCCAGGGGTGCATGACGGAACCAAGCAATCAAGATGACAACGACGTAAACTCTCCCCTTCATTTCCCCAACCAATCTGGTAAGGACAACACACAGCACTGAGTTTATTGGACATTCGACTTTGAAAGCTTTTGAATTCAGTTCTACAAAAACCTGATCTGTCATCAGATCATGAACTCTCTTTGCTTCCAAAACACAGGTTGTTCTTCAACAGAATGACCACCTGGAAACCACTTGCCTACAAGTGCCGTGCACTTCAAGCGATTTCAAGCCGCTAAGAAAATCTTGGTGGCACCTCTAGAAAGGTGTCAACTACTGAGCAGCCCATGACTGCTGAGAAGAGGAAATGGAAAGCCTGCCCTCCAGGTGAAGTGTGTTCTGCCATACACCCAGAGAGGGCAGATAGTGACACCTGTATGCATTTGCTCATTTGTTCAGATTAAACTTGCACACCTGGGTTGACACATTTAGACAAAGCAAGGTTAGGAAATGAACTCCCTGTCAGAATCATAGAACCATAGAATGGTAAGGTTGGAAGGGACCTCAAGGATCATCTAGTTCCAACCCTCTGCCATAGGCAGGGGACACCTCCCACTAGTACAGCTCACTCAAGGCCTCCTCCATCCTAGCCTTGAACACCTCCAGGGAGGGAGCAGCCACAACCTCCCTGGGCAACCTGTTCCAGTGCCTCACCACCCTCACTGGAAAGAGCTTCCTCCTAACATCCAGTCTAAATCTCCCCTCTGCCAGTTTAAACCCATTGCCCCTTGTCCCTGTCATTGCAAGACCTTGTAAATAATCCCTCCCCAGCCTTCCTGTAGGCCCCCTTCAGATACTGGAAGGCTACTATCAGGTCCCCTCGAAGCCTTCTCTTCTCCAGGCTGCAGACCCCCAACTCTCTCAGCCTGTCCTCACAGCAGAGCTGCTCCAGCCCTCTGATCATCTTTGTGGCCCTCCTCTGGACCCGCTCCAACACTTCCATGTCTTTCCTGTGCTGAGGGTTCCAGAACTGCACACAGACTCTTTGGAGGACTGTGGCAGCAGTAACAAGGCTCCAGCCCAGTTAAAGTGGGCATGACAGAGCCAATAGAGCAGCAGGTGAAAGGCTGCACATCAGTGTCCCACACACCCCAGTGTTGCAATAGCCAGGGGACTGTGTTGGCATAACCGGCGGCTGTCTCTGCACAAAGGCTGGGAAGCAGCACTGCCCTGCTCCAGCTTCTCCTCAGCCAGGAGATCTCAGTGCGCATTTAACTGAAGGGCAGACAAGTGCTTGTCAGAGAAGGCACCTCTTGTAGCATTCTTTGCACCCTTCCTGGTCTCAAAGGACACTCACCAGTCTGCATTGGAGGAGGAGCAGTATGTGGGATAAGCATTGCTCTGCTCTCCTATAAAGCTGCTTAATGAAGACCTAGCACCATGCACAGGAAGTGCTTCAGAGAGGCAGAACTTTCCTAATCCTCACTGCTTGACATGAGAGAAGAGCAGATTTAGATTGGATGTTAGAACAAGTTCTGCACCGTGAAGGTGGTGGAATACCGCAACAGGTTGCCCAGGGAGATAGTTGAGGCCTCATCCTTGGAGATATTCAAGGTCAGGCTTGACAAGGCTCTGAGCAACCTGATCCAGTGGAGGATGTCCCTGCTGACTGCAGGGAGGTTGGACTAGATGACCTTTGGAGGGCCCTTTTAACCCAAACCATTCTATGATTCTATAGCTCTTCCACAGGGCTGACAAACTGCAGCAAGACCAACACCCACCCCTGGACTTGAGCACCCCACGCTGCTTGGCTGGAAGGTACCTGAAGCAGCCAGGAGATGCACCTCAGAGTGACTTCACTGCTCTCTTTCAGAGCTGATGCTTGTTCTTAATGGGTACACTGCAAGTGTGGCCATGAGAAGCCAAACCCAGCTCAGCTCTGGACAGCTGTTGAGAATGCTCCCATCTGCCCATCTGCTCTTAGTGCCATTCCTCCTGTACGGTGCACATGTGTTGGAATGAGGGTGACCAGAGGAGGTCTGATTCCTGGCAGTTGTGTAACTCCCAATATAAACTTGCATTCCTCTATTTTGTTTTTCACTTTCAAGTAGCCTTTTCATCCTATCTTTGCTTTTCTCATTTATAATGAGGGGGAAATTGACTGCCATCAAAGCTAGAAAGTGCCAAGAGGGGTAGAAGCTCCTCACTTCTGAACTCGCATACTGATTTCCTCTCATTTTCTATGTGTATGGCAGAAGTTCAGCATTGCAGATACTCAAAGTGACACAGTAGAAGAAGTTATGTCTGATTATGGAACCAATCAAACTTTACAGTTCACAAAACTTTACACTGATGGTGGTAAGACACTGGAACAGGTTGCCCAGGGTAGTTGTGGATGCCCTGAAGGTGTTTAAGGCCAAGTTGGACGAGCCCTTGAGCAACCTGGCCTAGTGGAAGGTGTCCCTGTTCACAGGAGGAGGGTTGGAACTAGATGATCTTAAAGGTCCCTTCCAACCAAAACCATTCTATGAATCTATGAAAACATGACAAAGCTATGAAGAAAACATGGCAGGAATATGTGCCAGGAGTTCTTTGGCAATTCCTTTACAGGTAAGGAACAAAGAACATGTCAGAGACACCTGAGGGGTTCACACTTTAAGGAACAACTATTTTACCTCTGCAAGAACTAACTGGGAAAGGTTCACAGTTGTGCTCTCTCAGGAAACCTCAAGTACCTGAAGCCTCTAGAGCAAGCAGTAGATGTCACTTTGCTAGTGGGATGTCAATGTGATGCCCCTTCTCAAAGTCAGGTACAAACTGACTTAATAGCCAGTCTCTAAAACTCTGTATTTTCAATTCACTTCTCTGGCTTCAACTTGCTATATTATCTGCATGTTTAGATGGGGCCAAGTATGTGGCTTTCACATTTTCCCCCATCTCTCTCATATCCCACAAGCAAAAAGGAATGAGAAGGGAAAAAAAAAAAAAAAAAA